>VDFB02000015.1:196122516-196722516 GCA_007258455.2 Sequoia sempervirens | reverse complement strand
CGATGAACCAACTATTGTATAAAAGATATTGAGATCTCTACCTATGAGATTTGATTCTAAAATCTTCACAATTGAAGAAATGAGAGAATTGGATAAATTGACCAAGGATAATTTGCATGGCATCCTTATTTCCTATGAAATGAGGATTGAAGATAAACCATCAAAGAAATAGGTAGCTCAAAGAGGAAAGGACAAGGTACATGAACCTAATGATGAATTTGGTGAGATAGATGAAAAAGAAACTCACTTCATGAGGAGGTTGAAGAAAGGGTAAGTGCAAGAAGTTGAGTCCACGAAACATAGAAGTTTTTTCCTTAGCCAAAAAAACAAAATCGGTATTGCAAAAACGAGATCTCGATTTTTAAAAAATAGGATTCCATTTAGCTTTGGGATCCCAAGCCTAAATTCCAAATGGGATCCTGTTTGTAGAACATTTTCGAACCGATGGATGCAAAATGGGATCCCTATTTGTAAAAAATGGGATCCCGTTTTAAGATAGTATTTATTTTTAAAAAATGAAACTTAGTTCATTCATAGACAACACGAGATCCAAAATTGGCAAGGATGACATCGACAGTATAATGACCTCCAAGTGTGCCTCCACCCCCTTTTTTTTTTGTTTTTTCATGTTTTCTTGAAATTTTTAATACAATAATAGGTGCTAGCATGTTTTTTTCCAATTTATTTAGCGTTTTATGCATTTTATTTCCTTGTAATAGTAGAAATGATGATTTGTAGAATTAGATGAAAAAATGCAATGAAACCCTGAAAATATTGAATAGAAAGGAAAAAATCAAACCTTAAATTGTATGTTAAGAACAAAATTTAGCTTTTGAAACCTAAATTGTTCAATCAAACCAAAAAATATTGCATTTGAAAACCCTAATTGAAAGGAAATAAAAAAAATTGCATTTCAAAACCCTAAATTGAAATGAAATAAAAATTGCATTTGAATTTAACCCTAATTGCTTTTAAAACCCTAAATTCAAAACCAAACAAAAAAAATTGATTTGAAAACCCTAGTTTGAAATTAAACAAAAAAATTGCATTAAAAACCATAATTGCTTAGATTGAAACCCTATATTGAATTCAAACAAATTTTTTTGCTAAAACCTTAAATTGAAATCAAAGAAATCATTTTGCATTTGAAAACCTTGATTTCGAGCTCAAGAATATTTGATAATGGAAAAAAATCATTTGCATTGATTAAATGTTTTAAATTTCCTTTGTATTGTATGGAGAAAACAATATGTTAAACTTTACTTTCAATGTTAAATTATAATTAGATTAGAAAACAATATGTTAAAGAATAGTTACAATTCATAAATTATTAATGTTTGTTTGCAAATTTAGTTAGCAAATTCTAAATCCTTGTACAATCCATTTCCAGTTGTCACTTAATTAGATAATATTTGCATTCATTTCTATTTTATGTTTTGATCTCTCTTAGTCATGCCTTGTTTCCATTTCTTGTTTGCATGTGTTGTCTCGCCTTTCGACAATCTTAACTCTCATTCTAGTCAATTAATTGTTACTTGGGCTTATAGTTTAGTCTAAAATCTCAATTTGCACTAGTCACCTATACACTAAAAGAATCTAAATATTTTTATTTTCTTTCTTTTAGGTTCTTTCAATTCCAAACAATCCAAAATCAAATAAGTTTCAACATTAACTAATTTTATTATACATTTTATATTATAAAATTCATTTAAGTGGGAAATATTAATGAGAAAAATGTTAAATAAAATAATATTATATTAAATTAATAAAATATCAAGTTAAAATATACATCAAACTCAATCTTAATAATACATAATTATGTGTTTCTATTATGGAAATAGTCAATCTATTCATAAAATCAAAAATATTCATAAACTAGTTAGTCTATTACCCTAAACTATAAACCGATGTCTTAAGGGGTCCTAATATGAAATTTCTTAAGGGGATCAAATAAGTTCTCAAAATTTGGTGAAGTTTCCCTAGGCTTGACCAAATTTAACAATAATAAGATCGTGCAAGATTATAATATGAATGAGATTTCATGATCTATGTTGGTCAGTCAAAACAGAGCTATCTCAATCAATTGTTCTACAAGAAAATGTTGTTCACTAACTTTCAAGTCCATTATTCCAAGGGACACCCAAACTTAACCTTAAGTTCCCTAAACCCTAAACCAAACTTCACCCTAAGTTCCCTAAACCCTAAACCTAGAACTCTAAAATCTAAACCCTAAACACTAAAGCATTCATTTTGTCCTAGGACCTTACTACATAGATCCCCTTAAGCCATCATATTACCCTAAACCCTAAACTCTAAACTCTAAACCCTAAAGCCTAAAGCCATCATTTTTCGTTAGGCCCTTATTGAAATTTGGTTACCTTGGGAAACTTCACCAAATTTTATTCACTTGAGCCATGTCATTTTGTCCTAGGACCTCACTAGACATAGATCCCCTTAATCCATCCTATCACCCTAAACCGTAAATCGATGTCTTAAGGGGTCCTAATATGAAATTTCTTAAGGGGATCAAATAAGTTCTCAAAATTTGGTGAAGTTGCCCAAGGCAACCAAATTTAACAATAATAAGATCATGCAAGATTATAATATGAATGAGATTTCATGATCTAGGCTAGTCAGTTGAAACAAGAGCCATCTCAATCAACTGTTCCACAAGAAAATTTTTCTCACTAACTTTCAAGTCCATTATTCCAAGGGCCACCCAAACTTCACCCTAAGTTCCCTAAACCCTAAACCATGAACTCTAAAATCTAAACCCTAAATACTAAAGCATTAATTTTGTCCTAGGACCTTAAAATTAAATTTAATTGCCTTAGGAAACTCCACCAAATTTTATTCCCTTAAGCCATGTCATTTTTTCCTAGGACCTTACTACATAGATCCCCTTAAGCCATCCTATTACCCTAAACCCTAAACCCTAAACCCTAAAGCCATCATTTTTTCCTAGGCCCTTAATGAAATTTGGTTGCCTTGGGAAACTTCACTAAATTTTATTCACTTGAGCCATGTCATTTTGTCCTAGGACCTCACTAGACATAGATCCCCTTAAGCCATCCTATCACCCTAAACCGTAAATCGATGTCCTAAGGGGTCCTAATATGACATTTCTTAAGGGGATAAAATAAGTTCTCAAAATTTGGTGAAGTTGCCAAGGCAACCAAATTTAACAATCATAAGATTGTGCAAGATTATAATATGAATGAGATAAATCATGATCTAGGTTGATTGATTTATGGTTTAGGGTGATAGGATGGCTTAAGGGGATCTATTTCTAGTAAGGTCCTAGGAAAAAATGGCATGGATCAAGTGAATGAAATTTGGTGAAGTTGCCTCAGACCTTAATGAAATTTGGTTGCCTTGGGCATCTTCACCAAATTTTATTCACTTAAGCCATGTCCTTTTGTACTAGGAACTTACTACATAGATCCCCTCAAGCCATCCTATTACCCTAAAACCTAAATCCTAAACTCTAAACTGTAAACCCTAAAGCATTCATTAAATGTCCTATATTAATAGTTAATTATTTTTTCATTCAAGTAACATGCCTTAGACATAAATGAGGCTTACACATTTTATCATTTGTATTCAATTAGGCCATTTATATTGAATGGTTTAAGGTTATTTCATAAACATGTATCTTACATTTTGAAATTACAAATCTAATATAGGTTCACTTATATCTTAGAGATCACAATGGTTCGATTCAATAATATTCGTAATCCACCTCCACGCCATCCATCTCCACCACCTTCACCTCCACCTCCACCCACTCCACCTCATAATCCCCCACCTCCACCACTTGAAATCAATGGTGCACACTTGCAAGCACGAATCAATGCCAATGTTAGAACCATCCAAGATCAAATCAACATTATTCAAAATGAAGAATGTATTGCACCACCTTTGAGGATGTTTGCATCTAGGATGAAAAATGTTGTTGATGCTATTAGGGCTATGGATGGGATCTTAGATGAGCATCAACAATGGCTAGAGGAGAGGAGAACTTCCGATTCTAAAAAGGAAAACACAAAGAAATGAAGAGATGCAGTAGAGAGCCACAACAATTTATAAATTAAGATAATGATCTTATAGTTATGAATTTATGAATTTGGTTTGATGGATATTTTGTGTGATGAATTTATGAATTTGGTTCGATGGATATTTTTAGTGACATGAATTTATGATTTTGGTTGGATGGATATTTTTAGTGACATGAATTTATGAATTTGGTGGAATTTATGAAGTTATAATGATGAATTTATAATAGTATATATTTTATGACTATCTACTAGAACATGATTTCTCCTAAAATGTAAGATATATATGCGTTAGACATAAAATGAGCTTTTTGTGAATGTTTCAAGTTTATTTTTTAGTATGTACATGTATTAAAATTGCATAGTTCTAGATCTTACATTTTGAAATTTGAATGTATGTACATAGTTTAGTTGAATGATGTATGCATGCAAATTATGCATTGTATTTTTTATTTTAAATGTATGTACATGTTAAATTTTGAAATTTGTATGCACATGCTCAAGTTCAATAAATGTATGTATGTGTATGTATATGTATGCACATCCTATTTAAACAAATTTGCATGTACGTTTCAAATTGAACTATTTCTTGTAATTTTGTAAGTTTGTATGTTAATTTTGTATAATTTAATGCAGGTGAACTTATATTTGATATCATGGATCAATTTAACATTGATGATATCATCAATACAACACCTCAGCCACCTCCACCTCCAACCCAAGCTCCACCTCCCCCTCCACCCCCTCCACTTAATATCCTACATCCACCACCCACTGGATCTGATGAGGCTCGCTTGCGAGCATGTATAAATGATCAAGTGGCATCCATTCAAAATCAAATCAATGCTATGAAAAATCAAGCATTGATTCCACCTCATGTGAGACATTTTGCATATGTGATGCAAAATGTTGTGGATTCCATTAGGACTATTGATTATGATCTAGATAGGCATCGACGAGAAATAGATTAGATGAGACAATTTTATGTAGACGGTCTCTCCTATAATAAAATTTTAGACCTTAAAATAACAAAATCCCATCTATCCCCTTACTTTATCGACCCTGTTACTTGGCAGCCCATTCCTCCCAATAATTCTAGAATATCCATGAGGTGGTGTATACATCCACAAATGAGTACAAATTTTTGGGATCGATGATATATGGTATTTGACAATCCACCACACGCTAATTTGGAGGTCCCATTGTATTTTTTGAGGAAACTATGTGTAAATTTTGTTATGGGGCAAAAGCCCAATTATTTTGATTTTAAATCATTTCAGGTTGTTGGTGGTGGCATGCCACAACAAAGGTTAGGGGCAAGGGTTGATCCCCAACGCCTTGTGCATGCACAACCCCTTGTTGCTCCTCTTAGTCCTGCCATTCCTGCACCTGTGCATCAACGTGCGATGGTATCGACATTAGGATCCCTTAGTAAACTCATAGGAGACCTTGATCAACATGCTTTTGTGATAGCAGGTAGGGAGCATAGAGATGATGATGATGGATGAGTGTTTTATGGAGTTGGTTTGAGTACCACTCTAGGAGTGTTGAGACCACATGTATGTACTAGATGTCATTAGTTATGCTATGGAATCGATTAGGCCACACCTAGTTTAGGTGGGCGTGGAGATTCTGGTGGTTCATCTGGTCACCTCAGTTCATTTGTATAATTTCTTACAACAGACCATCACCCTGAGGACACTGCGACACGGGTATAAGTATGCATCTACATGTTGAATTTACAAGAATTTTAATGAATGTATATATCAAAGAAAATTTTAAAATACATTTTAACAATCAAACTATTTGGTGTATAGATGACACTAACGATGGGGCAATCATTTGCTTCGCGAGTACATACATCGACACCAGTCCTAGTTGGCAACCCTTATGGGGTATTTTTATTTAAATTTTTTAAATTATATATGAAATAATTTTTAACTTGAGTTTTAAATTTATAATTGAATCATGAACATATGTTTTAAATATTTATGTTGGTTTAGGGGATTCAATCGACTTCCACATTGATTCCACCCAAGGGGTTGTTGAGCACTCCTCCACTGTTGGGTGTCGTAGATCAAGGGCAAGTACATTTATATTGTAAATTTTTTAACTTACATTAATATAGTTACAATTAGGAATTTTGAATTCACTATATATCAAATGTGCATGTACACTTGTAAATATTATAAGCGTTAAATGTCTACATGTATGTCTAGGTTCATACAACAATGAGAATGGGCATCAGGAAAACATTAGATGTTGCGGCTACTCGTGAGGCCTTTGAATTTTAGGTTGTTTAAAAAAAATTCTACACAAAATGTGCAAACTTGAATATATATATTTTAACCTAATTCGAGTATACATGCTTTAAATTTGATCTTGTAGGACTTTGTTAGTGCGACTTTCTGCCATGACTTAGTCATAGTTACACCTCCAGGAGGACATGCAGAGCAGGCTCCAGATATCATGGTAATTTAAATTTTTTATTATATTTAAATTCAATTAAAAATTATATATTCTGAATAACTTTAATTTTAAATTTTAAATTGAATATATATATATAATATGAGCTAATACATGTTTTAAATTCTTTTTTCTTTTATAGCATGAGACACATCTTGTAGTTGAGCATGTACAAACAGGTCCTGGAGTAGAGGGTGCACAACCTCAGAATACTGTACAATTAAAATATGATAAATTATAAATTAAATTTAATTAAATCATTTTTAATTGTAGGCTTACATCTAATTTCAACTTTCTTTGTCTTGTTTATGTAGATTGATTCAAATAATTTAGAGGTTGGTTCAAGTGCACTAGAGCATCCAGACCTAGATATGATGGTAATTTAATTTTATGATGAATTATAAATTAAATTTTCATTAAATCATTTTTCATCACCTTACATCTGATTTCATCTTTCTCTTGTACAGAGTGTTTCAGGTCATCTACATAGTTTGCATAGTGTGAAGAGGTCTCTTGATTATAGAGATGATACATGACCTAAACATGATTTTATGGGTTATATTTGATTATTTCATGGACTACATATTTGGTTTCTCATGTACTCTGTTGGACTTTATATTTCATGGGTCAAGTACTTTGTTGGACTTTAGTTCATGGGTTGTACTTTGATGGACTTTATTTCATGTGCTTAATATATTGGTTTCATGCACTTAATATGTTGTAAATTATGGACTTTATTATTGTTCAATTTTAATTTTCACATGTACATTTATGCATTTTATGTTCATAGTCAAGACATTAATATAGGACATTAATGTGAAATTAAAGTTGAAATTAATAGGACATTTTAATATTTTTACTTTACAAATTTAGTGATCCCGTACATGATATACATGATATGTACATTCAATAATTAGCGATAATTAGTCAATGAACTTATTCAATTCATGTCAATCAATAATTACTCAATAAATCATAATTTACAAACAAAAGCAATCCGTTTATATACCACAAAGGATGAAATTTTAAGAAATAAAAAATACCATACAAGATTAGAGAACAAAAGCATTAATAAATTCTATAAACTAAACATAAATACCAATAAAAATGCAACTAGTTTTTCCAAAAAAGTTGTTCTATAAGTATACACCATATTTCCTTGTTCTTTTACAACATTAAATTAAAGAACTTAATTATCCAACAATAGGCTAAAGTTTTGAAATTAAATCATGTAGTCCCATATTTACAAATCATGCAAAGTGCTAGAGAAACCTTAAGAACATAAAAGTCCTCTTGACCTCATGTTCCATAAAAAACACTAATTTATAAGCTGTCAAAACAAATAATAGCATCCAACACTAATTTATAGGTTGTCTTAAGGGGATCAAAGGAGAGTATAATTAAGTATAATATTTAGGATATGTGCTAATACGACACGTCTTAAGGGGATGTCTTAAGGGGTCCTAATACGACGTCTTAAGGGGATCAAAGGAGAGTATAATTAAGTATAAATATTAAGTGATATAAAAAAGTATTATGCTTTAGGGTGAGTCATCATAACAAATTATATAATTAAGTATAATATTTAGGATATGTGCTAATACGACACGTCTTAAGGGGATGTCTTAAGGGGTCATAATACAACATCTTAAGGGTATCAAAGAAGAGTATATAATTGATTTAACAATAATTTATACATGATATTTAGTGCTTATACAATCAAATACAAAGTTTCAAAGTAGGAAAACATGCACATTTAACAAACAAAATATATAGAATATTGATTTTGATACATAAAAGTACATAGAGTTCATAATTGTGTATGTACACATGTATTTGTAATTCGTACAAAATGTTTAATTGTGTAAGTATGTATGTACATATATGTCATCTCAAAACAATGTTTACAAAATTTGGCTATTCCATCTCAAGAACATCCCAAACTCGTGCCTGGAATGTAGTAAGTCTTCATGCCACCCGATATCATAAAGGTACAAGAAATATCAATGAAATCATCAAAACACACATATTTTAATTTACATAAAACTATCTATATGTACACAACTCAAGTACCTGTATTTAAAAGTATTCCACACATGTGTGTAGGTTGAATCCATGCATCCTCTCCTTTTTGTTTCAAAGTATGAGATCAATGTGATGATGGATTAATGATACAAAAAGGGATAATAAATCAATTTTAACTATTAATGTACAAGCAATATCAGTATATTTAATCAAAACATGTATTTTAATATAATTTAACTAATAATTACCTATTTTTACCAAGTATTCCCTGTTGTCTCTAGGTTGAATCTGCATGGACTCTCCTTTTTGTGATTATGGCTTAAGGATCTATAAAAGGAAAATTTAAATCAATTTCAACTAATAACAAACTTGACCAATATCAAAACATGTATTTAATCTATTTAAAAGGACAATATAAAACTAAAACTATATTTACCTATATTTACTTATTCCATTGTACCATTTGCATCCTCTCTTTTTTGCAATGCATTTATGATTGTTTCATGCTTTTCCATAGAAATTGTCCATAGCACTTTATTTGTAGGTCTTCCACGATACCGATCTAGTTTTATATTTGTTGCACCACCAAATGTGAATAGTGTATAATCTTTTTATGCGTTTCATAATCTTCGAATGCGGGTAGACCATTCTTCCTTATTAGCTGTTTTCGTAGCCAAGTGCCAGCAACCACCACCGATCCTATTGGAAAACATGAAAACCATCATCAAATAAGTTCTCAAAATTTTCTTAAGGGGATCAAAGATTTGTCCTAAAAATTTGCTTAAGGGGATCAAAAACTTGTTATCAAAATTTTCTTAAGTGGATGTCTTAAGGGGATCACCGTACCTGTTGGATAATGATAGCCATCATCATCTTCTCAAGGTGCTATTAACTTATGTTTAGTCTCCACACAATGATCCAACCAATATTTTTTTTCCTCTTCATTCCCCTCAGGTGCAACAACAACATACACATGTCTTGCAAATAAAATTTGATTTAATAACTTGCGCATATCCATATAAATAATTTAGTTTTACAAAATAACTTAATAAAGTGAAATAAAATGAAATAAATTGAATTAAATTACCTTCTTGTACAAGGTCTGAAACATGGTCATAGTCTTCAGATGCAAACACTTGATCATTTTCTTCAATAGTTCTTTCATATTGATCGTGTGCTTGTGCAGGTGTCAACGATCTTTGCTCCCACTCTTCAACCCATTCTATATTTTCACATGCTTCCCAATCTCCTGAGATACAAAAATGACAAAAAAATGAAAGCTCCCTTGTCCAGATAGTCCATGTGCTTGTTGTCAAACTCCTAAATGAATGCCATTTAGTAGATCCATTGATTGTCTCACAGTCAACTCTAAGTAGAATGTTCTCTTCTTCAACCAACCAAAAGAATCAACGAACTGTAGAGTACTCACTCGAACCAGGTGTAGATAATCTTTTATTGCACCAATCCACAATCCCACGTGCATCCTTAAATTTTATTGCATCATCGAATTTTAATTTTTCTCTACAAGAATTCTTTTGACATGCACACTAGCTCCATCTTGTTCTCATTTACCATGCCTAGCTTAAAAAAAAATCCATATATGTTGGACATTAAGTTCCTTGTGAACCCTACTTAACCAATAGAACATTTGAACATTCTTGAATTGCCCCGTATAATTATCTGACCATATGAGGTTTTTTGTCATTTAGATTCCTCTTTCACTTAAATTTCTATAAAATATATTGAAACAGTATTGAACAAACTTTGATGAGTGTTACCAATTGTCACTCAAATAAAAATTATACTTCCTCAAAAAAAATCTATCATCCTATGTGCTATCATCTGCATGTCTATAAATAATATGGACAAACATAGCTACTTGCATTGAATGAATACTGTGATTGAATTCCCTCTTGCAGAGCTAGAGTATAATTTTCCGCAAAATCAACCACTGAAAGTATAGTACCAATTGGAAATGTGTTTCTACATGCATGAAATTGGCCATCAAGCCATCGAGCATGTTGAGAATGCATGACATATTTTGGTACAATCTTATTCTTAAATTCTAATATGAATGCATGTACACTAACTTTTTATGTAACTAAATCACAATGCTTTCCAATTTTTTCATCTTTTAGAGAATAGTTAACATTCTTAAACCTTTTAACATCAACTTATTGTTTTCCAAAATCATTATCAACACTTTCATGCATGCAAAATCTAAAGAATGAAAGATTTTCACAACTAGTGCATTGTCCAGAAATACAAGAACTTGAATAAAATAATTTTTCATTAGATCTTTCACAAAATAAACTTGATATAAACTCCCTTATTGTTTTAGGTGGCATATTGATACCACATTCCTGCATAATCATGTTAGTATGCAAAGTACAATGTATATATATAAAAAAATCATAAAAATAACGAAATTGAACATGTGTTTTACAACAACAAGATATTCGTTCTCTATTAATTTTTACATACCATGGTTTATATTTTTCAAAAGACCTTTGACTTATTTTAATATTACCAGGTAACACTAAATCACCACAATTTTTTTTATAAAATTCGGTTTGTGTTGTATCTAATAGGTGTTTTGGATGAGGATCACAAACTTTGGACCCCACCCTTAATTTTAAAACATCTCTAGCATTAGATGATACCCTAGTATTATCATGCCATTATTTTTCAATCAAAGATTTAATTTCAACATTCAATTTCATATCAGACCTTGGGAGTCGACCATTGAAACTCCAACATTGGTTGATAGGATCATTTTCTATACTTTCTCTTCTTTTTTCCACTCTTAGCAATGTTTTAGGATATATTTTTAAATCTTCACTAATATTTCTTATCATTCTTTTATTAAAAATTGATTTATTAACTATAGCAGTTGTTATAGCTCTTCTTGTTGCATTCTTATCTTTAGACCTACTATTTTTTCCAATAGACTGAATGACACTAGCAATAGTAGACATGGCATGTTTTACTGATTGATCTTTTCTTCTTTGTTTAACAAAAATACCTAACCTTTTCATTATTTTTCTCATTTTTCGCATTCTCATTAATTGCATCATTAGTTGACATTGAACTGAAAGTTTTCTATGATAAAAAAATTGATTGTATAATCTATTATCATGTGTTCTTATTTGTCTCCAAGAAATTTTACCAGGAAGATTATCAAAAACATCACTTTTAATTTAAAAAATATATATTCAAAACTATTTTCATTTCCATTTTCATTCTCATCTTCATCTTCATTTCCATTTTCATTTTCATTTTCAACAACAAAACGGTTTTCATTTTCATTTTCATTAAGAGGATTTTCATTTTCATTTTCAAAAACAAAACGGTTTTCATTTTCATTTTCATTTTTATTAAGAGGATTTTCATTTTCATTTTCCACAACAAAACAATTTTCATTTTCATTTTCATTTTCAACAACAATTGACTCAAATCTTTAACTCTACGAATATTATCAATGTCAACATTGTGATATCCAACCTCTTGTAAATCTCTAATAAACACCATTTCCATGAGTCTCAAAGGTGGATTTGAAGACGTACCTGGACTTGTGCCTATTGAAACATTCTCCATAGCATTGGAAGGGATATTTGAAGACATACCAAGAGTAATTTGTATATTCGTATTAGTTTCCACATTCACCTCTTGCAAGTTTGCATCGTCTACATCCATGGTCTCCTTAATGTTTTTATCTTCAATAGTTGTGGAATTGGATGCTTCACCATCATTCATTGATCAAATTCTCATTCTTCTTTGTCTTTGTCTTTGTTTCTCCTTCTCTCTCTTTGCTTGAATTTCTTCAGGGGTCAATACCTTCCTATCTTTCCTCTTATTCCGACATTGTGATCCCATGATTGAATTTTTTTGAAGTATACACAAATGAATGTCAAAAACTTGAGAGTATTCCTTGTTTGTTCCTCCTTCAAACTATTAGAAATTGTTCACAAAATTCCTCTCCCTCCTTCAAATAAGTAGCAATTGAACAAATTTCCTCTTCCTCTTTCAAACAAGTAGCAATTGAACAAGAATCCTCTTCCTCCTCCAAACAAGTATCAATTAAACAAAATTCCTCTTCCTCCTTCAAACAAGTAGAAATTTCACAAAATTTCCCTTCCTCCTCCAAACAAGTAGCTCAATCAAACAAAATTTCTCATCCTCCTTTTAAAAAAATTATAGGAATTCAACAAAATTTCTCTTCCTCCTTCAAACAAGTAGCTTAATTAAACAAAAAAATTCATCCTTCTTTGAAAGCAAATAGGAATTCAAAAAAAATTCTCTTCCTCCTTCAAACAAATAGAAAATAAATAAAATTCATCTTCCTCCTTTGAAAACAAATAGCAATTCAACAACAAAATTCTTCCTCCTTCAAACAAGTAGCAATTCAACAAAATTATTTTCTCACAGCGTCCTAATGATGCCTCCTTTCAAAATTGAAAAAAATCCCAACTTGAAGAGCTTCAACAAGAAAAAAGGTGATAGAAAGTAGGGGATATGTCACAGTTGGCCATACAAAATGATTCTCAGACCTGACATGCCCCTTTTTGACAGTAAAATAAAAAATAACGGTAAAAAATAACTCAGGACCTCGTTTATTAAACAGGATCTCAAGTTAAATAAATCGGGATCCCGTTTATTAAATGGGATTCTGAGTTAAATAAATTGGGATCCCATTTATTAAACGGGATCTTGTTTCATTTTCTAATGGCTTTGCTATTTAATTTTCAACGGGTGAATTATAAACGGGATCCTATTTTTTTAAATTTTAAATGTAGGCCGGGTTTTTTCTTTGTTGATAGGTTTGGGAAATGGTTTGGGGATCCGAACCTAAGCCCTGGACCTGGTTTGACCTGCAAGTTGAAGGTCCTAGCAATGTCACAAAAAAATACTGACTATGGGCATATGTCTGAAGGCTTTTTTTGTAGAGTTTTTCGGCGAAATTAAAACCCATTATAAATTAGACAGTGTAGATTCCAAATATGTAATTTATTTTACAATTGGATTATTTTTTTAATTTTTCATTTAGTTTATGATTAAACAGATCCATAAACTTGAATTATCAGGGTATTTTAGTATTTTAATAACTTTTTATCAACATAACATTTTTATGAACAGATTGCACGAAAGCGTACATTAGACAATTCTTTTCAATTTAAAAAAATTCAAAAAATCATAAGTTTAGGTCATCTTATGCGTGACGTACACGATGATTTTTTAAAACACCAAATATGGCCAATAAAAAATTAACAAAAAAAAGATTCAATAAAAAATTATAAAAAAATATGGAAAGCGTGCTTTAGTGAGTTACAAATCTTTTCCCAAAAGGATTTAGAAAAATATGATTATTTAGGTCAAAATATGGATGATGTATAGTGCATGGTATGGTAAAACAAAATGACTTTTAAATAGTGATTTTTAGAAATGCCTATTGAAAATCGATTTGTATCATCTGGGTATTGAAATAAATTACATGTTTGGAAACTAGACTCCGAGTACTACATTATGATTAGTGACTTTTTTCAAGATTCCATCTCTAAGTGCTTCAAATTTTAAGGGAAAATGTGTCAAATTCTAAAAATTAGGGAAAACACTTCCACTAAATGGCCAAAAAGTGGACTCAACTTGCCAGCACCCGAAAGGCATAGGTAAGTATCTAGGTAAGTCTTCTATGTATGTTTTAATTGTGGTAGACTAAGAGATTTTGCTTTCTAAGTTTCCGCAGGGGAAGATGGAGAACAACAACAATGAATAAAATTACAATATGAATAAAGGAAGAGGAAACCAACAACCAAGGAAGAACTATAATCAAAACTAGTTTGAGAGAAATAATAACTTTGTGAGGCAAAAGAGGAGCCTTTATTGGGAAAATGTGTCTCAACCTTGTAATTACATAAGGTATATTTTATTATTTTAAATCTAGACCACTCATCATTAGGTCATAGATCTTACGGTTGATACTTTATTATCTTGACTTTCCCTAGAAGGCAACCTTATTTTATGAGGACATTGTATTACGCCTGTGTATTATGATGTATTATGAGAGTCTGACAACGATCATGTTGCCTCTGGATCTTTGGTTGGTGATACTCTTGTGAGAAGCTTGCTTTGCAAGTATATTGTAATCTTTGTGATTTCTGAATAGTATATTGGACAACTTTTGGAGTGTGGAGTTTTTCTCTCGAAAGGGTTTTCCCCACATAAATCACTGTGTTGTGGTATGCATGATATTTATGTTTAAGTTTTTGTAACGATAAAAGATCTATAAAGTTTTGCATTATCCTCCTCTCAAGATTAGTGTAGGAAGTTGTTTTGCTACCTTAGCTTCCTTATAACCTTTACTCCAAAGAATATGATGATGGATCGAAAGAAAGCGATGATGAATTTTACGAAGATCAAGATGAGATACTATTCATGGTGATAGAGGGTAAAAGAGATGTGCAAGATGAGAAGAATGAGGATGATGAAGAAGTGGATCTTGAGGAAGAAATTCACTTAGCATATGATGAGATTCATTCACTTAAAAGAAGAAATGTGTGTCTAAAATTAAAAATTCAAGAAGTGAATCCAAAGCTAAGATATCACGATCCCTTGAAGATGTTGAGAAGACAATCATGGACATAAAATTATAATATGAAGAAGAAAAAAGGAATGAGGAAGAAACCAAGAAAATAATCCTAGATGTGAAAGTTGAGTGTGAAGAGGCAAAAAGTATTGTGAAAGGAATGAAAAATCAGTTAAAGGAAAGGGCAGAGAATTGTGAAAAGTTAGAATCTGAGACTATATCATTAAGCAAGGAGTTGGAAAAGACTGGTGCAATTAAATCAAGAATGAAAGAATGTGAGAAGTTCAAAAAAATTGGATAAACTCATAAATGACCAAAAGCCCACGTGACAAGAATGGGGTTGGATTTGAAAAAGGGAAAAGTTCAAAAATGGATCAACTTTCAAATGAGCCACCAAGGAAAGGAAATGAGGAAAAATCAAAAGGCTACACAAATATTTTAAAAGGCTCAATCAATAATAAGAATAATAAGAGGAAGAAAAATAATGTCTCATAGAAAACTAATGTGTTGAACATATGTTTTCATTGATGTTAAAGGTGCTCACTGATGTCAAAGGAGTGATGTCAGTAGATTGGTGACAGTTAAATGTAATTACTTTCATCATGTTTGAGATTTTGAAATTAGGAAGTGTTATTGTCATGATCATTTCATGTTAAGAGTTTTTGAGAACAACGTGCTAGTGTGATCTACACTATGAAGAAGACTACCTGCAATATGCTTGAAATATCATGCTTGTATCTATCCCAATTGTTGGAAGTAGCCTAGAAGTGTTTTTGGAAGTATTATGTGGATTACTAGTCATGCAATGTATTATATTGTAATAGTATTATGCTCTACATTCTATCGCAATTGAATGTTGTGCCCTACGGCTTGGACCTAAAGTAATGTTACTCATGTTGTATCAAGTTCCAAATTTTCAAAGGTGGAGCTTCAACAAACATAAAGTTAGATGTAATAGAGTAGTGCTTGTGTTGATTGGCTAACTTTGAATAACATATGTGTGTATGCGCTAGAGAAGGGAAGTGTGCGCCATTTGGAGGAAGCATGTGAAGATGAAATAGGACTAGTTTAAGATCGTTGAAGGAAGCACATAACATCATCTATTATTGGCAACAACAAATTTGATTTAGGACTGACCCGGTACACATTTCATGTCAATTTGAATTTAGGTCTACCCTTAGCTGACTTGGCTAATTTCGGATGGTGTTGAGAGATTCTTGGCTGACATGAAATATTGTCAACGTATTGGGATGTATATATTTATGACTAGGATTCATTCAATGACTAAGCATGAGTGTGGATGTGTGAGTGAGTGAGTGTGAATGATATATTCAAAAGATGTAATGGTATTTGTATCCTAATCATTGTGCATCATTATCAGAAGATCATATGTTGTGTAGAAGAGTGTTTGAAGGAAGATCAGAACAAGTGCAAGTTGTGTAATCAATATTGAAGATCTACAAATCATATATTTGTAATCAAGTAGGACTGGTGTCTTACCTATTAGGCAAGCATAAAATTATGTGAAAATATTTTAATGATTGTGATCACTTGTGTGAAAAGAATTGGTGTATAGATTGGATTATATTTGTGAGATATTTTGTGCATGATAGTGATCATATTTGGGAAGGAAGGTTAACATTTGAGTGTGGATCAGATTTTTGTTTGGATTAGACTTGTAATTTGTGATCAAATGTGTGAGAAAAGTTTATTGTGTGAAATATGATCAAGAATATTGCATGGTGTGTGTTCATATTTGAGAAGGAAGATAAGTAGTTGGATCAAATTTGTGTGGATCAGATTTATGGGTGTATTAGATTTGGTGGAGTATATTATATCAACATTAAAGAATTATATAGAGGTTGGAGCCTCATGTTGGGTTGAAGCTCAATTTGTGTGGGGGTTGGAGCCTATCAAATCAAGGTTGAAGCCTCTTGTAGGATTAGAGTTCGGTTGAGTGGAGATTGAAGCCTCCAAAAGGTTGGAGCCTATAATTCTATCAAGTGAAGATTGGAGTATCTAGTAGGTTGAAGCCTACAAGAAGAAGATTAATCTATAATATATAATATTTTGTTGTGGTTTTCTCCTACAAGGGTTTCCATGTAAATTGGTGTTCTTATTATGTTCTTAATTGCTAGATCTTACTTGAATGTTTTTATTGTGATTGGTTAAGTTTTGAAAAGTAAAAGATTGTTAGATATTGATTTTTCCCCCCTCCTAGTATCATCATGTGCTCATCCGTATGGGATCCAATATTCCTTACTCATGAAGTTCTAATCATTTTCCTTTGTAATACACGATTTGAATTTTTTTGTTTGGAATAGTATATTTATTGTTAAAACATAATGCAAGTGCATCTTTAGATAGCTAGGAACAATTAGAGCTTCTAAATTTCTTGTCTACAAGAAGACTTGATTTGATAAATATGGTTGGACCGAGGTGATAATGTGGTTGTATTTTCAAGTGTCATTCATTATTTTTACAATTTGATCAATTATGTCCCCAATATGATCAATCATGACTTGTTTAAATCCTCATGCAAGATATAATCTACATCATTTACAATTTGATTTATAGCATGCTCAATATGATTGTTTTTTTTGTTTATGTGTTCAAGGAGATAAGTGTCTTGTTGTGACCCTTCACAACATACCCTTGAAATTTAAAATTTTGGGGGCCCTAGCAAAAGTTTATCATTTTTTTGTGAAGTCGAGAGTTTTCACTTTTATATTTTAACCCATTCATCCAAGAGTGAATTATATAATTTGCAAGTGCTTGAAAAACCTTTGTGGTCATTTTACTTTCATTTTTTCTAGGTTTGTTAAGTTTAATTATGTAAATTACAAACCTTTTGTATTCCCTGAAGTATGTTCATATGCCAAGTTGCAATGATTCTTTGAAGTTTGAAATGGTGAAAGGAAAAATAAATTGAGCAAAGGAAAGAACTAATCAATGAGCATTGTTTGAAGAAAAATATTACCATAGAGAGAGTATCCAAACCAAGCACCACCAAATGCAAAGGAGACACAAGAATTTGATAAGGGGAAAAAACAAGAAAAAACCCCAATATTATGAATGGAGGAAAAATGCTTAAGAATGATACAAAGAGAGAGAGAGAGAACTTAAGCCTTAAGCTTGCTTGCTTGAATGAAGAATGAGAGGAGAGGCACCTCAATATATAGAGGTGAGAAGAGGAGTTAGAATTAGAAAGTAACTGCCAACTCAATGAATGTCACCATTCAACTATGTGTGTGTGTGAGTTGTCAAGAACCTCTTAAAAAGATGGCTAAAATATTCCTTAATAAAGAAATTAAAAAATAAATAATTACAATTAAAAGATTAATCTTCTAACAAATGGGAAAACTTCCAAATCAATGAACCAATCCATTTCATCATTTCATGTTTTTTGGCTTGATAACCACTCCAAATCTTTGGCAATATTTTCTTCCTATTGATTCTAAGTATTTTGATGACATTTATCTGGTAATGGTTTTCCCCAATTTCTTATCATTTTCATCCATGGGAAACTTGGGGTTACCTACAACTCCATGAATTTGATGTTTTTTTGTCAAAATCCGATCTTTTGATCCAATTTTCAATTCGATTGTTTAGAATTTGTTTTACGACTTCAATTTATAGAAAAAAAGCTTTACAAATTTGAGGTTTTGAATTTGAGTATTTGGTCTTTTGGGGAGCACATGCCTTGTTTCTGGTTACTTGCAAAATCTAGTTCAAATGCTAAGTTTTCACTCGCAATTATTTGCAAACTAGCGTCCACATTTGATTTACAAGAATGCACTAAAATATTGATTTTAAAAGTTTCATAAGTCTAAATTTTTTAAATTTAAAATTTCTCAACATAAATAATTGTTACACTTATGTGATTGGATTTTAATTAACTATATTTTAAATTTATTATGCAACATTAACTTTGTATTCTACAAAATTATTTTACATAAATTTAATGCCTTGCCCTTGATAAATATAGGATATAGAGCACAAATTAAAAAAAAAATGATGAATCAAGGCTATATTGTTTCAATGCATGGAAAGGTTTTGTCAAGTGAGGGCATCTTTAGAAGATAAAGAATAATTAGAACGTGAGCACAAATTTTGTGGTGCATCTACAAGTCAAATTTTGAATGACATGTAATGAAGGAATAGAATATGAAAAGACAAGTCAAAGTGACCTTTCATATTCTAAAATATTTTTTAATTTTATGATTTTGGAGGGAATGATTGTTGGTATTTCTAGCTAAATGTATCTATTTATATGCAATTGTAGCCCATTGTTAAGGATTGAAAATGTTGAAAACCCATGGAAACACATTCATAAATACAATCTACCATTTTTTTCTCTTTTTTTCTAGGTTTTCATGTTTTCAAACTCTAATTTTTTTTCCTTTCATATAATTATATACATTCAATTTACTAAATTTCGATGGATTCAACATGTGTTTATAATGCTTACAATTGACTAATGGTGAAGTGTCTTATGTGGTCACATGAATACATCCATGTCTATATGAATTCAATAACAATCACCTACCAAAATTTTCCTTTAAAGATCTCACCATCTCATCTTTGGATCATATATAATAGGTTTGACAGAGATTGGTTTTCTATTGAATCTGTTCATTTGCGTAATGATATATAGGAAAATCAAGAACAAATTTGGATTTTCTTTTTCTTTCTCTCACCCTTTTTTCTCCCCCCTCCCTTTTTTTGATCATGGTGATTAGATTAGGATCTTAATGATAAATTCTAAATCATAAAAGGCAATATATCAAGCTTGTAAAATTGTGATTTTTATGCATATGACTTCATCTTTCACACATATTTGAAGTTTTGAATGAATTAAAAAATCATGTTGGCTAGTAGTGTATAATTTTACTAAGTGATTACATTCATATAGCCCTTTGTAAATGGACCAGACAAAGCTCATTTTCAATTGAGGGATTTTAGTAATTATTTTGTATTTATTATATTATTTTATTGATATTTGATAAAGACCCTTGACACTAGCCACCTTTCAAGTAAGGAAATGACCTTTGTCGTTCCACCCTATTGGTACATTGGTGTGTCAAAACCCAATCAACATGTCTCATCATAGGAAGGGGAGGTGGTTGGATAATTGATAGGATCAATTTTGCTTTCTTTTTTCTTGGGATTGTATTGCATAATAGATGGATTTGGCTTCGATGTTCTGATCTTGATTTGGTTGGCAACAAGTTTCATCATGCTTTGGAATGAGCACTTAGCATAGCCTTAATTGATTTGTTAGTAAGATGGATGTACTTTGCTTTGCTTCAATATGCCCTACATTGATTAGGCCTTTGATAAATTCCCCTAATAGTATGCTTTGGTTAGTAGGATGCCTTTGGGCCTTACGATACTTATGGATTTTGGATTTTATGTATTTTAAAGATCTCATGAAATGTCTTTGCTTTCCTTCCCACTTAGGTTGACTTGCAAGGATGATAGCTCTAAGCGGGTCTTGAACATTCTTAATAGGATTTGGATTGATAATATTCTTACATGATGGCATTTGATTTTAGATGGCAATGGTGTTAGGAGGCTTTAGATAACCTTAATAGACTTTGGGTTAATGACTGTATTGTTGACTATACACTTGCACTTGCTAAAGGATGGTGGCAATGGATTGGGGGTGTTGTAAACTCTATGTCTTTACTCTTTCTATGTTGATGGAAATCCCTTGCTAGTAGTCCTTGGATAAACCCTTCATAAATTGTTTGGATAAGGTAGGCTTGGATGATTGATAGGATTGTTGGTTAGATCATTGATTGGTTTGTGAAGGTTTAGATGATGGATTTTCATATGAGGATACAACTTTCATTTTCTTTTTGAGGGTTTGGAATCTGGACATGAATTGCCTTTGAGGGTCTTGTTCTAGAACAGTGTTTCCCTTGTCAAGGTAATTATGAAGATGACTAATAGATATTTGATTTTATCTTGGGATACCAACTATTAGCATTTTTTTGTCTAAAGGATCTTGATCCTTAACGTTGTTCACAATTTTCCTATTAAAGCATGGGGAAAGCTTGCTCATAATTATTGTGTCTAGGGTGTGGTATGGGTCAACTTGGGCATGTTTATGTTTAAACTCTAAGAAAAGCATAGTCGTCATCGTTATGTCCACTCAGTTGTGCAATGATATCATCATTATGCTCAAATAGGGTTCTGTCTTGTTTAATAAACTCGTCAAAATAGGGGTATGTGATGTTTGTTTTGGTTATGTTGGATTTCACTTATTTATATTTTAGGTTCTGCAAAAGCTTTGCACAAAGGGATAGAAAACAAAGTTGACCCAACAACACCCTAACTAGTTAGGTGGGAGTGTTCGCACTTGTGAATCCACACATATACCTTGATCTAGACATGGAGAGGGGCTAAACATTTTTTATCCTCAAAATCGCTCTAAGGCATGAGAGGAGAGCATACATGACCTACTATCCCATTTTCAAAGGTGACTTGTGAATAAATTCTTGGTGTTAACAAGGCTCTTTTGAAAGTCCTCAACATACCTAAAGGCACATGAGGCATAAATCTATGAAATCAAGGAATATGTCTAATGGCTTGGTTTGAGAGGATAACCCATTCTCTTCCTCCACCTCGTAAGCTATAAAGTTTCTTGCTTGCTTAGCCTAAACAAGAAAGGTACACTAAAAGAAGGAGCCTTTCAATTCTTCACCCAATTTATATACCTAGCCACAACATGTGGGTTTGGGTTGACACTTGATGATGAATTGCAAGTCGAGCTCACCTTACAAAGAAAATAAAATGACAATTATTATTTTAATTTCTAAGATCACCCTAAGGCATGAGGAGAGACCATACACAAGATCTCTAGAATAAACAAGTGAAAATAGATCTTTTGATCTTCAAGGTTGCACTATGGTGCAAGAAGAGAGTATACATAGTAAAATCACGATAACATAAAAAAACACAAGAAGCAAGATTGATTTATTTCTTTAAAATTAAACAATTGAGTGAGTGAAAATGGTTTGAAATTTTGATCTTTGACATGCAATCTATACACAAGCTTAGTAATCTCAAAAAGTCAATTCTTTGATGTATGATTTTACTGCACTCAAAGAGAATTAGCAGCAAAACACAATCACCAAAAAATAAAAAAATAACATTATCAAATGAAAATGGATGTTACTAATAGATTCCTTGTATTTTTTAGGTAAAATATAAAAAAAATCACCTATACCACTATGAAATGCTTAGAACCAACTTTCCAATGCCTATAAAAATGCAAAAAAGTATGACACCCCAAACAAAAGTTATGCTCATTTGAAAAATAGTTTATTTATGCAATAGAAAAGGCCCTTAGCGTGTGTAAGGGTGGAGCTCCACTAAGGTGGCAAGATGGCAGTTGGTTGGCAATAGGTGAGTAGTGGGGTGGCATCTCTTGAGTGGAGTAAAGGTAGAGTAGCAATGGTGGTGTTTCAATGTCCACCAATTGTTTTGTCAATCAAGATAGTGGTTGTTGATGGCTTAACCACCACTAACAAAGGGTGTGGGCCCCAACCCTACAAAGTGCAAGGTACGAGGTACCCTATGTACCGTGCCCCATGTAGGTTTTTTTTATTTCTTAATTCCTTTTTTTCTATTTTTATAGATAAAAATAAAATTTTAAAATCAAAGAATAAAATTAATAAAAATTACCATGCAATTTGGTACACTTGTGCAAGGATTGTGCAATGTCTCCAAGGAAAATAAAATTGCCTCTGGGTGCAGCTTTGTCCAAATTAGACAAGTTTTATATGAATTTATATGTTATGACATCTTTTAATCTCATCTGTAAAGTCAAATTTGTTGTAGATTACATCCTACAAAATTTATTGTCCATATCTCTCTAAAAAGAGCAAAAAACCTACAAAACAAACTAGCAAAATCCTACAAAACCAAAATTAAACAAAAGATAAGGTGTCATGTAGTGTGCCAAAATGTATATGCAAGATTCAAAACATGCAAAGACATTAAAACAATATTAAAGCCTCTATTCTAAATCAAACCATACACCAAATCGAGTTAAAAAGAGTTCAAATAACATAAAATAAATGAAAAATCTTGTCAAAAAGGTTCCATCTGTTGAAGTTGATTATAGATGTGAATAGTGAGGATTTGATCTTAAATGAATGGTAGAGATTGATTGAAATGAGTGGAGAATATTCATTGACTAAATAGTTAAGAGAGTCATGACAACTCTAAAATGGGTGACAGTAATTAGTTATTTTTATTTATTTGACTAATTGGTTGTGGATAGATTAACACAGAAGGGAATCATGCAAAAATTATGATAAAATATGAGTGGATAATTAGACATTTTTATTGTTTATGGTGAATAAATGAAAATATATTTATTTAGAAATAAATGAATTGTTTAGCTTGATCACCCCTCTTGCTATGAGGGCCCTTTCTATGTGCAATCCTTTTTCAATGGCCTCTTCAAAGTTTACGGGACACAACATGGTAAGTTGGTAGTTGACTTCTGCTTGGAGATTTGAAATGAATATGTCGACCAATTCCTTGTCCGGAATAGGTGATTTGCATCGATTAGCCTTATGTTGCCATCGTTGAAGGTAGGAGGTGAAGGGTTCTCCTTGACTCTGCTTAATTTTGTATAGATCTGTAATGGTGACGTCCTGTTCTATGTTGAATGAGAAGTGGATTACAAATTGGGTAGATCGTTCATCAAAGCTTTTTATTCCCAGTTGTAGATGGGAAAACCACCTCCATGGCATGACCAATAAGACTTCATGGAAAGAGCCTCATGAGGTAAGAGTCATTGTTCTGTACTTCCATGCATGCTACCGAAAAGTCTCGTACATGTTTTACTGGGTCTCCCTTTCCTTTGTATTTGTCAAATTTGGGTATTTCGAAATTCTTTGGAAAGGGAAGCATAGTGTTGGAACGATCAAAAGGAAATGGACATATATCTCGAAGGGTATAATTTTTCTTTGGTTTCCCTATTTGCATATCTAATATCTTTTGATTTATTGCTTGTAGTTTCATTTCCATCTTTGTTTTTGGTACGCTTGTTTGGGGATCTTGCACGCAATAACTTTATTGTCCTACCATGTTTTGGTAATAGGTTGGGTATTGTGAAGGTACGAGACCTTGGTAACCATGTTGGGTGGAAGGAGGGTTAACTCCTTGTTGGATGTAAGGAGGATTAGCTTCTTGTTAAATGTAAGGAGAGTTAGCTCCTAGTTGAATGTAAGGAGGGTTAGCTCCTTGTTGGACGTAAGGAGGGTTAACTCCTTGTTGTATGTAAGGAGGGTTAGCTCCTTGTTGTCGGGGCAAACTATACTGAAGGTTTCCCTGATGGTGCATTGGCGGGTTGCCTTGTTGGTGAGACGAATTGGGAAGGGTACCCTATGGTACACCTTGTTGTTGGTGTGAACTATGTTGAAGGCATCCCTGATGATGTGTTGGCGGGTTACCTTGTTGATGAGATGAATTGGGAAGGGTACCCTATGGTACACCTTGTTGTTGGTGCGGACTATGCTGAAGGCTTCTCTGATGGTGAGTTGGTGGGTTACCTTGTTGATGGGATGACTGAAGAAGGGTTCCTTGTGACACACCTTGTTGGGATGAACTATATTGAAGGTTTTCGTGATGGTGCGTTGTCAGGTTACCTTGTTGATGGGACGATTGGGGAAGGGTGCCCTGTGGCACACCTTGTTGTTGGTATTGTTGATTGGGAAGGGGACTGCATGACCCACCTTGTTGATGGTACTATTGACTAGGAAGGGAACCATATGACCCACCTTGTTGATGGTACTATTGAATAGGAAGGGGACCATGTGGCCCATTTTGTTGATTGAACAGGGCAACCTGTGGCACACCTGGTTGTTGGTACTATTGACTAGGAAGGGGACCATGTGGCCCTCCTAATTGTTGGTGTTGTTGCGGAAATTGCCCTTGTGGATTTGATACATCTTAGGAAGGTTAATATATGATGTGTTTTGAGGCACGTATTGTCCTAGGGGAGGATTGTTGCTTTGCGGTATGTATTGGGATGGACCTCCTTGATATTGTTGGGCCACTATCACTTGTTCAATTTTAATTAATTAGTGGTGGTAAATGAAAAAAGGGAATTGACATGAAATGAGAAAATGTTGACATAGTATTAGAATGTGATGCTAGATTTGATGTTAGGTGAGAGTAAGTGTCTACAAGTTCCATCTACAAATCATGCACAAGAAGGGCGAAAAATCAATAAAGTTGACTTTTAGAGCAAGCATCCACTCACCTTGTTATAGGGCACTAAGGCCACAACATTGTAGATAGAGTTTTACAGTATATCTAGATCCAAATTTTGCATATACCTACAAGGACCTTTCTCAATTCTCAAGGGCAACAAGTTGAGAATCCCAAATACAAGTTTAGTTTCTTTATACAAGATTGGCCATGTTTCTATTACACCTTGCACAATTTTCACATTGAAGCACATTGTTCCAAATCAACTAATCACATTGGAGTCTCTGGAACATTGGCAATGCTTAACATGTACTCCCATTTCCCACAAATCTGCAAAGATATTGAAGATTACATCAAGTCTCATGTACCATACAATATCGCCAAGCCAAAAACCGTAAATTGGGATTGTATACACCTCTTATGGTTCCATCTAGAATATGTGAATCCATCGGCATGGCTTTCTGTCTTGGCTTGTCATTAACCCAACACCAACATGACTGCATGTCCATTGTTCTTTATCATTTCTCAAAAATGGCCCATGGTTGCATGCAAGAAGACAATCAATTGATTTGAAATGACCAAAATCTTCTTCTGGCACATTTGGGTACATTGTGGTTCCTCCATCCATTGTATTTGTTCGACATCCTAGATTTTTTAACTCATTTCTGAAAAGCTTTGTGAGAAATGCTACATAACTGGATAGATCAACAGCAAGCCATCCTCAAACTAATGGACAAACTAAAGAGGTAAATTACGCACTAGTCTAATCACTGTAAATTTACAATATTGCTCATCCTTACAATTGGGATCACTTGCCATAGATTCAACAGCCTATAACAGGTCTACTCTCCAGGGAATAGTGCATTCTAAACATGCTGTTATGGATTTCAATATGCACAGTTCCATAATCAAGTCTGAAGTCCGAGGAATTGGATAAGATGGAGAAATTACTTCAACCTATTCAACAAGTGCACCCCAAGGTCCAGCAACTTTCAACTATGCAACAACAGAAATATTATGATTCTCATCAGACACCACAAACTTTTCGGATTATAATTTTTTAATAACCTAATCAAACAAAATGTCCACTCCAGAACTGGCTATTTCAATTTTAACATACTACCCCTACTGGTTGCGTCAAACTATATTTGTCTGCAAATTCAAAAAAATATATAAACAAACTTATTATAAAAGCAATGAGTTAATTCTTTTTTTTATATCACTCCTTTTAATAAATTTATACATTATAAAACATGTGTTTGTCTCAGGTTTGTGCCCATAAATTCCATGCATACCTAATCCCCCTTAAAAGTATTGCAAAAAAATTTACATTCAATTTGTATTCACGTCCATATTATAGGCAATGCTAGTAAGGCGGGTACATTTATAAAAAATAAAGATTGCATTGACATGCTAATTTATATGGCCTACAAAGACTAACCAGAAGCCTCATGCCATTTTATAAAGTATCAATGGCAATAATAAATGGTTGTTCCCTCCAAAAATTTGCAGGTTCTCCATTAAGGGAGAATTGTGATATCAGGGCAATCCTTTTTTGCAATGATAAATGAATCAAACAAACACCTGAGATAAATACGGCCAAGCCAGAGATTTGATCAAATGAATATTTAATTCTGGCTTATACTTTAAACGTGACCTCTTCCTCCACATTCTGAACACATGATATTTCCAGTACCCCCACAGCCTGATACAGACAGATAAGAATTCAGATATTTAGAAAGGTGAAGATAATAAAAGGTCTGCTGCTCAATATTAAAAGATATCAGCTTAGAAATACATATCATGACACTGGAATGAATATACTCGAGCGCTTTGCTCAAAAATATAAATGATGCTCTTCACGGTTTCAAATACATAAATTGACAAATTTAAAACTTATTATAGTGGTCACATATGAAGTTTACAAAATCATTCTAATAGTCAAATGGTAATCAAACAAATACCCCTTATTTTTAATATGCAACATATCTTCATTTTGCAGTAGAAATTTGATTAAGTCAGATGTTAAGCAATGCTCATAATCTTCTTTTAACTAGTAAAATCTAAAGTTTGTATCTTGCAGTAATGCATACCTAAAAAGGAAGTCCATTTAGCATTGTCATTCTGTCTCACAGCCTAAGTCAGGAACTTATTTGTGCAATAAAAAATCAAATATGAAAATTTCAGATAAGCTCGTAGGTGGTCCAAGTAACTATATTTATTATTCTCTTTTGGTACGATCTCATTGATAAAACACAGAAGCCGAAATGATGAATCTAACCCTCGTGCCGATCATCAAGGATGCTGAAAATTCCAATTGGTTGAACATGCAAGTATCCTTATGGACTGTATAAGTCATGAAATTCAACAAATAACAATTTATTCCTCAAACCAGAAAACTAAAAGGACTTGAGGACTTGCAAATGTCATCCTCATTTTGTCTAAGCCAATGACCATAACCAGGTTCCAGGTGTGACAAATCTTATTACTACTACAATTACTTCATACAAAATGGAGCATTAAACATATAGTAATTCAGTCAGGAGAGATAACACAAACGAATGGCTTTTGAAAGTTTCGGCAGACTAAATGCATAAAAGAAAAGTACAATACTTGAAATGCAGAATAAAAACTTGATACCATAAAAGTACTCAAAATTTGTTCTATTACATTCAATTTTGAATACATTTCTTCGTATCTTGAAGGTGTCATTAATTATGTAATTTATATGCCTATCAGTTTAGATAGTCATAAATGGACATCATCTGAAACAGACAGACGGATACACCTCCAAGATTCCCATTTGGCATGTATCCACAATAAAATGCTTTTTCTACATTCAGTCTATCTTAATGTAACTGAAATTTATTACAAGGAAAAGCTTTTCTAAGAATGTATCAAATACATTTGAATCAGGGAACTGAATGCTACTTCTGAGCTACATTTTCCTATAAAAAGTAGGTTTGGACGTCTATATGTTTATACTTTCCACGGAACTTTAGGATTCTTCATGAGAGAATGTTGCACCAACTCTTCTCTCGTTTTGGTGGCTGGAAAATTTCCATTTTAGTATTTCTTGATGGAACAGTAAACAACTTTTTGCTGCAGCACTAAACTATTCCATTACCTTCCCAATAAGCATCACAGTATCTATTAAGCTATTTGAAACCAGGAATTCCTGAGTGTTCTCAGACATAATATATTACAGGAAAACTCCAGGGCTACCAAGCTGATTACCTCCTTTCTTCAGCTTATCTTGGATGCCTGGTAATTAATTAGGTGGCCCATGGATTTGGGCATTTCATATACAGATAGTGACAGATAACATCTACCTCTATGTCTTGCTACTAGGGAATCATACTCCTGTTCAAATAACTGGCATCATGGTTCATTTCAACTTGGCATCAAGGGCCTTCTAGTTCTTCTAAAATTGCATTGATCCTATGGTGGCAGGGTGGATAATCATACTGGTGGCTACTCCTGAGATGATTGATGCATACATGTGACTGTGCCAGTTTTCATTGGCATCTTTGACGTTTATTGGGTTCTCTGGCATTCATTGCCTCTTTTTCCTTTATTTCCCTTGTGATCTTCTCATCACTTTGCTATGTATATTTGTATTTGTATTATATGGCTAGGACTTGTTTGTCTTGAGCTTGCCACCTCTTGTTTTCAGCCTCCATGGGGTGGATGTACTTTTTGAGTCCCCCATTGGGTTGCTCTGATCACTTGTGGACATTAATATAATTTCTTTATTTCTCACCAAGGATGATGCCATGATAACAGTCCCTTTCAGATATCTCCACAATAAGGTCCACTTTACCACTTGCCAGTGTTGCAAGTCAATTTCCACGTCTTTTACCACACCTACCTGCAATGGGGACCACTACTCTTCAAGAGGGGCAACTAATCCAAGAGGATGTGGGTTTCTCAATCATACCACAAATCTTGAGTGTCTATGACAGATTATGCAATTTAGTCAACAGGATCCTCGTCCTAGCTAGCACCCTTGGTTCAAACGATGTCATAACTCCACATAGCTCAATCTACCTTGGCAGTTGCAAGCAATTATGATAGTTACAATGGAAATGTGAACCATCACTTTCCAACTGATATGTCACATTCATCTCTTTAGTATATATGTGTACATAGCCATTCTTTGTAAGGATAAATAGACATTGAAAATAGATGGGTTGAATAAGAAGATAGACCATACATATGTTCTCACAAATCATGTACAAAACTAAGCATAATATAATCTTCTTGTCATAGTTTTCACCGTCTATTCTCTATTCTATTTTTCAATCTTTCTTTACATATGTTTAAAATCTCTATCATACCTAAAACTTATGCACTTCTAACCTAATTAAATCTCTTTAATTGGGTTGTCCACTCAGCTTTATACCTAGGCCCCAAATAAAATTCTCTTAACTAATAAGTTGATACCTCATTCTCCGAGAAGGAATAAGTTGAAACCTCATTTGCGAAAGAAAGAAGCATAACTAAACCCAAGTTAATAAATTAAGTAACCTGAACCTAAGGTATAATAAATGCATAGCTACACCAACACACATCCCTTATGCATAGCTTAGGTGGGTAAAATTGGTCTCAACAAGATAGCTCCATGTCAACCTACTCTAAAATAGGAAAAAACTTCAAATTGATGATCTACTCTTGGATCAACTCCCAAAAGTACTGCATGCGTACCTCAATGTATTTGGTTTGTTGATGTCGGACTCAATTTTTAGTGATATGTATAGCACTTTTATTGTCACATTGAATGATTGAAGGTTATGTCAAAGGAACAATAAATTTTATGAGAACTTGTTGGAGCCAAAGGGCCTCAATGTTGACATTAATAACCCCTTGGCATTCAACCTTTGTAGATGGTAAAGCAATAGCATGTTGCTTCTTGCTAGGCCAACATACTAAGACCAAAACCAAGATGAAAGTTGTAGCTAGAAGTGATCTTGTGATCCTCAAAATCACCATCCTAATCAAAATCTATTTAATCTATAGTTCGCAAACTCAACAAATCACCAAGTACTCGTGAGTTTTTCCCCGCCACAAGTTATCTCAAAGTAATCTCGCCAAAAAATTTCAGGATATTTTACATGAGTACTTGCCAAGCATGTGCAAAATACAATGCAAGGTAAGGTTGTGGGTCAAACATAGGTTAGATGCAATTTCGACAGCACAGTTTTTGCTCTATAAAATCTCCATTTGCCCTTCCACACCACACACAACAAGCAAGCATGACAGACTATATGGACCCGCCAAAACACGTGTCATACAAACGTGTGGTATAGATCATCAACTACTTTATCAATGCCGAAAGAATCAAATTGACTTCACATACCAACAAATTTGTGTCAATTAAAATTTAATTGATTTACAGAGGATGAGATTGTTGATTTCAAAGGGCAAGCTATGGAAGATGTGGCTGCAACAAAAGTAGGGGAGATTGTATTGTCATTGGATGACATTGATATGGAAAAGGAGTCATTGCCATCTAGCAATAGGGTGGAGCTATAGGCATTGTCTTCTAGGCCAAGTAGGGAGCCACAACCGATTGTGAGGACCATACCCTCTGCCACCCAATTTTTCACTAGAACAAGGAAGAGGAAATTGTAAAAACTTGTAATTTGCTACTTTCCTCGATATGCAATTTATGATGATTCTCAAAGACAATCATCATAAATTCATAATAGTTATCAATTAGTAGCTAGCTATTGCATCTAGCTTTGCATGATGATGCAATTTTGTAATTCAAATCTAATAGAAAACACTTCCTCGTGGTTTTTTAGACTCATTTGATGAATTTTATAATTGAAATTTGTAAAAAAATGTGTTTTTTCAGAAATTTAAGTACTTTTTCAAGTCGTCGAATTTTTCCGAGTTTTTGGCAAGTCAAATTTTGGGCTTGCCAAGTTTTTGCTAAGTCTAAGTCTATGAACCATGATTTAACCTTATCAAACTAGTAGCATCAGCCATTAAATAATGAATCCCTATTTGTATGTGCCCTTGACATAGTGTAGTATGAAGTGGTCTTGCGATCCTCAAGATCACCATCCCAATCAGAATCTATAGACCCTATCAAACTAGTAGCATTGGACCTCTAAATAATGAATTCCTATTTGTATGTGCCCTTGACATAGTGTAGTATCCATTTAGTAGCTTTCCAATGAAGCTCATGTGGCTCTAGAATAAAACAAGACACCATACCATCAGCATAGGAGAGTCAAGGTGTGTATGGGTCACATAGATGAGTATATTGACAACCTATCGACAAAGTGTAGCATCAACCAAAGGAGTGCATCAATTGGGCTCAAGTTTGTTTGATGCTAAAAGGAAAGGAAGTGGCAATAAGCTTACAATCCACCATGTGAAAAATGAGCTGAGATTCAAAGCATAATCCCAAAATTGGATTGAACGACCTCAATCCCAAGAAAGTAGTGCAAAAGACCTAAGTCAGCCATATCAAACATGTCCTATAAAGCTAACTTCACTATGATAATGAGATCATCAACATATAGAACTAAAATTTGAAGTGCATCATCGTTCCACAAAATATAGACATTAGGATCTAACTGACTCTAAGAGAGCCTTGCTGAAAGAAGGGAAGGACTCCATCTTTCCATACCCATTCTAGGGGGTTAGTTTGAGACTATAGAGAGATTTCTACAGTCTGCATACCAAAGAAAAAATTTGAATAAATCTTTGTGGCTGCTCCATGTATACCTCCTCCTATAGATCCCTATGCAAAAAGGCACTTGTCACGCCCCACCAATGTACTTATGATTAGTAGTGCCGACAGCAAGAGTCAAATGGATGGAGTTCATTTTGGCAATGGTCACAAAGGTCTTCATGTAATCAATGGTTGGACCGAAATGGATGGAGTTCACTTTGGCAATGGGGGCAAAGTTCTCAGTGTAATCAATGGCTGGAAACTAAGAAAACTTTTGCTAGTCATTTTGGCAATGTGGGCAAAGTTCTTAGTGTAATCTGTTCAGTCCCAAAACTACTCTCCCAAATCCTAAAGCTTTTTCCCACCTTCAAGGCCATGGGTTTATTTTCAAGAAGGTGAATAGAGGCTCATTGGTAATCTCTCCTACTCTTTAGACTAAACTTAAACCTAGGAGGGTATTCATATAGGTATACCTTAACAAGTATTTAAACGATAGACAACAAAAATGGGTATTAAGTTACAAGCCTATGATTTTGACATTGAGTATGTTAAAGGAAAGAATAATGTTGTGGTTGATGCATTATTTAAGAAGCCTTATTCAGTTATTTGTGTTCCATGATTGAAACATTTGTTGATTGGGGTTTCTATAATAGTTGAGTATGCTAAGAATGCATTTGTTATTGATATTTTGGATGGCAAGCTACAAGATGATAGGTACAAGGTGGTTGTTGAGCTCATCCTCTATAAGGATTGAATGTATCTTGTTGCAGAATCGAAGATGAAGGAGAAATTTTTGAGGGTATGTCATGACACACCATTAGCTAGTCATCCAAGTAACTACAAGACATATAACCAGGTAAGAGAGCATTTTTCAAGGAAGGGACTCAAAGGTGACGTTTTGAGGCATGTTAGGGAGTGTTTGGCTTGTCAATAGAACAAATCAGAACATGTATTTCTAGTTGGATTGTTGCAGCCACTACCTATTCCACATCAGAAATAGGAGAATATATCTGGATTTTATCATAGGTCTTCTGATAGGGTAAGGATTGATTTTTGTGGTAGTGGATAGATTCACAAAGTATACTCTTTTTTTATGCTATATCTTCAAAAAATAAGGCTCCATAGGTGGCTGATTTGTTTTTTAAAGAGGTGTTTAGACTACATGGGCTGCCAAAGAATATTGTGAGTGATAGGCATAGCAGGTTCATTAGTTTGTTTTGGCAAGAACCTTTTCAATTAACAAGTACAGAGCTGACTCCAAGCACTAGTTACCACCCTCAAACAAATGGACAAATGGAGATTGTAAACAAATGGATTGAAGGGTATTTGAAGAATTATGTTATGAGACAGCAAACAGCATGGACTAAGTGGCTCCACCTTAGAGATTATTGCTACAACTCCACTCATCACATGTTCATAGGTATGACTCATTTCAAGGCATTATACGGTTATGATGCATATTCATTCATAGATTTGATTATTTCAGATAGCAAAGTTCTTGGAGTTAGGGATTTGGTCCAACAAAGTCTAGATATTCTGAATGGACTCAAGGAGAACCTACAGCAGGCCCAAAATCAGCAAAAGATGTATGTTGATTGCCATTGCTTGGAGAGAACAATTGAGGTAGAAGACATGGTTTTTCTAAGGTTACAGCCCTCTACGCAATCCTCCCTCAAAGGGAGTGGTGTGGAAAATCTTAAACCGAGGTTTTATGGACCTTAGAAGATAATACGCAGGATAGGTGAGGTTGCATATGAGGTGGAACTTTCGGAAAACGGCGGAATTCACAATGTTCTTCATGTGTCATGCTTTAAGAGGGCTCTTGGACAGTAGGTCACACTTTCTTTAAAGCTTCCACCAGTTGATAATGAAGGAAATTTGATTTTGGAGCCTAAGGCTATCATTAACATGAGAGAGAAGAGGTTAAGGAATTCGGGAGTACTTTGTGAAATGGAAGAATCTTCCACTCGAGGATGCGACATCGTAAGGAGTGTAGATTTTTTATCATCCAAATCTGAAATTATTTTAAGGCAAGCAATTTGAGGAAGGGGGGATTGTCATGTCCCCTCCTTTCAGCCGACTTTAACACCACAAGTCCTCAATTAAAAAGTGTTTATTAACACTATATATATATATATATATATATATATGATAAAATAATTAATAAATAAAATATTAAATATACATAATAATAAAACTAAATAAAATTTAATAAATTCAAATTTGGGCATCAAATTGGTCCATGGGCCCTAATCCGTAGAAGGTATATCTACCAACTTATTCTTTCATAATGATCCATCTGACTATCATTTCACAATTTGCTCATTTGAATTCAAGTGATTGTGCATTCGAAGATGAAACCCCTTGTTTGCACCGAAAGAGGTCAAGATGAAATCCCTACCTCTTTCCTTGGCAAATTCCACTTAGGGTTTGTCAGTAAGCTAATTTTGAGATTTTGGTACAAATTTCAAGGATGTCAAGCATGGAATACTGCTATCAAGATTGCAGGACAGTATAGTGGCAAATTTGGTGAAGAAAATACCAATTAATAGCATTGCGCCATCCATGATAATAATTAATCACATAAGGAGAAGAATCGCTGTCAGTTGCTGAGGGAATAGTTTCCAGACTGCTGCAGCATCCAACTCGGCCAGGAAGAATTCAATCCTCAAATTAGGCCACTAAACATCTGGTTGTACTACATTCTGAATCACATCACTGGCTGCATTCTCAGAGATCATTTTTTGACAAAGAGGCATGCCAGGAGTCTCCAGGAGCACAGGAGAGAGTTAATATTCACTTATGGCTGCCCTAAATCCCAATGTGCCATCAACTACAGGCTTCTGCGACCTGGGCACTAACATTACATTCTGAAATCCCAATCAATCTCAGCCCGCCATCATAAATTCACCCTCAGGATATCACAAGGAGAGAAGTTAGAAGTGTCCCCTATCGATTAGGTTGCAGTTGTATAAGGCTACTGTCCCAGTACAGAGTTGCCATACCACCCAGAATATCATCCATCTGGCAGGAAATTGGTCCTTCCATAAGGGCACATAGGTGAATTGTAAGATTATTCAGTCTACATACTTCTGGTGAAATATTCAGATTTATCCAGATTCGTTGTTGACTTGTAATTTGAATTTTGTACAGTCTGCATCAATATTTTATATACTCATAATCAGATCCAGAACAGTTTAATGATTTGAATCAAATTGGAGTTGTGGTATTCATTTAATCTTTGTGTTCAAGTGTTGTTGTCGAAATTTTTTTAAATTCACTGGTAGATCTAATATATCAGTTTAAAAACATATAAGGGATATTTAAAAATGAGACAAAGGAATTTCCTGCTTTAGAAGGCAGAGTCCCTCAGGACTTCCATCTATAGTGGGCTCTATAAAAACGATGGAAACTGGTACATTGAAATTGGACAAGTGCATCAAGCAGTATTCAACAAGTATAAAAGACAGAATGCTAAATTCCAGTAATCTTTGCTTCAAATCATGCCAATGGTTTTCCTGGTTTTCATAAGGCTGCGAATTGTGATTCATTTGTTGAATTTTACCAGGGTAGATCACCCTTAAGAGATAAGTCAAAATCATTTAAAGGAGACACCAGAGATTTTCAAACATCCAGCACTGCATTGCTTGTGGGCAATCAGTTCCAGGAAGGGTGGATTTGTAATGTCCCCTTTTTCAATCTGCAGCTATTTAGTGAATGGACTGTCAGCATAAGTTTAGCAATTAGATAAGCTGGTAGTTACTATCAGTTTTCAGTTAGAAGTATGCTGGAGTGTTTTGTGCCTGTTATTTGTGCATTTAGTCGGAGTTATTACACATGTCCCTGTTTTTTCCAATGACTTAGCTGCATATATAAACACATGCTATGATCATCATGTGTATTATATTCAGAGTGATTCTTTCAGCTTACAGGTACCAATACAGCATCTTGTGTCTCTTATTCTTGTGTAACCTACTTGCTTGGATTTGTTTTCTCAGTTCTCAGTTTATGTTGCATTTGTTCCTTCCGCAATAGTTTCATAATTTCCTAAAAATATGCTAGGTAAACCCAAGAGTCACACGAAAAATAAAAAAGAGAAGAAAGTCTGGCTGTATCATTTACACTATAACAACTAAATGTATTGCCGAGGATAAGATGCCATGAAAAATATATAAAGCCTTCCTTCGAACCAAACAAAAAATTTCAGCAAGCCTAAAAACTCTCTTATGGATTCTGATGACATATATATCAACAGTAATTAAGTTGGATATGATTCCAACAACATCTTGTTACACCAACTTGGGATCAGGTCCACCTGCATCGTTTTATCTTAGACATATATACTCCCGACAAATGTAATTTTGAGCTGGTGACGCTCACGAAACAGACACTAGCCCACCAGAGAATAGATAGCCATGATAGCCCGGGAATTACATTTAATTGTAACTCGAACTATTCCATTCATGTGGACTGTAAAAGTCCAATAGTCCCACCTCTAGGTACCCCGCAAGAAGGCAAACACCAAAAAATTCAAAACATTTTCAAAATTACGGATACCATACCAATAACCTAATGTTTTCTTTTAAATAGTGTAATCATCTAACATTTTGAGCTGGTGAGGCTCGAGGCTTAGACACTAAACCACATTTATTGGCATGCCCCAGGGCAAAAACTTCGATTATAGAGAAATTTTCCGAGGGAGGGTATAAAGTGTTCATCAGTGACAAATGGTTCTGCTGATCTGGGAATTACACCGAATTGCAGTTAAATAACTACATTGCTGTAAGAGGTAAACGCCAAAAGTTTCAACTCTAGGCACCCTGCAAGAGGGAAACTACCCTTCAAAAAATAAGAATCATTTCAAGATATCTCATTTTCTGGATTATATTGAATTAACTTATCTTTATGTTTAGATAGCGTACGTATTGACCTCTGGACCTAACCATCCAAATTGCTTCAACAATAGCACCTGCTCTATAGTTTCCAAATGAATAATTAAAAATTTGGCTTTCAAATAAAATTCCAAATCATGGGAAAACAAAGCCAGTAACTTGATAAATCATAAATCCATGGACAATATGTTCATCACAATTTGGGGAATAAGAGATGGCGAGAAATACCAAGACATCTGACTTTGACAAGTATCCCTTGGCTCTCCAGGATGGAATCAATATAAAGCCCTGATCCAGAACAGGTATCACAGAGAACTGCACCCTTGGCTTCACACTGCCTGCATCGGGGACTGCTACCGATGTTTTTCTCCCTCAAACATAATCCAATTGGCTTCTCAATTATCTCCTCGGGGATTTCCTTGTCATAGCAGAACAAATTTTCGAAGCTACGCTTGTATTTCTCCACATCGCAGTCTGGGAGTTCTCCATTTACATTTGCAAAAGCCTGCAAGAATATTCAAAAATGGAATAAAAAGCGGGAATTTACTGTTTTTTTAATGATGGGAGAAGAGAGGGCCAGAAAAAGACCTGTTTTGATGTGTGGCTCGGCACTGAACCATTGTCTAAACTACTCAAAAAAATCTGTTTGGTATTTCTCCTCCCAAATAGTTTTGTGTTGGAGGGAGTAAAGGCGGTTGATTTAACTGATCCATGGTTGATATTGAAGGAAACAGATGCGCGTAAAATGCAAGTGCAAGAAGGGCCTGTAAGAATACCCATATCTTCGAATATTTCGAGCGATGGATAGAAAAAAAAATGGTGGAATTTGTTAGCGCTGAAGTCCTATTTGATATCACCGTCATTCCCCATTCCCCTTTGAATTCATCGCCTTAATTAATTGAAAAAAACTCTTTTGGCGTGTGCCACATGCATTGTTAGGTAAGCTGTAAGTTAATATTTCGTTCCCCATAGAGGTGGACAAATATAGTCCTTTTAACTATCAGTATTAAGCGTAAGGGTGAAAATTGCATGATTTTGAATTTAAGTTATTTAAGTAATTTATTGTATCTAAATTTTTGGATTATGTGAGTTTTTTTGTCGATGTTTAGGATCACATCCAGTGATTGATCCATCATCGAGAAGAGGAAAAATTGATCACTCGGTGTGATCTGAAATGTCGACAAAAAAATATACATGATTTAATCCAAAAGCTTGCATACATCTTTATGGACTTTGGAAAACTCATACTAACTAATATAATTTATTAATATTTTGAAAAATAGCAATAAAAGTGATTTGTCTTATATTTTATTTGGTTAAGTTAAATGAAGTGATAATTTATTAGTCTTTCTTTATATCTATTTTTTATTGAATTTTTTTTACAATGATAAAAAATTAAAAAAATATTACTTTTATTTCACTAAAATTTGCATTTGTGCAATAAATGCTCCATCTTCAAATATCAACTCTATTAATAATGTAGATTTGATTGAAATGACAAGGCATTAGCAAATGTGTTAGGTGTATAGTTATTGAAAGGTTGACAAAGAAATATTAAAAATTATCATAATTAATATCCACTTAGACTTCAACAAAAGTTGTATGAATATTGCTCCTTTGTGTTATTTCATACACATTGTTGTTTCCTATGTAAACAAAAATCTACAAACCATAGAAAATAAATAGCACATTGTCAACCTCACACCATTTTTATCAACTTTTGATAATGTGATTTACTTTCAACCCAAACTTCTCATCAATTTCACATTATTTTTATTAACTTTTGGTAATGTGATTTATTTCCAACCCAAACTTCTTTTGTCATAAAAAATATTGTAGCTTGAAATGCCTTTGATGAAACTAATATGTCTTCTAACTTTTTGTGCTCTCATTATTATTACATTTCAATACAATTTTGAATATATTAAACTACACTAATAATATCTTAAAATGCAATATTGTAGCAATGATGTTGTCTTAGGCTAGACTACCTAGTCGAGACCATGTATGGATTTTGAATCTCTAAACACTTGAAGGATTTGATGGTCCAAGCATGTGTAGAAGATGACTCTTTTGAAAGAGAAAAATAAAGAATCAATTATTGTGCAACTTGTTACATTGATTGATGGCATCTCCCTTATATTGTCTCTTATTATTCGCACTAACTTTTTTATTTTATTTGATAAGTTAATAGATGGGTAGGGCCAACACCCATTATATTGGAAGTGAAAAGGTTTTACAATGAAGACCAAAGGGGGCTCATGACCCGATCTGTTCATAACCAGATAACTAACCTGATATCACAAATCAGGACTCCAAAGAACTAACAAAACAAAAATGACCATTATGCTGCACCCAAAGCCACCACCGACCAAAATCAAGGGGTAAAATTGTGACTATCCACACCGTCAACCAAATGAGCATCCACAATGGCAATGGCTTCGAACACGCGTCCTTCAACCTCCCTCCAAACCACGTCTTCCTCCAGCACCAAAGCATCCACCGTTCTTGCTGTGTCCCTAACATCACTCACAACCTCGTCGTGAAAACCCTCAGAGACTAGGTGATCCCAGTGTCAGTCATTTGCCATTGAATGTTTGATTTATACCAAAACAAACACCAGTTTCAGGATAACAGCATTTGATGTGTGTGGCCCCATTTAGCCTCTGACAGGTGAAACATACACCAAGGGGATGCCCATCAATCTACCCCACTGCACCCGACTGCCTACTCACCTAATACTTACCCGTTTCACCAATTCATCAGCCAAAGTATTGCCTTCCCTGTATATGTGACTCACTTTGAAATCTTCAAATTCCGCTATCAGCAAGTTAATTTGATCAAGCCATTTGTGTAATTTCCAATTTGGGGTGCATTTCTGGCAAATAGCTTTTATAGTCAGTAGCGAGTCACCCTCCAAATGTATTTTTTGAGCACCTACCTCCCTACCCAATTCCAAACCCCTGAGTGCTGCACAAAATTTAGCCACGTTGTTCGTATTTGTGCCAATGAATTATGCACAATCAACCAAAACATTCCCATAGTTGTCACGAATCACTCATCCAATACCGCTAGGACCAGGGTTACCACTTGAAGCGCCATCGAAGTTAATTTTTACCCAATCTTTTTTTGGAGCACACTAGTGAGCTTCTTTCCTCAGCTTCGCTTTTTGACAGGTTCCACTATCACCTGTGATAGTGGGAATGGACAGACCATTGAAAAAAAATTCATCCTATCGTCCCATTATGTGAATGCAGTATTCTTCAATGAACTTCTACGAGTTGCAACATTGACTACTTTCATGATTGCCAGTTCTATTTTCTTACATATAAGTTCTCTTGACATAGATTGCTCTTTGAAAACTCTTTTGTTCTATTCTTTCCATATTTCCCACACAATTAGCGAAGGAATTACTTGCTAGAGACTACCAAAAAGGAATTTTTTATAGCCCCTAGGCCATATGCTAAACCAATCCCTCAAACGTTGTGGAACAGGGCACTAAAAATTGAGTTTTTGTGAAAAATACTTCCAACAAAAGTCTGAGTATGGGCAATGCAAAAGAAGATGGTCTGCATCTTCCAATTGGTTTTTGCATAGATAACGTCGCCCCGGACCTATGATACCAATTTTCGTTAATCGATCATGTGTGAGAATGCGGTTCTATATCGCCAGCCAAGCAAATGATCCAGCTTTAGGGAGACAGTGTTTACCCCAAAGCAGATCCTTCGGCCACTGTTGTTCTTCCAGCACAACTTCTTTAATTTGATAATTATTCGCACTAACTTACTTTGTCATATATATTATTATTATTTTCAAACACCTAATAATTTGTCCATAAAATCTCAATGGATATGGAGAATGTATGAGATAAGATTTCCTTTAATGTTTGTATTTGGCTATTATTTCTTCATTTAATCATATCAAAATTGTAACTTTTTGTTCATCACTTTTTATTACAAACCACATAAGTGAGTTTTCTTATTTAAGCAAGAATTAGATCCTAAGCATATTACAAGAATAAGAACATGATGCACAACTAACATATTCAAACTATTCTAAATAAGCATTACTATTACACCCCAATTGTGTAATTACTATTTACTATTACTACATAAGGTAAAATGTGAATTCTAGGGATGAATGAATTGTGCTTTTACTTTATTATAAATGTATTATGAATACATGATATCACATCTGATGGAAAAGTACTGCATATATGTGAATGGATGGTTATTGAGTTATTATTCTAACTTTGGAGATGTTTTATGTATATTGCATATGTTGTGAACAATTAACTATCATGTGCATGTGTTAGTGGATGCAAGTATATGTTCCATTCCTCCAAGCGGAGGGGAAGTATCACTCAGGAGAAGATCTAGGTCAGATAACCGATAACGTAAACTATCTAAGCAAACACACACCACAGTAGAATGATTGAGTTGAGTTAGTTTGTGGGAAGTTAGTAAGTCATTCTTAGTTGATGTGTTGGCATTAGTAGAGTCTTGTTTACTATTGTGTGCATTGTTGGGTGGTGTTTATCTATTCAAGCTTTGGAGATCTTTCTTGTACTATTACGATTATATTGATAAGTGGGATGCACGTGGAGTATGTATATATATGCACAATTGGATCCCATATATATACCCAATATATATGCACATAGATGTCAATGGGATCTAACGACATGTATAGATGTATATATAATATATTTTTTTATGGCAAAAGAAGTTTGGGTTGGAAGTAAATCACATTACCAAAAGTTAATAAAAATGATGTGAAATTGATGAGAAGTTCGGGTTGAAAGTAAATCACTTTACCAAAAGTTGATAAAAATGATGTGAGGTTGACAACGTGCTATTTATTTTCTATGGTTTGTAGATTTTGGTATGTATATGCACGTATATATAATAATAATATATATGTGGAGTATGTATATATAATTCTTCTTACCTCACTACACCCCATCATGTAACATTTTCATATCAAGATTATTCGTCACCAAAGTCCAATCATAACGACACATTACACATTGAAGTATTTATCCATAAGCATAAAGTCAAATGAGTTTTAGTAGATGGCGGAGCTAGATTGAACATATGCTCCTTAAAACTGGTTAAGGCTCTAGTCTTTTCTGATGCTTGTGTAGATGCTACAAAAAGCATAGTTATAGAGGTGTATGACGATGAAGAATGTTCCTCCCGAGGCATTATCACTCTTCCTATCAGAGTTGGGCTAGTTATTGTAGACACAACTTGCCAAGTCCTAGATCTTGAATTACCCTATAAAATATTGTTTGGCCGACCTTGGATTCACGCCCTCAAAGTCATTTCATCCACCTATCACCAATGCCTGAAATTTCCCTTTGATGGCACAAAAATTGTTGATGTTTATAGCAGCTTCGTATGATTTCTTCCAGCCTAGATCGCATGACAATTAAATGCTAGACTTTGTCTATTCTATTGCTGGACGCGATTTCATGTGAAGACACTTCAATTAATAAATAATGCTTAATATATATCTAATGAAGTGTTGCAAACTAATTGAGGAGATATATTTTTGAGGTGGCCGACTTTTGTTATTAAAGGAAATATTTCATATTAAGGCTGACTTATACCTTGAAGAGGCACGTCTCTCTAATTAACTTGTATATATACATCTTCATTTGTACACCATTTTGATCAACCACCCATTCACACTTCCATTTCATTCATATACAGTTCGAAGTTCTTCATATGTGAGAGCAGACTGAGATTTGTGTATAAGGCTGAGATAACTGTTGGTAGACTGTATCATTTAGTTCATCTTGAGATTCATTCAGATCCATTGAAGTCAAGTTAGATTTCATTTTTGTGTGTGATTTCTCTCAAGGCAGTCTGAGATCATCATTGAAGAAGGAGCAGTCTAAGATTATTATTGAAGAAGGAGATCAACTTATTGTTGGCTTTGATCATCCAATTCAGTTCGTTCATATTCAGTCTAAGTTCTTTCAAGTGCGAATTTGTATCTAGAGCAAATTGATAGTTGTGAGATCTTTGTTAGTAGATTACTTCTATCAGTTCTATAATTAGCTCAAATTGTAGTATCAGATTGTTGGCCTTCTTGATTGGCTTTTTGTAAGGAGACATTCTTATTGTGATTCAATAATATAAGAGATATTATTGGCTAGGTTTTTCTCCCTCAAGAGGAGGGTTTTCCCAGGGTATCTACTGTGTTATTGTGTCTGATTTTGAATTAAATTCATGTGCATTAAATCTAATCATAAAACTAACATGGTATCAGAGCAGGTTTGAGAAGATCGTGATTAGATTTACAGCGATACTCTTTTCTCTTTGTCTTAATTCTTTGTCTATCTCTACATCAATCAAGATGGTGAACAGATTAAAGATCGAAGATAGACTTGAGGGAGCATCAAACTACACTTCATGGAGGTTTAGAATCATGCTCACATTGGAGGAGAATGATTTGGCAGAGTTTGTGGAGACCAAAGTTCCCGAACCTAAAGAGGAAGAAGAGAAGTTGCAATGGAAGAAGAAAGACATCAAGACGAAGAAGTTGATGGTTGATTCCGTCAAGGATCACATTGTTCCAATTGTCTCCAAGTTGAAGACTACAAGGGAGATGTTCAAGACATTGGAGGAAATGTACGAAATCAACAACACCAGCCGGGCACTTGCCTTGAAGCAACAACTTCATCATGTTAAGATGGCAGAAGGAGAATTTATCATCACCTACTTCATGAAGATTTTTGAATTGAGAGATCAGCTCTCTACCATTGGTCATATTGTTGATGACAAGTATTTTACCATGTTGGCTCTTAATGGTCTTCCTTCATCTTGGGAGTCTTACATTCAAGGAATCAGCGCGAGATCGAAACTTCCCAAGTTTGATCATTTGAGGGCGGATTGTATTCAAGAAGAGTCTAGGTTGGCTGCAAGAGGTATTGGTTGAAGCTCTACAAATGAATACATTCATGTTCTTTCCGTTCTATCATCGGAGAAGAAAGGAAAAAGAGGAAAGAAAGGATACTTCAAGAGGAATAGAGATAAAGGGTCAAATGGTGCTCCCGCATTCAAGAAGAAGTGGGACCTCTCCCAAGTCCAATGCTTTCGTTGTGACAAGTTTGGTCACTATGCAAAGGATTCCCAACCAGGTCTAATCAACATGCTTCATTTGCGGATATGAATAAGTTCTCTCCTCAGAAGGATTCTAGGTAATTTCTATTCTAAGTCATGGTCCTGTGTTCAAGCCGTGAAAGTTGTGTGTTGTTCTATACTCAAGAGCAGTGTATCTTGCATCCATCAGAATATTTAAAGAGATAAGTTTTTTTTGTTTGTTAAGTTATATCTTTTATTTGGATCTTGTAATTAGTAAAGAGAGATAGTGGTTTCTCTTGAATTGTGTTCACTAGCATAAGATCCTTTGAAGACTTCATTTATTGCTAGTCTTTTCATGTTGGTTGTGAAGATTTATGAGTGTGACTCTAAAATAAAAAGAGAATTGAAAGTTCGATGGTGATTGGTCACTTCGATATCATTCTCTAATGCATGATCTGTGATAGAGCCTTGAACTCTTGGAGAGAGTTGGTTCTACATGCTAACCGCATAATGCATTCAAGAAATTTGTAGTTGTGCAAATTGTTTTTTGTGTTGAGTTTGGCACTCTCGAGAGGAGTAAAAGATGGAAGAAAGAGTTATATCAAAATTATATAAAGATAAGTTTCTTTAGCCCTTCATTCTGATCTTTTGATATATTTCTCTTTAGGTTGATTTATTTATTCATATTTTAATATTATTCATAAATTCTTATGTGTTCATGCTATAACCTGAGATAGTAAACCTTGTATGATTCTAGTCTTGATATTTCTTTGGATAGTTATAAACTATTAGTAATCTCTCTGTAAAATGCTTTGTGAACAACTAGAAGTAGGAAGGTGATGAGAGATTGCTTAGCGATGAAAAGCTTGAGGCATCTTATGAGGAAGTCATGCCAACCAAAGAAATGATCAAGCGTGAAGTCACAACTTGCAGCCATGGAACTGAGCTGGTGATTAGAGGGAGTTCACTTCCAGAAGTCTTCTTTGCAATCTCTGAAGCAAGGATCAAGAGGGAGTTTTGTAACTCACTAAGAAGAAGTGAAGATTAATGTATTGCAAGGCTAGGTGCTAAATCCTTAGAGGATCCCTTCAGCTGCTAAGATGATAATTGCTCAAAGACTGTCATTTGGATTTGATATTGGTAGCTCCACAAACCTATTCAGAATAGAGTGATCTGCTATGAGGTCAAGGAGGTCTACCTTGAACTCTCTACAGCACCAGAGGTGTGCATTGGAAAACATTTATCTAAGGAAAGCATTGCAGGCAATCTTGGACGATGAGGTCAGAAGGTTGATGCAAGTACTTAAAGATTCAGAGGGAGCCTGCTGAACCTAAAGAAGATGGTTGTGTTGCTGACCGGAAGAGCACCTCTGGATGTTGTTTCAGTTGAGGTCTGCAATGACTTCCTGGTGTAGCAAGAAGCAGTCTTCAGTGGCACTGAGTACAGTAGAGGCCGAGTTTATTGCAGCTTGTGTGGCAACTTGAGAAGCAATGTGGCTTCGTAAGCTCCTTGCAGGATTGTCTGGACAATCAATGGAGCCTACTATCATTGTGATAATCAGTATCAGTGATCCTTGATAATGAGTTCTTCTTTGAGAGAAGTTTGAGGTGAAATCCCTTGATAATGAGTTCTTCTTTGAGAGAAGTTTGAGGTGAAATCCCTTGATAATGAGTTCTTCTTTGAGAGAAGTTCGAGGTGAAATCCCTTGGTAATGAGTTCTTCTATGTGAGAGAAGTTTGAGGTGAAATCCCTTGTTAATGCATTTTCCTCTAAGATGGAGGGGTTTGAGGTGCAAGCCCTTGTTAATGCATTTCTCTTTGAGATTTCAGGTGAAAGCCCTTGTTTCCGCCCTCTGAGAGAGTCATGGTGGATGTCATGTGTGTGAATCCATGAAATTATCTTGTACTTGTGTTTCACCCTTTGGGAGAGCCATGGTGAAAGTCATGTTGAGGTGACAACATCACACAAGTGATGAACACTTGTACATACCATAGTATGGTTGTAGCCATTATGGTTGATATCGTGTTGAGGCGATATTTGATATCACGATGAGGTGATATTATTCTTTTCCACATTTGGTTGTAGCCATTGTGGTAGATATTATGTTGAGGTGATATGTCTTGTGCAGCTAGAAGTACTCTCCCTAGCTGAGAGGGAGTGTTGATGTTTATAGCAGCTTCGTATGATTTCTTCCAGCCTAGATCACATGACAATTAAATGCTAGACTTCGTCTATTCTATTGTTGGATGTGATTTCATGTGAAGAAACTTCAATTAATAAATAATGCTTAATATATATCTAATGAAGTGATGCGAATTAATTGAGGAGATATATTTTTGAGGTGGCCGACTTTTGTTATTAAAGGAAATATTTCTTATTAAGGCTGACTTCTACCTTGAAGAGGCATGTCTCTCTAATTAACTTGTATATACATCTTCATTTGTACACCATTTTGATCAACCACCCATTCGCACTTCCATTTCATTCATATACAGTTCAAAGTTCTTCATATGTGAGAGCAGACTGAGATTTGTGTATAAGGCTGAGATAACTATTGGCAGACTGTATCATTCAGTTCATTTTGAGATTCATTCAGATCCATTGAAGTCAAGTTAGATTTGATTTATGTGTGTGCGAGTTCTCTCAAGGCAGTCTGAGATCATCATTGAAGGAGCAATATGAGATTATTATTATTGAAGAAGGAGGTCAACTTATTGCTAGCTGTGATCATCCAATTCAGTTCGTTCATATTCAGACTAAGTTCTTTCAAGTGCAAATTTGTATCTAGAGCAAATTGATAGTTGTGAGATCTTTGTTAGTAGATTACTTCTATCAGTTCTATAATTAGCTCAGATTGTAGTATCAGATTGTTGGCCTTCTTATTGGAAATTTCGTAGGGAGACATTCTTAGTGTGATTTAATAATATAAGAGATATTATTGGCTAGGTTTTTCTCCCTCAAGAGGAGGGTTTTCCCAGGGTATCTGATGTGTTATTGTGTCTGATTTTGAATTAAATTTCTATGCATTAAATCTGATCATAAAACTAACAGAAATCACCATATATGGAGACCCCGATCCCTTTCAGTATTGCACCAATTTAAGGGATATTTCAGAACATCAAGTGCCCATCAACCGAGAAGCTCCAAGTTCCTCTTCTTCCAAAGTCATTGACCCATTCACACTTGCCTCATCGTCCATGCCCACTCCTTCCATGTCTTCTGCCACACCATCCTCCTCCTCACTTCCTAAGGCTGAGTCCAATGTCAAGATCTAGGATCTAGGTTGTGAGGAATTTAAACTAAGTACTATTGCATCACCAAAATACCCAAGTCTCCTAAGGTCTATGGTTGACCCTATTTTAGAATGGAACCTAAGGAAATTTTTAGGGTTCCTCCATCACACATTTTTATAAAATGGGGTGAAATGAGCAAAGAATACATCAAGGATATATCAACATGGATTTATAAGGACCAAGAAGATCCTGCCCCATTACCAGTTCAAATATACGAGAAAGGCTATGATGGAACTAGTGGCCTTGGCAGAAATAAGACTAGAATGTGAGAATCCATAATACCTCCCCAAAGACCAAAACTTCTTGGGTTAGGGTATGGTCTACCTGAAGATGATGATCGACGTACCAATGTACTTTCGAGTGAGAGTGTGAATGCTTCAGAAAGTGTCGAGACTATTGAGGAATCCCTTACTGAAACTGACTCCCATGAATGGGAATTTGGCTCCCAATGATCCCTAATCGAATGTTGCCTTGATGAATTGTTCCTTGAACCTAGAGAACTTACTTCTAGAGAAATATTTTGGCAAATGTTTAAGATTGATCCAACACCGAATAATGACAATCCTAAGATCCCAAGGAAACGAGAAAACTAGGATAGACTCTTTTTCCCAAGGAACAACGACAAGTTTGAATCATCTTCTAGTCCTATTAATCATAACCCTGACATATATGTCCATCCATATGACAATAACGACCATCATTTGGATTCATCTGAATTGCCACATGACACTACCGACCCCAATGCCAGTCCACTTGTCCCTTATTTTGACAATGAGTATGAATCAAGTGAAGGAGAATATTGGATAGAATCTTATTGGGAATTGGATGATGACAATTTCATTTTTAACCTCTTTGAATTTGTTTGCATGCTTTCCCCATCATCCCCACCATTCACCAATATTGATGATGGTATCTCTTTAGTCTACCCACAGCTAATCAATTGGGATCAACAAGGCCCACCAGTTATGGGCATATTTCAGAATGATGAGGCCATTGCAGAATTCATGGGACTACATGAGGGCATACCAAGTGGAGATCACAAGGTTGGGTTTTCCATTGATCTAGATTGTGCAGCTTACTTTGGGGAGACTGCTTCTTCCTCTAGTCACAAAAAAAAAAATTAAAAAAATGACGCATCTTTAGGTGAAAACTGAAAGTCACCTTCTAACGATAAAAAAGAAAAAAGTAAAATTAAAGGACGTATTTGCGGGTGAAAACCTCTCTGAGGTGCCCAAAGATGGAGGACTAGACTTTCTTCCCATGACTCAAGAGAGATCAACAATGCTCATAGAGGACACCATGGAAGTCAACATATCTATAATAAAAGATCCTAAAATTATCCTCTTTGCAGCTTCCTTGATAGAAGAAGAGAAACCTAAATTCCACAAATTATTTTTAGAGCGTAAGATTAATTTTGCATGGTCGTATGTCGATATGATTGGGTTGGATCCAAAACTATTTTTGCACCATTTGTCATTACTTCCAGACGCCAAACCAGTAAAACAAAAGCTACGAAAAATGCATCCTCAAATCTCCTTGTTAGTCAAAGTAGATACATTTCAATGGGATCTAACGACATGTATATGCACATGTATAGATGTACTACACATAGTTACTTATCAATATGATGGTAATTATGAATGATTATGGTGCAAGAACACCTAGGGGGTCCAAGGGACCTAATATGTTTGGTGAGTTTTTGTTTCTTGGTTTTGGTGGTGGAATAAGGTCCTAAGGACCATTTCAAATGTTTTGTAATAGGTCTTTTAGGTTTTGGTTGAATTTTTGGTCTTGGTGACCAACTCCTTTGTATAAACAAGGTCTCCATCCTCCTTTTGTAAGTTTAGTGCACCTTGGAAAATTAAGAAAGAAAGATGCCTTGTTGTATCTAGAAACCTAAGGGGAGTCACCTTGTTCTTTGAAAAGGTTTTAAATTCCTTTGACACATTTTGAAGGCTTTTGATAGTCGAGTTGGAGTGAATTGTCTAAATTGCCTTAATTAGGAATTTAAGTGGCAAAATGAGGCTTTTTGTGTTTCCAATGGGAAAATAATTCAAAATTCAGTCGCAAGAAGTTGGAGGGAGTTTTTAAGACTTAAAATATTCCTCTCTTGGTCAGGTCAAGGTTGTTGATGGAGAAAATAAGGCATTCAATAAAGAGTTTGTTGTTCACGTGCTTGGTACGACCTATAGACTTAGTTTTATGATGCAAGCCCATAATGGTTGGAAATAGGATTGAATAAGATTTCTTTTGGCACTGGAGTGGTGAGTTTTCATTGAGTATTAAGGGATATATCTTAATTTTACTCTTGGGTGGTTTGAAAACCCTTAAAATAAGGGTTTTGAGTGAAAAATGTGAATTTCTTCTATCCCCATATTGTAGAGTTGCTAAATCTTGGTGGGATGGAAGATATATGTCTATACTACTATTTCCTCAAGGTCTTGAAGAATGGAAGGCTCATTGGAGGAAGTGGTGTAAGATTTGTGGCTTGACATCTCTATGTGGCAAGCCTAATTGACAAGCAAAAAAAGTGAATTTTTGCTTGATTTTGAAGAATTTGTTTAAGGGGCACTTAGGGATGATGTTGAAAGGTGTAAATAAATTGTAGGAGTCTAAATTATGGCTTTTGGGGTGTAGGGGTGAGCCTAGGTAGTCAAAACCCAGGTGTAGGTCTTTGGATTAGGCCTCTTAGAGTAGCGATAGAATAGGCCATTGTGGATTATGCATTGACAGTCAAGAAGAGAGGTTTTGAGGATTTGTAGGAGTTCATTTTGGGAGCCCAAGTTTAGTGGTTTGGTGTCATAACAGTCCTCCATGTGGAATTTAAATTGACTGTCCTACCGGGTGCAGTTAAAAACCTTAAATGTAAAAGAGACCTAAAATATTGGAATGAAAAGTAAATGATGGTCCCTAGGTGCAAGGTGGGTTGTTGAACCTTGATTTGGTCTATGTGGACATGGTACAAGTGTCTTTAAGTCTGGTGGAAGGTCTGAGTTCATGAGTCCTTGGTGTGAAGGGTTTCTTTCTTGAAGGAATAGTGGAGTTTAGGACTCCTCATAAGAGTATTTGAGAGAAGCATTGTGTGGAGTGTCTTTGCCATTTTTGGTTGTGTGTTTTCCTTCCCTGCCACTCTACATCATAGTGGTATTAGAGCCTGATTACAGGTAGTTGTTGAAGGGAAGGCATCATGCCTCCAAAAGATGGACTGGTGGTTTCAAGAGAATTGAAGGCCTTGAGAGAAGAGATGGAGGCCTTGAAAGCAAGAGAAAGGAGAAGAGTAGTGGTAGTTGAGGAAGAGAGTTCCTTTGAAGAAGAGCTAGAGGGTGAAGAAGATGAAGAGAACCCTCAGGGGGAAGAGATACCCCCTCATGAGAGAAGACTCCTTAAAGCCTTGCAAGCATCCATAGGAGAATCCTCTGAAGTAAAGATTGATTTTCCGGTATATAGTGGAAAGATGGATGTGGATAAGTGTTAGAGTGGGTGGAGGCTCTAAATAAATATTTTGAATACAAAGACATGGCAAAGAATAAGAAAGTAAAGTTTTCCAAAATAAAGTTGAAGGGATCCGCCTTGACATGGTGGAATTTCACCCAAGGAGAAAGGGTCAAGATGGGTAAATCCATGATTAACTCATGGGATAGGATGGTGCATAGATTGAAGGCACAATTCCTTCTTGTTGATCATGAAGTGCATGAGTATAGAAAGAGGTAGAATCTGAAACAAAAATACATGGATGTTTCATCCTACACTGAGCAATTCTACAAGTTGAGTATGAGATGTAGTCATGAAGAAAGTGAGAAGGAAAAAGTGGCCAGGTATATCAATAGCCTAAGACTTAATATTCAAGATGATATTAGTTTAGTTGTTCCCAAGACTATGGAAGATTGCATACAAGTTGCATATAGGGCTAAACATAAGATAAGAAGGAAACAAGAGTAGCAAAATAGAGGAAGAGGTAGAAATTTCAGAGGTAGGGGCATAAATTAGTCTCAAAAACATCAAGAAGAATCTGGCCACAATGAATCAAGTGGAGACTCAAGCAATAGAGGGGGATTTACGGGTAGGAGACCCAATGGCAGGGGCATATTTAATGGAGGAAGAGACTCAAATCAGTTTTTAGGGAGATTTTACAATTGTAACCAACCTGGACATCCAACATTCAAATGTCCTAAAAAATAAGGCTCAAGCTCTCATGGTGGAGAGAGGAGGAACCAACTAGTGCATGAAGATGAAGAAAGTGTGACTTCACCCGCAATAAACCTTACATCAGAAGTTGGAGAGTCCTTGATGATTAGGATAACATTACTCAAGGTACCAATCCCTGAAGAACCCCCAAAAAGGAAAGCACTCTTTAGAATAAATTGCAAGGTACAAGGTAAAGTTTGTAGGATAGTAGTGGATTCAGGATCAACTGATAATATTGCTTCAATTGAGTTGGTAGAAAAATTGAATTTGAAAAAGGATTTCTCATCCTAACCCATACAAAGTTTCATGGCTTAGTAAAGGACAACAAGTCTTGGTGGATGAGCAAGTATGGGTGGAATTTAACATTGGGCCATATAAAAACAAGGTTCTATGTGACATCATCCCTATGGATGTGTGCCACTTGTTTCTTGGTAGGCCTTGGAAATTTGATAGGAAGACCAAGAATGATGGGGAGACGAACACATACTCCATTGTGAAGGATGGGAAGACTTACAACCTTTCACCTCTCCTAGAAGAAGATAAGGAAAATCATGAAGGGCCTAGTGTTTTGATGGTGGGTGAGAAGGAGTTCATGAATACCTTGAAGGAAGGAGGAGGAAGAGGATTTTTCCTAATTATGAAGCAAAAAAGTGAAGCAGATTTTCCCACAAAGAAGAAGGAAGATGCACCAAAGGAAGTCCAAGAGTTGTTGGAAAGGTACAAGGACATAACGGTGAATGAATTACCTAGTTCCCTACCTCCCATTAGGGATATAAGCCACCATATTGATCTGATTCCAGGGGCTACATTGCCCAATAAGGCTGCATAGAAAATGACACCTACTCAAAATGAGGAGATTGCAAGACAAGTGCAAGAGTTGATGGATAACGGGCTAGTGAGGAAGAGTTTGATTCCATGTGTTGTTCCTACTGTCCTAGCACCATAGAAGGATGGGAATTGGAGGCCTTGTACTGATTCAAGATCCATTAATAGGATCACAATTAGATATAGGTTCCTGATGCCAAGAATGGAGGACCTCATGGATTGTCTATCAGGAGCATCTTACTTTTCCAAGATTGATCTAAAGAGCAGGTACCATCAGATAAGGATTAGAGAGGGGGATGAATGGAAGAAATATTTTAAGACTAATGAAGGGCTCTATGAGTGGTTGGTGATGCCCTTTGGGTTATCAAATTCCCCTAGTACCTTTATGAGCCTTATGAATGAGGTATTGAAACCTTTCATTGGAAAGTTTGTTGTGGTTTATTTAGATGATATTATTGTTTTTAGCAGGTCCAAAGAAGAAAATTTGAAGCACCTTAACATGGTATTAAGGAGGTTACAAGAGGAGAAGCTACTGATCAACATGGAAAAGTGTGAGTTCATGAAGGAAGAACTAATATACCTTGGTTTTGTCATCTCCAAGGGAAGTTTGAAGATGGATCCTTCAAAGGTGGATGCTATTCTTACTTGGCCAAGACCAAAATCCATGGGAGATGTGAGAAGCTTCCATGGACTTGCAAGCTTTTATAGAAAGTTCATCAAGAACTTTGCCAAATTTGTGCACCAATTTTGGACACCATCAAAGGAGGTAACAAAGGTAAGTTTTCTTTGACCAATGAGGCTGATAAAGGGTTTGAATATCTAAAAATGAGAGTAGCACATCAGCCTATACTTGTGCTCCCTAATTTTGATAAATTTTTTACCATTGTGTGTGATGCTAGCAATCAAGCAATAGGGGTTGTTTTGAGCCAAGAAGGCATGCCAGTTGCATTTTTCAGTGAAAGGGTGAATAAAGCAAAGAGAAAGTATTCTTCATATGATTTGGAACTATATGCTATGGTCCAAGCCCTCAAAAAGTGGAGGCACTACTTGTTACCTAAAGAATTTGTTGTTTATACTGATAATCATGCCTTGAGTTTTTTGAATGCACAAGAAAAACTCAATTATAGGCACATGAAGTGGGTAGAGTCTTTGAAAGCCTATACTTTCACAATAAAGCATAAGAAGGGCCAAGAAAATAAGGTGGCAAATGCTCTCAGTGGAAGGGCACTTGTAGTGCAAGAGATACAACTCCAAAGCATGGGGGTTGATGCATAAAAGGATATGTATCATGAAGACTCAGATTTCAAGAAGGTATACAATGTTTGTGAGCAACATTTGAATTCTTTTCATGGTGAATACTTTGAATTTTTATTGCAGAATGGTTTTCTCTTCAAAGGAAGCCAATTGTGTGTGCCTAAATGCTCAATGAGGGAGAATATCATAAAGGAGAAACACAGTGGGAGTCTTGGAGGTCACTTTGGCCATGACAAGACCTTGGAACAAGTTAGGAGATTTTATTATTGGCCAAAGTTGCAAGTGGATGTGAGAAGGTATGTGGAAGGATGCACAATATGTCAGAGAGCAAAGGGAACTTCATGAAATACAAGACTTTATTAGCCACTTCCCATTCCCAATAGGCCTTGGGAGTGTGTAAGTATGGACTTTGTATTGGGGTTGCCTAGAACCCAAAGAGGTTTTGATAGTGTCTTTGTGGTAGTTGATAGATTTAGTAAGATGGCACATTTTCTTCCTTGTAAATACACCAATGATGCATCTCATAGAGCAGGTTTCTTCTTTAAGGAGGTTGTTAGGATACATGGACTACCTTTAAGCATTGTTTCTGACATGGATTCTAAATTCATTGGTCACTTTTGGAGGACCTTTTGGAAGAAACTTGGCACAAATCTATCCTTTAGCTTTGCATACCATCCACAAATGGATGGAAAAACTAAAGTGGTGAATAGATCATGGGGAAAAATCTTAAGATGCCTTACCAAGGAGCATGGACAAGCTTGGGATCTAATTTTACCTCAGGCTGAATTTGCATATAATGACTCCATGAATAGGAGCATTGGTAGAAGCCCTTTTGAAGTAGTCTATGGAATGCACCCTAGAGGGGTCTATGAACTAAGAGATCTACAAGGAGTTGATAGAAGAAGTGCTCAAGGAGAGGATTTTGCTGTTGCAATTAGGGACATTCATCAGCAAGTGAAGGAAACCCTTCAAAAGAATGCTGAGAAGTATAAAGAAAAGGAAGATTTAAATAAGAGGAATGTACAATTCAAGGTTGGATACTTGGTTATGGCACACTTGAAGAAGGAGAGACTTCCAAAAGGAAAGTATACCAAACTCATGATGAAGAAGATAGGACCTTGCAAGGTGGTCCACAAGTTTGGCCAAAATGCTTATGAAATAGAGCTACCTCATGGGGTGGCAATCTCTCCTATCTTTAACATTTCTGATTTGTATCCTTTCAAAGCTTCTGTAAATGCAAGTAATGAACCAAGTACAGCAGCCATGGAGGATGAAGATTGGGTGAAGGACCTACCCCCAAGCAAACCTATGACTCTTGTATGCATCCTAGACACCAAGGAGATAAAGAGGACTAGAAGGAAGGTCTATAAGGAATATTTGGTTAAGTGGCAAGGTATACCTGATGAGGATGCCACTTGGATGTTTGAAATTGACATTAAACAACATGGGACTACTGTGGAAGACCTGATCTCAAAGAGGACTTAAGATCTTTTTCTTGCTTGGGAGAATGGTGCAGGAGTACCTAGGGGGGTCCAAGGGACCTAATATGTTTGGTGAGTTTTTGTTTCTTGGTTTTGGTGGAGGAATAAGGTCCTAAGGACCATTTCAATTTTTTTTAATAGGTCTTTTAGGTTTTGGTTGAATTTTTGGTCTTGGTGACCAACTCTTTGTATAAATAAGGTCTCCATCCTCCTTTTGTAAGTCTAGTGCACCTTGGAAAATTAAGAAAGAAAGATGCCTTGTTGTATCTAGACACTTGAGGGGATTCACCTTGTTCTTTGAAAAGGTTTTAAATTCCTTTGAAACATTTTGAAGGCTCCTGATAGTCGAGTTGGAGTGAATTGTCTAAATTTCCTTAATTAGGCATTTAAGTGGCAAAATGAGGTTTTTTGTGTTTCCAACGGGAAAAGAATTCAAAATTCAGTTGCAAGAAGTTGGAGGGAGTTTTTAAGACTTCAAATATGCCTCTCTTGGTTGGGGTAAGGTTTTTGATGGAGAAAATAAGGCTTTCAATAAAGAGTTTGCTATTTTTTTCTTAATTTTCTATGCAAAGTTTGTTGTTCCCGTGCTTGGTACGACCTGTAGACTTAGTTTTATGATGTAATCCCATAATGGTTGGAAAGAGGATTGAATAATATTTCTTTTGGCACTAGAGTGGTGAGTTTTCATTGAGTATTAAGGGAGATATCTTAATTTTACTCCCGGGTGGTCTGAAAACCCTTAAAATAAGGGTTTTGGGCGAAAAATGTGAATTTCTTTTATCCCCACGTTGTAGATTTGCTAAATCCCAGTGGGATTTAAGATATATGTCTATAATACTATGTATTCAAGGTCTTGAAGAACAAAAGGCTCATTGGAGGAAGTGGTGTAATATTTGTGGCTTGACATCTCTATGTGGCAAGCCTAATTGACAAGCAAAAAAAGTGAGTTTTTGCTTGATTTTGAAGAATTTGTTTAAGGGGAACTTAGGGATGATGTTGAAAGGTGTAAACAACTCGTAGGAGTCTAAATTATGGATTTTTGGGTGCAGGGGTGAGCCTAGGTAGTCAATACCTAGGTGTAGGTCTTTGGATTATGCCTCTTGGAGCAACGATACAATAGGCCATCGTGGATTATGCATTGACAGTCAAGAAGAGAGGTTTTGAGGCTTAGTAGGAGTCCATTTTGGGATCCCAAGTTTAGTGGTTTGGTGTCATAACAGTCCTCCATGTGGAATTTAAATTGACTGTCCTACCGGGTGGAGTTAAAAACCTTAAATGTAAAAGAGGCCTAAAATATTGGAATGAAAAGTGAAGGATGGTCCCTAGGTGTAAGGTGGGTTGTTGAACCTTGATTTGGTCTATGTGGACATGGTACATGTGTCTTTAAGTCTAGTGGAAGGTCTGAGTTCATGAGTCCTTGGTGTGAGGGGTTTCTTCCTTGAAGGAATAGTGGAGTTTAGGACTCCTCATAAGAGTATTTGAGGGAAGCATTGTGTGGAGTGTCTTTGCCATTTGTGGTTGTGTGTTTTCCTTCCCTACCACTCTGGATCAAATTATATGTGAATCAAATGTGAATATATATATATATATATATATATGTATGGTATATACATGTATCCATATGTATATGTGTATTGATACACACGTACGTTGGCAAATGGACACACTCATATAGATGCATCGATATAGATATTGTATACATCTAAAATTGTTCTAGAGAAAATTAATTAAATACTAGTTATTTAATTAATAAAATCTTTATTTCCTCTACTTATAAATAAATTGCAAAATTTATTTATATAGTTCATATTTCTTAATTCTTCTTATCTAAACCACTTTCTTCATGATTTAATTAAATAAGCATATTTAACTAATTTTTTTTATTTGATTAATTCCCTCCAACTAAATTTGAATTTAGTCACATTTCTCATATTTTTCTAACCTCTTTCCACCTCATCTTCCACCTCACCATGTGTCACATGTGTAGAAGTTGTCAGATCCAACTTCAGAGCCCAAGAACACCTGCATGCAAGAGATACCTGTCACATGGAAGAGAATGGAGAAAAAAGCAAGAGAGGGTTTTAAGCTCTGTAATATCAGAGATCCATTATTAGAACAATAAAAATATAATACAAGAGATCAATCCTTATAAAAGGAGATCAACACTGAAAGGAAAACCTAACCCTAAGGTGAGTTCATTTAATAATTAATATTAATTATTAAATGACTAATATATGTGCATAAAGTGAAATCTTAAGAGGAGAGTAAAGTTAATTAATTACTTTACTCTAACACCCCCCTTAAGATGAGCTACAATGCAGCTACAAACAATACAAAAGAAAGCAAAGGTAACTACAATGCAAGAAAGTAAACTTGGGTCTTGACAACAAGGCCTGATTAGGTACCCAATTACAACCAAATCTCTGTAAAGTGGAGAAATAGAGAAAACCTCATGGGAAAAAAATCTACTCCAAAAAGAGATGAAAGCATGCAATGCACTAAGAAAAGAAGGATAGGAGGTGGATAACATGATACCCCCCATAGATAGCTTCTATCATATAAGTACATATACAATGGTCTCCATAAGAGAAATAGAAAGAGACTAGAAGGCCCTCCCACAATAAAGAAACTCCTGTCGCAATGGTAGATGCCTGATGTAGAATCCAAAAAGATATCCTGAAGTGGCAAATAATATTCCTCCCCTTGGGAAGAAATGGATCCAAAGGACAAAGATGAAGAAACCCTGTGAAGAGAGAAGAATCAATCTATCTCAAGATGTGTGCCATAATAGGATGCTGAAGAATCTCTTTGTCTGAATTGAAATAAAATATGTCAAATCCAAACTGAACTGAAGACTCAAAAACTACAACCTCTGAATGCACAGATGATGGTGGGCTAACAGCTGGAATATGGCTGTCAACAAAGAGGAGCTGAAAATCCTCAAAGTAATCCTCTAGATCTGCAATATAGGACTCTACAAACAAAGACGAAATGCCTACAAGATAAGAATCCCAAGTAGCCATGTCTGAAAGATGTATGATGTCCTACTTAGCTGAATCGATAGGAGCCAAAGAAGAGGCAATATCAAACTGATCAAGAACAACAAGAGAAGATGCTGATACAAGTATAATCTTAGTCTAAAGAGTAGGAACTGTGAGACAATCCTCTAATTCATCATAATATGTAAGGCTGTCTAAATACTAAAGCCCCTCTAAAGTATCATGATCAAAAGGTGTGTTCTCTCTCAAACCAATGGGTACAAGACAATTTGAAGCAGGATCCTATGGGAATGGAGAAAGACTGGGGTCTCCATAGATCTCCCAAAGATGTGTCCAAAGTGAGTGAGAACAATCAATGCCCGATATAGCCCACACAGTGTCATCATCAACACTAGACCGTATAAGTCCTACTATGTGATTTCTAATGATATCCCAAGCTAGTTTTCCCTTTGAAGTTGCTGGTTCAGGTATGAGATCATACAAATAAGGAAAAATATTAAGCCACCTACAGTGTGTAAGTATGCCCTTTGCCCATGACTCATAATTACCCTATTCCAGAAAACCAACTGAAGGGTGAGTAGAAAAACCCATGATAACTCTTCAAATTACAAAAATATGAGACTAACTGACCTCAATACTGATAAACTAGATCAACATATGCCATCCCATGCAAACAAATCATTTCCAGGTGCCAAAAAGTCCAAGTAATTGACAGATGTGTGAAAACACAAAAAATAATAAAAAGTACCTAGGGAAGATTCTAGAAAACTAAATGATAGATCTGGAAAGAGCATAGAAACACCTTTCCAATGCCTATTCATTTGCGAAAAACGGAGTCCGTATGCAAAAGATATGGCTCTGGGAGTGCAAAAAACAAGTTCTGACTTTGACTAAGGAAAACAGCATCAAAATGGAAAAACCAGGAAATTAGACCCGATCCATCAAAACGGCACCAAAATCAGCTTTCCAATGGTATCTTGTTTGAAAAAAACAGAGATCGTACGCCCATTTTATGTCCGATTTATCGAAAGAGGTCAAAAAAAGGCTTAAAAAGGAAGCCCTGGTGGCTCCCTGGTGGCTCTGCTCAGTCTGGCGGTGCTCTGGTGGCTCTGTGGTAGTGCGGCGGCGCGACGGTGGTGCGCCAGTGGTGGGTGGGTGGCTAGCCAGTGGAGGCCGCCCGGTGGCTGGCGGGTGGCCGCCTGGTGGCCGCTTGGTGGCTGGCGGGTGGCCGCCTGGTGGCCGCTTGGTGGCTGGCGGGCGACGGCCAGATTTTACACTGGCAGTGTAAAAAAAAATTTAAAAACTTTGATTTTTTTAATTTATTTTTTATTTTTAAAAAAATTTCAACCTAGTAGATTGTGCCCTAAGGCCGTACGACCTTAGAGCCAATTTTTTTTTGCTTCCCAGATCAACGGTGGCCGAATCAGTCGTGCTTTATATGAAAATAGGGGTTTTTGGGTGCTGCAGACTTAATGGCGAGGTCCGTTTTGGCTCAATTTGCCCAGAAAATTGGGAAACCCCTAGATCCACAAAAAATCAAACTGAAAAACTGTGAAAGCCTGATCAAACCCTCGTAGCTCCAAAATATTCAAAACAAGAACAGGCTGCAGCAGGTCTGCTCTGATACCATGTAGAAGTTGTCAGATCCAACTTCAGAGCCCAAGAACACCTGCATGCAAGAGATACCTGTCACATGGAAGAGAATGGAGAAAAAAGCAAGAGAGGGTTTTAAGCTCTGTAATATTAGAGATCTATTATCAGAACAATAAAAATAGAATATAAGAGATCAATCCTTATAAAAGGAGATCAACACCGAAAGGAAAACCTAACCCTAAGGTGAGTTCATTTAATAATTAATATTAATTATTAAATGACTAATATATGTGCATAAAGTGAAATCTTAAGAGGAGAGTAAAGTTAATTAATTAATTTACTCTAACAACATGAAATTAATTATTTCTAATTTCTAAATGGGCATTTATCCTCAACAATTTTAACAACCTTAGAGACACATGGCTTCTCCTTTCCATTTATTCTCTTCTACACTTGGAAAGCTTGTTCTATTAAAGGGAACAACTTCCCTAATTCTCTCTAACCTCTTCGCTTCTCACCATTGATCTCTCCAGACTGAATCCTGACCATCCATTGCTGCCACATCACTTGATGCCTTGGTGAAATCTATAAATAGAGGCTTATTTACAACTTTTCATATAGAGAGCATAGCATAAATCTACTATGTAGAAATACTTTCAGCATTAGTAAGCTTAGCATTGGCATTTTAGCTTAGAATTTAGCATTTGATTTCAAGTAGTGTTATAATGGAAATTTCATTTCTAGGAACTTAGTTGTTGCATTATCATTAGAGAATTTCCATAGCATATCCATTAGCTTAACATTTTATCATTACATAATTTCACATCATTCTATATACAACATCATATCATTCAACACATCATTCAGCATATCATCCATCATATTCATCAATCATGTAGATGTAGGTATAGTTTCCTACATTTTAGTTTAATGGCTTCTCGTTTCTTAGGTGTCATCCTAGTAGTCTAGTGCATACCTAAAATCTGAGAGCACTAATACAAGATCCTTAAGAATAGAGGCCGATGGAACAACTTTGAGGAATCACTTTATCATTTGTTTTGTTACATTTGATTTCCTTAATATAACACGTTGCATCGATTGTGTGTTTAATGATTACTTGTTTTTTTTACACATTTTCACATGATACATTTTGGTGCCCACCATGGGGTCTAGCCCTTGTTATTTTAACATTTTCTGGAAAGTGTACTTACAGGTTCGGATGTGAATTCTTCTAGCGTAATCATAAATTCTTTTGGCGCACCCAAAACATTTTCTGGCACATAAACTGACTATTACGATGCAACCACAAGTTCTTTTGGCACATCCAAGCCATTCTTCAAGGCAACAGGGGTTTTTATAGCGCATTCATTTCTTTCTGTAGCGCATCTAATACTTTTTGTAGCACATTCACTGCATCTTTAGGTGCATTTTCCTTTTTAGCACATTGAATTACTGTAATGGCACATATAATTTTCATTGCAAAATTTTCTAGATTTTGAAAACTGATGAATGTATTTTTGTTGTGCAGGTTTCATAAATGTTTTCAAAGACTCTGCTAAAACCCTTGAACGCTACCAAAGAACATTTATTGAAAACTACTAATAATTTGATGTAGGGGTTGGAGTTGATTTATTTCCTTTTGGTTAATTTAGGAATCTAGATTAATTGGGAGGGAAAGAACACCATGTTTTATGTGCTTGATGAATGGTAGGCATATGCTCTCCCCTTAGCTAGGTGACCAAAAAGCAAGACCCATTCATTTTTATTTTGTTTTATCCTTAAAGGGCCTGCCTTGTGGGAAAAAGTAATCACCCAAGGGAATGACCCAATTGGGAACACGCTAAACCCAAGCAACTTCCACCCGGTATATAAGTGTGGGTACTTGAGGAAAGTTCAAGTATCACGAGGATTGTTCTGACAAGAAGGGAAACAATGGTCTATTGTCATATGGATGATCCCCCACGAATGAAATGCCTATACTAGAACCCTTTGTTATAGCATGCCAAAATCCTATTCTATTTACTGGCACAAAAGGTCTAACCTTTGAAGCCATCCCACATTTTTGCGGCTTTTAGTAGAGATGAGAAGTATGCCATGGGAGATTCATGGGTACTGAAGCTTGGCTGACCCGAGAAGTGAGTGTCATGGAGGGGAGCCAGTGTGGTCAAGATTCTTATCATCCAAAAAAAGTAGGCACAGCTGGAGTAAAATCCAAGTGGGAATCTAGTAAATATTGTCCTACATAGCCTTAGGATTGTACATACATGTTTGATGTGTTTTACCAATGTGTTTTTTAAAAAAATTCACACAAAACATCACACACTAAAAGTGAAAACCTTGATTCAGAAAACATCCTTTGAAACAAATAATTCTTTGACTGGAAAATCAGAAAAATCAAACAAACTTGCAAGAAACTATGACATTTTACCAATTCAATGCATCCATTGTTTGTTCTGGTGCATTCACACCATTCTCTAGCACATTGATTTGTTGTTATAACACATCCACTATATTTTCTAGCACATCCATCTATTGTTATAATGCATACACTATATCTGCCAGCGCATCCATTGCATTTTGTAGCATATTCACCCATTACTGTAGCGCATCCATCCAACACTTTAGCACATTTAAGATATTTTGTAGTGCATCCAATCAATCCTTTAGCACATTCAAACCATTCTGTAGTGCATTCAAGCTCTTATGTGGCACATCCAAGCAATTATATAGTGCATCTGCCTTTCAATGCATACATTGACTGTTACAATGCATCCACCCGATTTATAACCATAAAGCTAAATTTGACCCCCTATCTGACATTTTGAACCTATATCTAGGGATCTTTTCCATAAAGAAGTTCATTCCTTATCCCAACATTGCTTTAAACTTGGAGAAATTAGCATTTACAAGTGAAATCATTTACCTAAACTTTGATCAAACATCTAAAAGTGCCCAACCATCATCAAACCCAAATTTGATCATCAAGTTGAGTTTCACCATCAGGATTTGTCATCCTTCATCCAGAAACATGTCACTTTACATCAAATTTCATTACCTTAGTCCCATCAATAGAATTCATCATTCTATTTGACCTAGGTATCTCTTTGGAACTCCTAAACAACAATCAAAATTTAGCAAACCTTCATCACTTACATGCTCGTTTTAACAAGATCCCAAAAGAAAAAACTTAAGGATAAGGAACTTGAACCTCAAAACACCATGGGTGAACCAGAAGAAAACCCTTTCCACAAAATCCCTTAGAATGAAACAAAAGAAATAATAGAGGAGGAAATAGAACAAGCAAACCAAGATCCCAAATTTCACAAATTCCTAGAGAGGATCTTTGAAAAGGATAGAGAAAAATACCTTCTAATGTTAGCAAACCAAGGGGTCAAATTACCAAGTGATTTTGATGTCAAAAAATTGAAAGAAACACCAATGAAAACTGAAATTGAAATGCCAAAAAAATTTGAAATTGAAACACCAAATGCGGATCAAATGGCTGCCCTAACAAATCAAATGAAGAACCTTCAACAACAATTACAAGATGTGCAAAGAGGGACTACTAAAAGATACTTGCTACAAGATATTTTTCCCTACCCTTTTGATAGGAATTTGAACATGATACCATTCCCACCAAATTGTGACCTCCCAAAATATGACAAACACAATGGAAAATCTGACCCCATAGACCATGTGAGGGAATTTTGAACCATGAGTCTTGAGTTTGCTCGTAGAGACACCTACTTGATGAGACTTTTTCCTCGCAACTTGGGAGGCCATTATATGGAATGGTTTTCGAAACTACAGCCAGGCATAAGATCCTTTGAATAAATTTTCAACAAATTTATCACTCAATATTCATATAACATTTCACATGAGATAACCATGAAGGATCTTTGCAATACCAAACAAAAACAAGGAGAATCATTTCTTATATTCTTACAAAGATGGAGAAGATTATTTGCTTGATACGCTCATCCTATACCTGAACAAGAAAAGATGGAAATTTTTATTAATAACCTCAACAACAAAATGAGCTATAGGTTGTAATTACAATGTCCCCCTAGCTTTGAGAAGATGATAAAAAACGGTGTCAAAATTGAAGAAGCTTTAGTCAAAAGAGGGGTATTGAAAATTCACAATGAAGCATCAAACAATGCTAGTTCTTCCAATAATCATAATAACAATGAGAAATCCAAATTTTGGACAAGAAACAAGAATGCCAATGATGGTGCTGCCGAAACACATAATGCCAAACCGGTCTTTAATCTATCAGGAACCACAACTAAGATTGATCAAAACACCAATCAAGGCACTAATCAAAATGTTAACCAACACAACAATCAAAACAACCACAATCAAAGTAATACCACATCTAAACCTCCACCCTATTAAGCACAATCAAACCACCAAAAATTCACACCTTTGGGTCAATCACATGAACCTGCATTGAGAGAACTTCTTGCAAATAATCTTATAACACTACCTGACACCCGAGGCTTTGAACCAAAAGTAAAATCGTCATGGTGGAATGATGCTTATTACTATGAATTTCATTGGTGCAAAGGTCATCAATGAAATAGTTGCATGCAATTGAAACACAAGATACAAGACTTAATAGATGGCAAAGTCATACAAATAGAAGGACCCCAAACAAATGTTGATCACGAAGCATTAAAATATCCCTTACTGAATTATGAAAAAGGGGTGTCCTCTACAACAAACAACAAAGGAAAGAATGTAAACTATGTCCATGATACTGTCATCCTTCATATCTCAACTGTGGAAGATAAAATGAATAACATTGAAACCAATGACAACCAAGACATTATTGCAACCAACAATCCAATTAATGACATTCCAATTGAACATGAACAAGACATCATTACAGTTGAAAGTCAAAGTAATGACATCAAAAAATACATGGTTGCAACTGGTACCAAAATTAATGTTATTAAAATCAATGGGAAACAAGAAAACATGCCAATAAATGTGATCACAAGAGCACAGGCCAAATACGTACTAAAAGGAAGTTCATCTAAAACACCTGCTACCTCATCCAATCAATATAACATAGTAGACCAATTACAAAAGATCCCTGCACAGATATCTATTTTGGAATTGCTCAAGATTTCGCCCACCCAAAAAGAGATTTTGGAAAAAGCCCTAGTGGACACAATAGTACCAACAGATCTAGAATTTTGTAAATTTGAGGCCATGGTGTGACATTTGACTGCACCTCATTGCTTATCTTTTTCAGAAAATGATGACGCATCTATTTCTCATCCCCACAATGCCCCTCTCCATATTGAAGTCCTAATTCATAAACATTGTGTCAAACACGTCCTGATAGATGGAGGAGCTGGCCTTAATATATTTATTTTAAAGCTTGTTCGCGCTCTAGGATTTTCTGAAAATGCAATAGATTCAAAGAAAAACATCACAATAAAAGCATATGATGATGAGGAAAGATCTTCACAGGGATTGATTGTCTTACCCATTCAAGTAGGACTGATTTAGAAAGATGTAATTTTCCAAGTCTTGGACAAGGATTTGACCTACAACATATTATTGGGTCACCCATGGATCCATGAAATGCAAGAGGTCCTGTTAACATACCACCAATGTTTGAAATTCCCTTGTGGTGGCCAATAAATCACCATCTCGGCTGATTCTAATAGTCCTCAGTATTGCAACACCCTTAAATCAGTCCAAGATGTCTTTGTGCCTCATAACAAAGAAGCTTCCACTTCCATCTCTACCAGTAATCAAAGCTAGTCAAGTTGTCAAAACCGTTGGTCACTTCCCCAAATCATGAAAGTCCATCCAGTTCCATGTCTAAACAATTTGAGAAAAAGGAAGAAGATGCTCCTTCTACGTCCTCAAATCATGAAACCCAATTAAATTCCTTGTCCAAAAAAATTGAGAAAATTTTCCAAATCAAAGATAAAGGTGTGGGTGAAAATTTCATTGAACAATCTCTATGTCTTTTACAACTGTCTTCCCCAAAGTCATTTGGGCAACCCTCAACATCAACAGGATAGTCATCACAACTAGTTACACTCTTTGATGGTTGATTGTAAAAGCAGGCACCATAGTTGATGGAGCTGAAGAAAAAGATGTTCTAAATTGGCTTTATAAGGATGAAGAAGAGTCCCAAGTAGTAACTGCAAATGTACAAACAACACAATATGGAAAAGGCTTCACAATCTTAGAAAATATGGGATAGGAGGGAAAAGGCCCCTATAGGCAAAAGAAAAGAAGGAATTATGGAACCAATTCAACCCCTCTTAATCAATCCAAAAGACAAGACTGGGTTGGGTTATAAAGAGGAGACAAAAGAAGAGATAACTCAGAGGGTGGTTGAAAGAATCTTGCAACTACAAGCTAGTGATGATCATGAAACTGATTCAAATGAATATGAGTGGGATTCACTATTTGAAGAGTCTTGTCATGACAAGGACATTGATGTGGTACACAAGTATGCACCCCTACTTGAGGAGGGACAAGGTTTAGGTTCTAGACCACTTGAAATAGGATCACAACATATTGATGACTCCAGTGAAGACGTTCAGACTCTGAGTGAAATGGATAATTCAGAGGAAAGTTACCTTATAGACCTAAAATTTGCTATTGGAAAAATAAAATACATCTCCATCATGACTCTTACTATCTCCGACCTTAACTAGTTTGATGATTCCTTACCCCTAGTACATCTCGAACTCATAGACTGGGACCAAATTGAGCCATTCGATATCCCCACCTTTTCAAACGATGATGCCATCATCAACTTCCTCTCTTCTAACAATCCCAAAGTAGATTCCACCATTGAACGTCATAACGAAGCTTCCAAACAGAGGAGTTTCAAATCTTTCAACTGCAAAATGAATAATACAAGAAATAGATCTGATGGTGAAAACCATTCAATGACAGTATCAAATCTAGAAAAAGTAAAAATAAAGAGCACATCCAATGGCAAAAACCTCTCTGAGGCATCGAAGGATGGAAGATTTGACACCCTCCTAGAACACTTTCAAGAAAGATCAAAAGTATTGTTTGATCCCACACAGTCCGTCAATATCGGCAATGCAGAAATAGTGAAGACTATCCATCTAGTGACATCTTTGACAGACCAAGAAAAACCAAGCTTCCTCAAATTATTCACAAAGAAACAAATCAATTTTTCTTGGTCATATGCTAACATGTCGACAATTGATCCAGATCTAATCGTGCACCACCTATCCTTACCACTAGTAGTAAAACTAGTCAAGCAAAAGCTAAGGAAAATGCATCCACATATTGCCTTATTGGTTAAAGCAGAGTTGAAGAAGTTATTGGATGTAGGATTCATTAGACCCATTGATTATGCCAAGTGGATCTCTAATATTGTACCAATATTAAAGCCTAACAACAACATCCACATTTGCATAGATTTCTAAGATCTTAATAAGGCTTGCCCTAAAGATGATTTTCCTCTACCTAACATAGACATCATAGTGGACTTAACAAGCAGAACATGGCATGTTGTCACTTATGGATGGTTTTTCCAGTTATAATCAAATCAAGATAGCTCTAGAGGATCAAGACAAAATACCCTTCACATGTCCGTGGGTAACATTTTGTTGGAACGTCATGCCTTTCGGATTGAAGAACATAGGAGCTACTTATCAACACTCCATGACGACAATTTTTCATGATATGATACATACCTTCATGGAACACTATGTGGATGATCTATTGGCCAAATCATACTCTAGAGAAGGACACTTAGATATCTTAGAAAAAATCTTCACCAGACTAGAGAAGTTCAATGTACGATTGAATCCAAAGAAATGTGTGTTTGGGGTGACTTCAACCAAAATCTTGGGATATATAGTTTTAGAAAAAGGCATTGAGGTAGACCCGACAAAAGTTAAAGCTATCATGGAGATGCCACCACCCAAAAACATCATCCAACTACGATCTCTGCAAGGAAGATTCCAATGAATCCGAATATTTATTTCACAACTGGCAGACAAGACCCGTCCCTTCACTCTCTTGCTACAAAAAAATGTTTCTTTCCAATGGGACGAGAACTGTGAAGATGCCTTCAACCAATTAAAACAATATCTAATGAGTCCACCTATCTTAATACCACCAGTAGAAGGAAAGCCACTCTTATTATACATTGCAACTACTGAGATATCATTGGGAGCCTTGTTAGCACAAGAGGATTCAACGGGAAAAGAAAGAGAAATTTATTACATCAGTAGGACGCTAAATGGCTATGAAATCAATTATACATCCATTGAAAAGGCTTGTTTGGCAGTAGTGTTCACCACCCAACAACTACAACACTACATGCTAACTTATACCATCAAGTTAATAGCTAAAATAGATCCACTAAAATACCTCCTCAACAAAGCTAATCCAACTGGAAGATTGGCCAAGTGGGTTATGATACTAAGTGAATTTGACATCCAATATATGGAAAGGAAAGCAATAAAAGGACAAGAAAATAAAGACCTATTGGTGGAAGCACCCCTACTAGATGATCATCCTCTACACATTGAGTTTCTAGATGCTGATGTCCTCACCTTGACTGCACAACAGTGGAAATTATACTTTGATGGATCACACACACAACATGGATCAGGGGCCAAAATCCTATTTGTCACTCCACAAGGACATACCATCCCGAAATCATATAGATTAATGTTCCCTTTCACCAACAACATGGCAGAGTATGAAGCATTAATCATTGGCATTAAAACAACTGTAGAATGGAAAATCCCAAAATTGCAAGTCTACAAAGATGTCATGTCTCATACTCTGATGCAAGTTGCTTTTGGTTTTGTGTGGATTTTTAATATGATCTAATGTGTGTGGTAGAGTAATAATGAATACTATGGTGTTTTGGTGTGGTGAAATATGAAAGTGTTTGCTTAAATTATGAAAAGTTGAATAGTATTTAATGTGTTCTACTTTGAAAATGAAGCAAAATAGAATAGAAATATTATATTGTTTTGATTTATATCTTTATGGGATAAAAATTAAGTTTATTGTTGTGTGCCTAAGTGCACTTGAGATGTAGGTGGTTGAAGACCAAGGGTGTGATTAAGGAGAGGAGGTTAGCTTCTTGATAGGATAAAGCAGGATGTCCTCTCGATCACACACGAGCACTTAGATTCATGTAGATTGCATTTAGGAATGATAATTTTAGTAAGACTGTTTTGATTATTTGCAAAATAATTAATGATTAGTCAGATTAAATATAAGCATGATTAAAATAATTAATTATAATTATAATTTAATTATAGATTTTGTTTTAAATGGTTATGCATGATAAATTCTAGGTGAGTATGTTATCTTTCTTTTAACTTGTGTTGATTTTTGAGTTAATAAATTAACCAATAGTTAGAAGATATTATTTAATTATTGGATAAATATTTACATTGTAAAATTAGAATTAGTTTTGGGTAAACATTTACGAAAAGGGGATTTATTTGCAACTAAATTGAATATTATTTTATATTTTTCATCTGAGCACGGGAAATGGAAAAAAAGATAAGTTATATCTATTTTTATTTTAAAATCTCTTTTTTTCAAGATTAGGTTTTGAATAGAGGAAAAAGAAAACTTTTATAAGAATAGGAATTTCCAAAAGGGGATAACGGTTCTTGATAATTTTCTTGAAAATATGCTCTGCAATATAGCTCTAATGGCTGTCAAGTGTGATTATTTTATCAAAAAAATTTAGAAGGATTTTGAATTAGTAGGAAATAAGGGTTAGTAAAGTAACAAGAAAAGGAGAGGAGAAGAAAAAGATTTTCTAGAAATCAAGTTCCAGAAGAAACAAAGAGAGGAGAATTATTGGAAAAGCAGCTGCAACTGGAAGCGAAATCTCTAGGTTTCTAATTCTCTTCCTATGTATTTAATCTCAAATGTTTGAAATATATTAGAATAGCTGAAAGATTGAATTCCAAGTGTTTGTTGTTTGCAAAGCTGTGAAATTTGTAGAGATTTTCCAATTCTTTCATAAGTGTATGCATTTGCAAAAATTGCACAACTTCTCTATAATGATTATCCTGTTACCAGTCTGGGAATTCTTTCTTTAGCGAATCTATGTCCTTAATCCTATTTCAGATTATGAAATCTTTAAACATATATTGAGAACTAAAACTATATATATATATATTTATATGCACATACTTTCCTGTAGATGCATATAAATACATATATATATCAATTTTGAAAGTTCATTGAAATACAAAATTGATTGAATGCATTCATTTGAGTCTTATATTTAAATGAAACTAAAAATATCGACATGGGGGCTTAATCCCCAACCATTCCCATGAAGGATGGGATGTGTTGTGGAGGGATAGCGCTCTCCACAGGCTATGGCCTGTGGAGGTGGCGCTGCCCCCTCACAGGCAGTGGCCTGTGGAGGTGGTGCTGCCCCCTCACAAGTAGTGGCCTATGGAGGTGGCGCTACCCCCTCACAGGTAGCACCATCCCCACGGGAATGGTGTCAACCTATACAATTCCCCATTTTCTTTTAATAAATTACAACCTATGAAAAATATTCATTTCGCTCTAGCGCGTATTATTTGTGAGGCTGTATGTAAATATTTATGCACATATACAGTAACCATTATGTATATATATAGGTATGAATATACATTTAATTATCTTTACTTGTGAATAAACAAGTCCAAAAGTTTGAAAATAATAGATAGGAATGACCAATGTTTATTTGGTAAATTGGAAAAATTTTGTGTTAAAATTGATTTTATTTGTGAATTTTTGGTATAATGTATGTATTGCAATTCATCATTGTAAAATTTAATGATATATATATATATATATATATATATATATATATATATATATATATATATATATAAGACTATCTATATAAGGTTGAAGATGGATATTCTATTTAGTTTGCAAATGTATTCTACAGAAAATGTATATATAAACTAGTGAATTTTCTGAATATAAAACATAAATATATATATATTATAGCATTTTAACTAGATGATATTATTAATATTATCTTCACTAGGATACTGATTAGTTGCCAACCTGAAATATGCAACATTGAGTAAAAGTGAGTGAAATTGATTCTTTTCTTTAGATTTAGCTTATTATTCTTTTTCATAAAAGTATAGACATACTCCTATTAAATAGGAAAGTAATATGTAAACTATGATTTTACCCCATACTTATAAGGATGAATAGAGTAGTTTTCTTTTTCTGAACTTATATAAATTACTTACTTTGATCAAATTATTTAAATAGAAAATAGAACTTGTGAGTTTAAACATGCTCTTTAGAAAAAGACTGATTTTGGATTGCTTAGTGACTTTCAATATAAATTGTATGGGAATCTCTTAAATAGAGTGTGTTTATGAAAAGCTATTTGGGAATCTTTGTGTGTACATTGAATTTTGATGGAATTCCTTTGAAGTAGAAATGTCTAAAATTGAATGAAAACTATAAATGGAAAATGTATTATTTATTGTTCTTTTGGGAAACTTCCAGGACAGGATGCTGAAGGTGGACCCACAAAGATGGTAGTTTTACCTTTTCTAAAACTATCATTTATCTTTATTTATGCTTGGCCAAGCACATGTACCATTGAAATAGATGGAAATAAAATCCTAGAAATAATTGTATGTAGGTCTCTGCCACCTCCTATTTGCAAGAAATATGTTATTCTCGTGTTTGGAATGCATATAGGCATCAGGCTTGCATTGAGAGTTCCCTCCTGCTTTGTTCTTTCAGGTTGCTAGGCTTCTTGTGTAGGGCTGGGGATTTCTTTGAGTTAGGAAGAAACCCGATGAAGTCTTGTACTTCGTGGTTGGGTAGAAAAGGCACCTTAATCACACTCTTGGCCCTAGCTTGCAAGAAGACCAGTGGTGTCATGATGGTTGAGGTTCAGAGTTTCTTATGCTATAGATGTATTCATGTATTATTTTTGAAAGGCTTATATAGCCCACTTGTAAAAGTAACTTTATTTGACATTCATTGAAATAGATGTATTGAATGAAAGATTTGATGTAACATTGAAATAGATGTATTGAATGAAAGATTTGATGTAACATTGAAATAGATGTATTGAATGAAAGATTTGATGTAATATTGAAATAGATGTATTGAATGAAAGTTATTGATGTAATTTGAATATGAATGAATTTATGGAAACTCATTGATATGCTATTGACATATACATATGTATCAATGCAAAGATCCTTGTTGTAGATGCAATGTAATTCTTCTAGATACATGAAATGAAATTTATTACTACTTTTGCTTTTGAGCTCTTATGGGAAGCTCTCCTTCTATGCATCATTTACTTTTACTTTTACTTTACTTGAAATTTGATGAGTTTTTGGTAACATTTATGTTTTAATGAACTTCATCTTTCGAGAGTTACATTTTGGTATAAGAGCAGCAAGGCTCAACTCTAGGACCTATGCCTAATTATGCTTGATGTTATGATTTTCCAAGATAACTCTTAATGGATGTTAGACATTATCAGCGGGAACAGGGAGGAGGATCTCGTGGTGATCCTAATGATAAGTTGGATCATATTTTGGCCATCCTAAGTAGGAAAGAGGCTAGGATCAATAACCTTGAATAGGCAAGACAGGTTGGGCCAATAAGGTCTGATCCTAGTGAAAGTGAAAACAACATAAATGAACCAAATGGAGAAAACCTTGAAACTGAAAAGAATCAAAGTAAGCTAATGAAGGTAGCTGAAGAATTGGGTAAGGACCTCAAGAAGGTTGTGCCACCCAAGTTTGATGGTAAATCCTTTGGGCATTGGGCAGAAGCATGGATTATTGAAATGGAAAGGTACTTTTCCCTTCGAAACTTGTTTGAGGAAACTAAGGTAGAATGGGGATCCTACCATTTCACAGATGAAGCTACTACATGGTGGGAGAATGAAAGGGATGATAAATTTTTTTTTCCTGGTAAGGTAACATGGGAACAATTCTTGCAGACTTTCAGGAAAAGGTGGCTTCCATAGTCCTACTTTGACAAGAAAATGATAGAATTTTAGGTGCTCATTCAAGGAGGAATGACGGTGACACAGTATTGGGAGAAATTCTCTCACTTGCTTAAGTACGTACCTCAGTACCAGCATGATGAGAGGTTTCAAATTTGAAAATTCATTCTGGGGCTTAGGCCTCAAATTGGAAATGAGGTGGACATGCATAGACCTGCTATCATGGATGAAGCCTTTGAATTGACACTATTGTAGGAACATAAAATGCAACAAGTTGCAAACTATAAGAAAAGTAGGGAAGCCAAGTATGGTAATAAGAAGTCCCAAGGGAATTGCCAAGGTAAAAATAACTAGGGCAATCAGAGTAGTCAAGGTAACCAAGGAAATAATAGCAGACAGATCAGAAATTTAAAAAGGGGTGGTAGTCCTCAGAACCGTAATGATGGAAACCAAAATAATAATAAGAGGGCTAATTTCAATAAGAAGAATGACAATAATAGGAGGGATTTTTTTGACAAGCCTAAAGCACCTCATGGAGGTAGTTATACTTGTGGTGGTGAGCATTACGCCAGTGTGTCCCCTCAGAGGGTTAACCGAAAAAATAACAGGAATCAAAATCATATCCATGCGGTGGTTGACAATCGCTAAGCAGATTATTAGGCCACTCCTATCCAGCTATCGGGTAAACTCTTTGGATGTCCTGTTTTTGTTTTGATTGATACTGGTGCCATTGATAGTTTTGTGGATCCTCATGTTGTATCTAAATTATCAGTTAGACTGGGCTATATGGAAAATTCATGGAAAGTTCAGTATGGGAACTAGGTAGAGAGGAAGGTAGAGCAATGCCTATTTTGCAGCGAACTTGAACTCCCTAGTCTCAAAACACAAGTTAATTTATATGTAGCACCATTGGGATCTTATGATGTAATTTTAGGGATAAATTGGCTCTCTAAACATAAGGCCCTTGTGGATTGCGAAGAGAAATCAATAAGGTGTCTTGATGATCAAGGAAACCATGTGGAGATTTGTGGTGTAAAAAGGCCTCTGGAGCTTAGGCAAGTCTCTGCCATGCAGTTAAAGAAGGAAAGCCAAAAGGAATGCACTATCTATGCAATAAAGGTTAAGGACCTTGATGAGACAAAATCATTAGTTAATGATCATCCCATTCTAAAAGAATTTGAGGATGTTTTGCTTGAAGAGCTGACTGAGCTACCGCCTAAATGTGTATTTGATTTTTTTACTGATTTGCTACTAGGAGCGAAACCTCAGTCTAAAGCTCCATACATGATGAACACAACATAGTTATATGAGCTAAAGGCCCAATTGGAGGAATTGTTGAAGCAAGGTTTCATTAGACCAAGTGTGTCACCTTGGGGAGCTTCTGTTATATTTTTGAAAAAGAAGGATGGGACCTTGAGGTTATGCATTAATTACAGGATGCTTAACAAGGTTACTATCAAGAACAAATATGCGCTTCCTCGTATTGATGATTTGTTTGACTAGTTAAAAGATGCTAAGGTATTTAAAAAAATTGATCTGAGATCAGGGTACCGTCAGTTGAGGATAAAAGATGATGATATTCACAAGAATGCTTTTAGGACAAGGTATAGGCACTATGAATTCACAGTGCTACCATTCAGGCTAACCAATGCCCTTGCAACCTTCATGAATTTGATGAATAGTGTCTTTTGGGACTGCTTAGATAACTTTGTTTTAATCTTCCTTGACGATATCCTGATATATTCTAAGTCAGAGGAAGAGCATGATAAGCATTTGAGAATAGTATTGTAGTGTCTGAGAGAACATAAGCTATGTGGGAAGATGTCCAAATGTACCTTTTACCAATATGAGGTGCACTATTTGGGACACGCTATTTCAACAGAAGGGATAGTCGTGGACCCAGATAAGATTAAGGCAATCTTAGATTGGCCGGCACCACATAATATTTTTGAAGTCAGAAGTTTTATGGGGCTTGCAAGTTATTACAGGAGATTTGCACAAGGGTTCTCATCAATAGCAGTGCCCATTACCGCACTCCAGAAGAAGGGAAATAAATTTGAGTGGAGCGACAAATGTGAAAAAGCTTTTCAGTTTCTAAAAGAGAAACTCACTTCTGCACCTATTTTGGTTGTGCGTGATCCGAATAGTCATTTTATAGTGATTACTAATGCATCAGGAGAAGGGGTAGGAGTAGTTCTCATGCATGAAGGACAAGTGGTGTCTTATGAATCAAGAAAGTTGAACAACATAAGTTAAATTATGCACCACATGATTTAGAGCTGGCAACCATAGTTCACGCCCTTTAGATGTGGAGACACAGTCTCTTGGGAAAGCCCTTTGAATTAAAAATAGATCATCTAGGATTGCAGTACATATTTACTCAACCCAACCTAAATGATCGTCAGAGGTGATGGTTGGAATTTTTGAGTGAATATGACTTTGGCATAGAGTATATTAAGGGGGAGGAAAAAAGGGTAGCAGATGCCTTGAGTAGGAGAAGACATCTTGCAACCATGGTTACCATAAAATCTAATTTCAAACAATAGGTGGTTCAAGCCTTACCTGGGGATGAGCAGTATGAAAGGGTAAAACAAGCCCTAGAGTAGGATCCTTCAGATTGCAGATATGTTGGATATGTACTTGAGTCTGATGGACTCTTGAGATTCCAGGGCTGCATGTATATTCCTAACTCCATAGGATTGAGAGAATTGGTGCTTGAGGAATTCCATAATGCGCCTTATTCAAGACACCCTAGTGTGACTAAAATGTTTGAGGGACTCAAGCCTTTATATTTCTGGCCTGGACTCAAAAGAGATGTTACTATTTTTGTAGCTCAATGTTTGGAATGCTAGCAAGTTAAGGCTGAGCATATACATCTGGCAGGGCTTTTATACCCTCATAGGGTGACAAAATATAAGTGGCAAGTGATAAATATGGAATTTATTCAGGGATTGTCGATGTCTAGGAATCAACATGATACCATCCTAGTTGTGGTAAAAAAATTGACTAAGGTAGCCCATTTCATTCCTAGAAACCTCAAGGATGGTTCGATGGTTTTGGCAAGGAAATTTGTACAAGAAATATTCTGACTACATGGAGTGCCAGAAATGATCATTTTAGATCATGACACTCAGATGACTTCTAGATTTTGGACTACTCTAAATTCTTCTCTGGGAACCAAAATAAATTTCAGTTCCACATATCATCCTCAGACTAATGGTCAGTCAAAGAGGGTGAACCAGATAGTGGAAGATCTCCTCCAAATGTATTGTATGGATCAACAACATAAATGGGAGGAGTATTTTCCTTTGGTGGAGTTTGCTTACAACAACTCCTACCACGCCTCTTTGGGTATGACACCATTCAAGGATCTATATGGATGTAAATGTTGAACACCCATTAGTTGGGACAGGGTGGAAGACATGATTGTGATTGTTCCTGAAATGTTGAGGGAAATGGAAGATCAGATGAAGCTTATCAAAGAAAAGCTAAACCAAGCTTCAGATTGACAGAAGAGTCTTGCAGATAAGAACAAAAATTTTAGACAATTTTCTACAATGGATAAGGTCTTTTTAAGAGTTTGGTTGCATAAGAGTTCAATCTCTTTCAACAAGAACTCTAAGCTTGCCCCTAGGTTTGTTGGACCATTTGATGTCTTGGAGGTGGTTAATCTGGTTGCTTACAGGCTTGCTTTGCCACCGGCTCTATCTCGGATTCATAATGTTTTTCATGTCTCAGTGCTTAAGCCATATCATCCAAATGTTGCTCACATCCTTGATTGGCGTGAGTTGCAGGTTCAGGACCCAGGAGTGATGTAGGTGGAGCCCGTCAGGATACTAGAAGAGTGCAACATTAAGTTGCAAAATCAGGATATTATGTAGTATAGGGTCCAATGGGACCAATATTCAGTGGATAATGCCACTTGGGAGAATGCCGAGGACATTGACAAAGCTTTTCCTTATTTGAGATCCTAGCATACTTTTCTTTTCTTGCATATAGAGACTTATGATACATTGATGTTTCAGACTTTGTTATGATGATTTGTAATAAGACATCGAGACGATGTCTCTTCCAAGTGGGAAAGGATGTCATGTCTCAGACTCTGATGCAGGTTGCTTTTGGTTTTGTGTAGATTTTTAATATGATCTAATGTGTGTGGTAGAGTAATAATGAATACTATGGTGTTTTGGTGTGGTGAAATATGAAAGTGTTTGCTTAAATTATGAAAAGTTGAATAGTATTGAATGTCTTCTACTTTGAAAATGAAGCAAAATAAAATAGAAATATTATATTGTTTTAATTTATATATTTATGGGATACTAATTCAGTTTGTTGTTGTGTGCCTGAGTGCACTTGAGATGTAGGTGGTAGAAGACCAAGGGTGTGATTAAGGAGAGGAGGTTAGCTTCTTGACATGATAAAGTAGGATGTCCTCTTGATCACACATGAGCACTTAGATTCATGTAGATTGCATTTAGGAATGATAATTTTAGTAAAATTGTTTTGATATTTGCAAAATAATTAATGATTAGTCAGATTAAATATAAGCATGATAAAGTAAAATAATTAATTATAATTATAATTTAATTATAGATTTTGTTTTAAATGGTTATGCATGATAAAATTTGGGTATGTTATCTTTCTTTTAACTTTTGTTGATTTTTGAGTTAATAAATTAACCAATAGTTAGAAGATATTTATTTAATTATTGGATAAATATTTACATTGTAAAATTAGAATTAGTTTTGGGTAAACATTTACGAAAAGGGGATTTATTTGCAACTAAATTGAATATTATTTTTTATATTTTTCATCTAAGCACAGGAAATGGAAAAAAGATAAGTTATATCTATTTTTATTTTAAAATCTCTTTTTTTCAAGATTAGGTTTTGAATAGGGAAAAAGAAAAAAATTATAAGAACAAGAATTTCCGAAAGGGGATAACGGTTCTTGATAATTTTCTTGAAAATATGCTCTGCAATATAACTCTAATGGCTGCCAAGTGAATGATTATTTTATCAAAAAGTTTTAGAAGGATTTTGAATTAGTAGGAAATAGGGGTTAGTAAAGTAACAGGAAAAGGAGAGGAGAAGAAAAAGCTTTTCCAGAAATCAAGTTCCAGAAGAAACAAAGAGAGGAGAATTAATTGGAAAAGCAGCTACAACTGGAAGCAAAATATCCAGGTTTCTAATTCTCTTCCTATGTATTTAATCTCAAATGTTTGAAATATATTAGAATAGCTGAAAGATTGAATTCCAAGTGTTTGTTGTTTGCAAAGTTGTGAAATTTGTAGAGATTTTCCAATTCTTTCGTAAGTGTATGCATTTGCAAAAATTGCACAACTTCTTTGTAATGATTATCCTGTTACTAGTGTGGGGATTCTTTCTTTAGCAAATCTATGTCCTTAATCTTGTTTCAAATTATGAAATCTTTAAAAATATATTGAGAACTAAAACTATATATATATACACACATACTTTCCTGTAGATGCATATAAATACATATATATATATCAATTTTGAAAGTTCATTGAAACACAAAATCGACTGAATACATTCATTTGAGTCTTAAATATTTAAATGAAATTGGAAATATTGACATGGGGGCTTAATCCCCAGCCATGCCCATGAAGGATGGGCTGCGTTGTGGAGGGATAGTGCCCTCCACAGGCTCTGGCCTGTGGAGGTGGCACTGTCCCCTCACAGGCAGCGCCATCCCCATGGGAATGGCATCGACCCATACAATTCCCCATTTGAATTTAATAAATTACAACTTGTGAAAAATATTCATTTCACTCTAGCACATATTATCTGTGAGGTTGTATGTAAATATTTATGCACATATACGGTAACAAATATATATATATATATATAGGTATGAATATACATTTAATTATCTTTACTTGTGAATAAACAAGACCAGAAGTTTGAAAATAATAGATAGGAATGACCAATGTTTATGTGGTAAATTGGAAAATTTCTGTGTTAAAATTGATTTTATTTGTGATTTTTTGGTGTAATGTGTGTATTGCAATTCATCATTGTAAAATTTAATGATATATATATATATATATAAATATATATAAGACTATATATATAAGGTTGAAGATGGATATTCTATTCAGTTTGCAAATGTATTCTACATAAAATGTATATAAAAACTAGTGAATTTTCTGAATATAAAACACACACACACACACACATATATATATATATATGTATATATTATAGCATTTTAACTAGATATTATTAATATTATCTTCACTGGGAGACTGATTAGTTACCAACCTGAAATATACAACATTGAGTAAAAGTGAGTGAAATTGCTTTCTTTTCTTTAAATTTAACTTATTATTCTTTTTCATAAAAGTATAGACATACTCCTATTAAATAGTAAAGTAATCTGTAAACTATGATTTTACCCCATACTTATAAGGCTGAATAGAGTAGTTTTATTTTTTTGAACTTATATAAATTACTTACTTTGATCAAATTATTTAAATAGAAAATAGAACTTGTGAATTTAAACATGCGCTTTACAAAAAGATTGATTTTGGATTGCTTAGTGACTTTCAATATAAATTGTATGGGAATATCTCTTAAACAGAGTGTGTTTATGAAAATCTATTTGGGAATCTTTGTGTGTACATTGAATTTTGATGGAATTCCTTTGAAGTAGAAATGTCTAAAATCAAATGAAAACTATAGATGGAAAATGTATTATTTATTGTTCTTTTGGGAAAATTCAAGGACAGGATGTGTAAGGTGGACCCACAAAGACGGTAGTTTTACCTTTTCTAAAACTATCATTTATCTTTATTTATGCTTGGCCAAGCACATCTACCATTGAAATAGATGGAAATAAAATCCTAGAAATAAATGTATGTAGGTCTCTGCCACCTCCTGTTTGCAAGAAATATGTTATTCTCATGTTAGGAATGCATATAGGCATCAAACTTGCATCGAGAGTTCCCTCCTGCTTTGCTATTTCAGGTTGCTAGGCTCCTCGTTCAGGGCTGGGGATTTCTTCGAGTTAGGAAGAAACTTGGGGAAGACTTGTACTTCATGGTTGGACGGAAAAGACGCCTTAATCACACTCCATGCCCCAACTTGCAAGAAGACCAGTGGTGTCATGACGGTTGAGGTTCAAATTTTCTTATGCTATAGATGTATTCATGTATTATTTTTGAAAGGCTTGTATAACCCACTTGTAAAAGTAACTTTATTTGACATTCATTGAAATAGATTTATTGAATGAAAGATTTGATGTAACATTGAAATAAATGTATTGAATGAAATTTATTGATGTAATTCGAATATGAATGAATTTATGGAAACTCATTGATATGCTATTGACATATACATATGTATCTTTGTGAACCCCAATCCAAATACCTGCAAAATAATGAGAACAAACACATTAAGTTAGAGATTGCAAGCAAGAACAAGGATTCCCCATGAAATCCATTTACAAAACTCAAATTAAGAAAATAAACAATGAAGAACACAATGAAAATAGAAAAATAGATTGAATCCTAATTTAAATTTGCAAACTCATGATCCCATGGGGGAATTGGTGCCAATTTGATGTGAAAATTGGCCCTTTCCCAATTCCTATGATGCAAGATTGATATGTTGAAGATATGTTGATGAGTGATCCACTTTGTTGATGAAGGATGAATGCTTCCAAGCTAAAAACCTGCATAACCTAGTTATGATTCAATGATATTTGATGGAAATGGCTAAATATTTTAGCATAATAACTTTGTATAATTTGTGGATGATAAAATGAGGATATGAGCTCTTTATTTATAGAATGCCAAGATGGATGAATGTCCAAATTTGAGCAATGTGGGACTAACATTCATCCAATGGCAAGATGCCACATGTTAATCTATGAGTGGATGGAGGATGTGCAAGTTTTGAGGATTGTGCCAATAAATGCATATTTTTGAATTTCAAATTTGTTGAAATGACTTGCAAGAGGGAAGGGAAAATGCAATAAATACCCTTGGCTCAAGGAAAAGGACATGTAAGATGGAGTTATTGCCTTGTTGGATGTACATGTCCACTTGGATTTTTTTTTGAATTCAAACTTGGAGAATATTCCAAAAGATGCCTTGTGAGGAAAATAGAGATTTAATAAATGATTAAATCTATTTTTATGTGCAACTTGCAAAATCTAGAGGATGGGATATGACACGAGATTAAATTAATCAAGGGTTAATTAATTTAATGAGAGATTAGATGATGTGACCTATTTGACTCAAATTTATGGATTTATTTAAATCAAATAAGAGAGGAATATGATAAGAGAATAATTAAATAAGGATTTTGATTTATTTAATTAAAAGAAATGGTGTTAGATTAAATCAAATAAGGTTTTAATTTATTTAATTTAATAGATAGAATTTAGAGATTTAATCAAATAAATTGATTATTTAATTAAATAGGGATAATTAGATCGGATGGATTGATTTAATTAACAAAAGAGAGAGACTTAATTAAATAACTGGTTTATTTAATTAAGGGAGGAATATTGATGAATTTAATCAGATAAGGAGATTTGATTAAATGGTTAGACCGAGGGATGATTCAGGATGAAACGATATTAGTAGGCAGGATCAGATGCACAATGTCAATCGGTATATTTTATGTGTCTACATTTTGTCCCTCTTTGAAGTAATGCACATGTGTTGGTTCAAAGAATAAACGATCTCGACAATAGCCCAATTTTTTTTGCTATTTTAGAATATTGCCCCACTGCTGCCTGGCGAGAGAAAACATGCCATTATATTTCCCCCTCCAGAGATTGGATGAAAATTTTAATTTTTGGGTGATCTCGCGAAAAAAAAGGACAAGGTGCCCGACGGGTCCGAAAAGGCTCCAGGAGGCCAAAAATGTGTCTAAATGAAATAAAACGATATAAAACAAGCCTCAACTGGATAGAAATAGGTTCGAGGTTCCAAAACCCTAGCAGGACAACCAATTAGGGTGAAAAAACCCTAATTTTCAAGCTTAAAAGGGGCCCAAGGGGTCACTTTCAAGTCATTTTCACACACTTCCATTAACAACCTCGAGATTTGAGCTCTGACCTCTTGATGATATGGTGCAACGATAGCTTCCCCTACATATTTTTGATCGAGTTCAGACATACCAATGACCACCTGGCTTCAGGGCACCGGTAAGTGACCCTTACTTGAGCTTTGTTTTTCATTTCTAGCCTTCATTTAATGCTTTCAAAGTCAGTCTTTCTGTAGTGGCGCTATATAGCATTGCTCAGAAATCAAACTGCATTGCTCGATGTTAAATAGTGCCACAACAATGCAGTTTGGAGTTTGAAAATAGACTCCAAACTGTGTTGCTGAGCTCGGGGCTGGTGGGGTGGTTTGGAAACTGCAATGCGGTGGTCCTACATTTGCTCAAAGTGCACCGCTAGAAGAAAAAGTGCACCGCGGTGGTGCCATTTTGGTCTTTTATGCCCTAGCGTCAGAGTTTGATTAACTCCAACACCTTCACGGATTGCACTGCTGGAGAGGTTTTTCGAACGCCCGCTAAAGAATTTTTTAGAAATTTTAACATGGTGACCTTCCTTGATGCAGAACACGGCGAGGGAGCTCTACTCTCGAGAGTACAGGTCGCAGGACCTGTTCAACTATTTTTGAGATATGAGTGACAGGGATCAGGATCGACTCCGAGTCGCGGGGTTATGGTATATCACTTAAGCAACGCCCATTTGCACTCACTTAGGGATGCTATCAGCACTGGCCAAGAGATGGAACAACGAGACCTCTTCGTTTCATCTTCCCACTGGCGAGGCCACTGTCACCTTAGAGGACGTTTAGCATATTTTGAGATTGCCGATTCATGGTCAGCGAGTGATTTTTGACATGGACGGGGGGCGCGATGCCTGCCAGAGAGTCCTTGCCACAGAGGACATCATTTTTGTGAGGGGCAGATCGAGCTCGAGCGACATAGGATCCTGGCACCTCCCTTCCACCTAGTTGTTGTAGCAATCATTTCGGGTCTTGTTGCCCCTGATAGACAAGGCTGATACTTCAGTCTTGGCTAGGGATATTGTTGGGAGTGGATGGTTCGAGGCAGGTTGGTCCATTTTTCTTGGGGGCCGGTGCTTCTAGCTTCTTTATACAAAGATCTGCATGAGTACGTCTACATGGATGGTAGAGCACTGGGAGCAGGCATTACACTTCTTCACGTCTGGGCATGGGAGCACATTGCTGTGCTACGTCCACGCGTTGTTTTAGTTCTAATGGTGCCAGACGATCCCCTTATGTGGCATTATAGAGGCGGTGTGTCCTTCACACACACAGGTGAGCACGAGATCCCCTACTAGAGGAGGGTCCTTGACGAGATGTAGGTGTTTATGGCGACCATACCTTGGTCGGCCCGAATGGGCCGATGATGTAGAGCAGTTGTTCTATGCCCACCAGGACCGGTATATGTAGGGGCGGGAGCACACGATGATCGAGAGGTACTTGCCCGAGCATGTGCAACGTCAGTTCGGTGAGCCCCAAAATCACCTTGATGATGACTATGTAGCCGTCTTCGCCTGCACCATGACACAGGTGTCATGGGGGCGGTATATTCTTGCCTTGGAGGCCGTCGATAGTTGCAGGCAGTTAGTGGCTTGGCCATGGGCCTACGATCAGGGGCCTGTAGATCCAGGCATGACAAAGGCATACAGGGATTGGTTCTAGCCTCCCTTGCGATTGACTATTCCAAGAGCAGTCCCAGATCAGCGGAGAGTGAGAGGTAGAGGGGGAGGATGAGGACAGAGGGCTGATGCTCGACAAGAGCAACCAGCTGTGCCTTCAGTTTAGCTAGGTCAGGGAGATGTACCGATGCCAAATGAAAGCCTAGAAAACAAGCATCTTGGTGACAAAAAAAAAAAAAAATACAAAAAAAAGTGAAAAAGCTAAAAAAAGAAAATCATAAAATCTAAAAATAAAGTGCAATAAAAGAAAGTAGTGAAAACCTGGCAACATGTGCTATTTGTGATGGACCGATTTCTTCCTCTATTGAAATTTGTGTCGACTGTTGGCTCCACACTATCACTATCCACGTCTATCATTTGAGCCTCATGTACATATTTGGGCGTCACGATCATCTCTCACCTAGGCTTGGTGATCATTGTACATATCCACAATAAATTTGTTTGTTTCTACTAGGGGAAAAATCCTGAACTCACTAGGGGAAATCTATCATTGAGCTTAAAATGACAGACAAACAACAATACAAAAACATGATAAAAACACAATGATCAAGCGAGTTGCAATATTGAACATCAATCATAATCACAAAGCCAACCATCTGAACCAACAACAATAAGATCAAATAAAAAAAATCTCATTTGGTGGCCATCCTCTGAATCAAGGTTTTATCACTTTGGCATGTATGTTCAAATTATTTGTATCATGATTGTTATCATTTCTTTGGAGCAACTCAAGGATGTCAAGAACTAGAGAAGCTATGATCAAGAATGATATTTTTCTTTGTCTGTTGTTTGTGAGTTGATCATTATTACTGTGTGAATCATCGCAGGACGTGCTCTATAAAGTATCATTGATGAAATTCCAGAATAGCATAGGAAAATGATTAACTCTTGTCTGTTTATGCAAAAAATGCTCAGGTCATCTCGGTCCAATTATACCTAGATGCTTGTGTTAACTTGTACTATCAAACATCATGAAAGAAGTACTCAGGTCATCATGGTCTAATTATACCATGATGTTTGTACTTACTTTCAACATTTCAAAAGCTCAATGATGATACCAAGCACAATAAAATGACTTATTGGGATGATAACATTGCATTATTAGGTTTGCATGTTTAGGCTACATTCATACTAAGTGTTGCATCTATATTTATAGATTTTTCCAAGGCTGGTACAATTTTACAAGTGATGTTATCTCTATCATTAACGGATTGAGTACATTTGACACTTACAAAAAGATCAATTGCATGTAGGTGCATAGGCATTAGGATGTAATTCACACATTATCATATCATTTCATAATCCATCTAGTCTTTAGGTCACATATTTGCATCATGAAAATCCAAAAACAAAGCATTATCATATCATTTTCTATGCTTTCATTTTCCATTAGGTCATATATTTGCATCATGAAAATACAAAAACAAAGCATTTACCATATCATTTCCATCCATCTACACATTTTCTCATACATTTGCATTACAAAAATCCAAAAAGAAAAAAATTCAATAATCCATTTCATACATGTGTTCATACATTTGCATCAGAAAAATATAAAAATATAGAGTACAATGCATCTCATACATCATAATAAAGCATCATCCATGGAAACACATAGAGTTATGCATCATCATTCAATCATTCCATCCATCCATTTATGCATAACCATTATCATATATTGCATCATACGTTTGCATAAGAAAAGTACAAAAACATAGCATCCATAACATTTCATTCACATAATAAGATTAATCACATATGGCATATAGACATCATTCATAAAGTATCATAGAATCATAACGCATGTTGCATCCATAGTCTATCATATCATTAAATAGAACATCACATAACATACACAATAAGAAAACTAAATTCATCCATCATGATCAACACACATAAGCATATAGATCAACCATCATCATCGCTGCATATATATCTCAAAATAATGTCAAGTGTACAGAGATATCCAAATATGAAGAGATACACCATCAAAAATGGAAATGAATCATTAGTATCAATGTATAAATGTCTAAAATACAAAAAACATCATGTGTCGGAGCTATGTAGTGCTCCCCCCCCAAATGGTGTCAGCATCTCTGGACCTGTGCCTCCTCCACCTAATGGACCTACACCAGGATCTCGAGGATCTCTTAGAAGTGGTTGTGTCACCCCTCTGCTCATTGTCCGAGACTGGGACCGACCTAATCGGGACTGTGCGTAACTCTCCTGTTGCTCTAAAGGAACTACATCATGATATCTCACTGTATAAAACTCTGCCTCCTGTGTGGTATGTCATATCTCTTTGAAATACTCTGCCAAACCTGTGACCTCTGCAACTCTCTGTAGTCTCTTGGCAATGCCCTTTTCCTGACCCACATGTTGTCTCAGATTGTCCCTCTTTGTAGTTAGTGTGGCAATCTTCCCTTGCATCTATACCTATGCCTGCCCTGAGTCTGGATTTGTGCAAGATGAGCATGTGTCTGCTAAACCTGCTGTCTCGCAATATCCCTCTTGGCCGTCAGTGTCTAAATTTGTCCCTGTGCCTACGAGAGCTGCACTTGTTTCTACATCTGCACCTGAGCTTGTGACTGCAACTACCTCTAAATTTATGTTAGCTGGCCCTGAAGTATCTGGACCTAGGCCTATAGAGTTGCAATCTATGTCTATTGCTACTGAGAAGGAAATCGTATCCACACGTGTTGCTGTGCCACAACTACTAAGGATCGCCTCTTCCGAGGCACTTTAACATCTAGTATTGGATGGGAACCCCCTCCTCCATCTCCCCCATCTCTGTCTCCATTTTCATCACCTCCATCTCCCCCATCTCCTCCATCCCCATCCCCATCCCCATCATCTCCCTCCTCCTCATCTCCACCACCTTTGTCCCTCCTTCGTCTGGGTGCTCTCTCCTCCTCATCCTCCAGCGCCGACACTGGCTCATCAGGCCTTGAGATCTTGGGAAATGGATGTCCACAAAATTACTGTGAGTACTCCTCTGTCATATATCCCTCCACAATCTCCAAATGATAGTCCCAAATCACTGGCTATAATTTTTGGTACTCATCACAAGCAACATAGTAAGACAGGGTGGGTCCCCACTTTGTGGCATCATGTTGTCTCCATGCATATGTAGCCAATCCCTATGGAATCCCCTGCACTCTGCTGTACTATCTAAGTACCCTCATCAGTAAGAATCTCTCAATAATGAAGCATGTCCATCCAATGAGATATCTTGCTGTGCAGACAAAAGACATCTCCAAGTGATCCTCGACCCACTGCTCCCAGTCCACATACAACCGCCATGTCATAGAATCCAAGTAATCCAATACGTGTCTCCAATACTTTAGTTTTCCCAACTTATGCTGGACAACTGGGCCGGTATAACCATAGACATAGGTTCTCCCAATCGGTCGATACCTTTCTGTCACTAGGTGTGTCACCACTATTTTCTCCTAGGCCCACGTATCTAACAATGTCACCCCCACAAATAGACTAGCGCCTCCAAGATGCACTGCCTGATGTAAATCATGATATAGCTATGCAAGCATGCACGAACCCCAAGCGTACTGAGTCCCATATAGAATCATTTTCTCTAGTGTCTGACCCCAACCGACAGACAATCCCTTTGACCTCTTGTTGGGACATAGAAAGCCACTGACAAAACCTGCAAGCATGGAAGGTAAAGGGGCATAACTCTCAAACATCTCCTACCAAGGCATCTCATACCTGCTAATCTAATCATCGTGAAATATCTGACATAAAGCATATGTACCATCCTACTTGGCCTGATCATACACAACAATGTCACCCATCACAGGAATCCACATGATCCTATAGACATCCTCTGGCATCACAGTCATCTCTCTAGTGGCTATATGAAAGGTGTTTTGGTCACTATGCCACCTCTCTGCTAGTGCGGTCAACAATCCCTGATTAATCCTAATCTGGGGCATGTTAATCAATGAAGATAATCTGCATCTCTCAATAATATCTCTATCAACCTGTGACAAATGTGGAATCAACTCCCAAGTCCGGGGAAAGCGCTCTTGAGACTGAAGATTACCTAAATCACTCGCCTATCATTATAACATATCACAATCAACATATCAATCAATCAATCAAATCGATCAATCAATCAAATCAATCAATCAAAATCAACACAACAATCAACATCAAACAATCAATCATCCTATTAGCTCAACTGAGATTTTCATCAAATCTCGCGAACATCTATTTTTATCCTCGCCTATCATGAGGTCAAAACAACATCATCATTATTGTATCTCACCTATCATGAGATCAATAAATCATCTAATTGATCAAGACCAACAATTCATTGAATGACGCGATAGAACAACATCAAAATCAAGGAGAAAAACAAAAAAAAATTCAATTTTGTCCTGGATGCGCTAATACAGTGCTTCATTGCACTAAAGAGATAGATGCACCATCAAATTTAGTGAATGCACCATAACAGTCTATCTACACGCCATTTAACTCAATGCACCAGAGAATGACTTCAATGTGTTAAAGAATCACATCAATGCACCACAAAATTGGATGCGCCATTTCTTTTGGAAGATTCGCTAAAACTTCATTCCTCTGTGCAAAAAAGTAGATGCGCTATTACATACCTCCAATGTGCTACATCGGGCTTGGGATGCACTAAAACCCTAGGTCAATGCACTAAAACCCTAATTCTATGCGTTGAAAGATCTAGCCTATGTGCTAAAATAGCTAGCCTATGCGCTAAAATGTGTAAATCATAACATTTCAAAACGGAAAATGCGGGAAAAACAATTTAAAAATTCACAAGGAAAGTTTTCAAAATTCGTACCGGAGGTCCGTATGCCACTAGCCGGTTATGTCGTCACACACGCTCGAATCGATGAGTCTCGTAGGGGATCACCATCTTTTCTGAATTTCTCAAAAGTTTCTCTCACTCCAAAATTTCAAAATCACAAGTGCACAAATGAGTCTCTTTTTCACCTTTTTGCCTATTAAAAGGGGTAATTAAAGTGGGATTTATGATGGGATATTTAATTTTTCAGGGATCAATTAATCGAATGGCAACTAATTTCTTCAATTTTGGGAGATAAATCACTGGAGCATCATCATATCAGAAAATTACCATCAACATCATTAGAAATCATCAAAATTTTCAAAATTTTCAAAAATCTTCAAAAAATCAACAATTCCTCAATTTATCTCCTAAGGGGGCATATATCTGTTATCTCCTGAAAATCACTATTTGGGGTATTATCAAAATTTTATCAGCACTGGCAAATTTTTCTTTGAAGCAATGTGTAAAAACATCACTTCAAAGAGGGGCAAAATGTATACATCTAAAATTGGTCTGGAGAAAATTAATTAAATACTAGTTATTTAATTAATAAAATCTTTATTTCCTCTACTTATAAATAAATTGCAAAAAATATTTATATAGTTCATATTTCTTAATTCTTCTTATCTAAACCACTTTCTTCATGATTTAATTAAATAAGAAAATTTAACTAATTTGTTTTATTTGATTAATTCCCTCCAACTAAATTTGAATTTAAAAAATGGAATTTAGTCACATTTCTCCATATTTTTCTAACCTCTTTCCACCTCACCATGTGTCACATGAAATTAATTATTTCTAATTTCTAAATGGGTATTTATCCTCATCAATTTTAACAACCTCAGAGACACATGGCTTCTCCTTTCCATTTATTCTCTTCTACATTTGGCAAGCTTGTTCTATTAAAGGGAACAACTTCCCTAATTCTCTCTAACCTCTTCGCTTCTCACCATTGATCTCTCTAGACTAAATCCTGATCATCCATTGCTGCCACATCACTTGATGCCTTGGTGAAATATATAAATAGAGGCTCATTTATAGCTTTTCATAAAGAGAGCATAGCATAAATCTACTTTGCAAAAACACTTTCAACATTAGTAAGATTAGTATTGATATTTTAGCTTAGAATTTAGCATTTGATTTCAAGTAGTGTTATAATGGAAATTTCATTTCTAGGAACTTAATTGTTACATTATCGTTAGAGCATTTCCATAGCATATCCATTAGCTTAACATTTTTATCATTGCATCATTCACATCATTATGTATACAACATCATTCAACATATCATCCATCAGATTCATCAATCATGTAGATGTAGGTATAGTTTCCTACATTTTAGTTTAATGGATTCCTGTTTCTTAGGTGTCATCCTAGTAGTCTAGTGCATACCTAAAATCTAAGATAACTAATACAAGATCCTTAAGAATAGAGGATGATGGAACGACTTTGAGGAATTGCTTTATCATTTGTTTTGTTACATTTGATTTCCTTAATATAACTTGTTGCATCGATTGTGTGTTTAATGGTTACTTGTTTATTTTACACATTTTCACATGATGCAAATATACGTACATATACGTGTATATAGAGGTATATACTTTTATACATACATACACACACACACACACACACACACACACACATATATATATGCATACATTTGATATATTGTGTTTATTATACACAAATACTATCTTGCCTATATATATATATATATCGAATGTATACTTGTCTAAATACTATATAAATATTAACAATGATGGTTTATGATATATATATATAAATTAACGTTATATATGTGTATATATATATATATATATATGTACATATATATATATATGTACATATACATATATATATATAAATATATGAAGATATTTATATATATGTATATGATATATTATATATATAATAATATATATTTAAACATATTATAGATATTATTTATCGACTATCATTTATCTTAATAGAAGTTGACTTATAAAGGTTGATTATAGTCGTTAGTAACTATGATATTGGAGGTCGATAATAGTCGTTAATGACTATGATATTGGAGGTTAAATGAAAGTTTCTTATGTCTATTTTGTGAAGCCGAGTCTCACTCATACTATCATGTGATATGAGACATTTGTATTGCATTTGGTGTTGTTGTCTTATGTCGATGCAAAACATGGACTTAGTCAACGCCTATGATAATGATTAACTTTGACTTGGTAAACATATCTGCCATGTTTTATACAATTTTCGATGACTTTGTCAAACATATTTAATGTCTTAGTCGACTCATCTCCAAACCAAGTCGATGGATGCTTGGTGTTATGAATTGGTAGTTGATTGTTTTTAATTGCAAAGAAACTGTGCCAATATTGAGGAGTGTGGATGGATTTGGTGCCACCTCAGGAAACCCAATTGCTGTAGATGTCTTTTGCATGAGATAATTTGAATTGAGCATATGCAGATTTGAATAAGTCTCTGATTGTTTTCAATACTACAAGTCAATCTATAGATGATTTTGTTGAGTTTCATGTGTTGCTTTGCATGGAGTCTGTTGTCCATTTTCATGCCTAAACTATAGGCTAATAAGTTACCAAGCTTCTATATAAATAGAAGTGTTTGATCATTTGAAAGGACACATTCCTTTTTCTTCTTGCAAGTCTTTATGCTGCTTTATTATTAGTTTATTCCCAATTTTATTTGTGAGAGAGAGGGAGATTTCCATCATATTGAGATAGGGAGTTGTTTGAGTGAAGTAATCTATCAACTTGAGAGTTAGAAGTTCTTAGTGACGTTTCTTGAAGAGCTATTGTCAAGCTTATTGCTGTTTGGAGAGGCTGCATTGCTCTCAAAGTGATTGGCTTAGTGATAACATGCATGGGGATAGTCTCTTTTGTTATTTCATTTATGAAATATTGTTCTCTATGAGTTGTGAATTTTCTGTTATGAAATATTACATTTAGAGAATTTAGAATATCATAGAGAAGGGAATAGAAGCATTTATGTTGTTTTTATGATGTGCTTGTAAGTACTCTATAATAGGAGATTGGTGTTTATCATAGGTATTATATACTAGGTATGATTGAACATGAGTGGCACATGTGTTACACTTAGCTAAGTTATTTATTTAACTAGAATAGCTTGTGTTTACTCCTAGGATTGTTTATCCAGTATGGGAGGGAACTTGTGTGCTTACTAGTTAAGTAGGTTTATTCCAAGTACATATGGTGATAAGTTATCTCTGGGATGATAGATTATCCATTGAAGGAAATACCTAGCTTGTGTAGTTACTAGTTAAATAGGTCTATTCCAAGTATGTTAAATGGTGATAGGTTATCTTTGGGATGATAGGTTATCCATTGAAGGAAATACCTATGCGTAGTTTAAGATGGCCTTATGTCAAATCGACCTTGAGTAGTGTATGTGATAGATGACCCTTAGTAGAAATGCTAAATGAAATAATTTGATCAAAGTAGTGGGAATGTCTGAAGACTCCACTAAAGAAGTGTGAATTTTGAGACTCCATTGTCAGTTCGCTGTGATCCAATATTACATGCTAGTTCCAGATTGTGGGATTACAAGTTCTAGTTATGTAGGACACAACACTATGCTCAGTTGGTTGTTGTTATCGGTTACTCTACCAATCTCTTCATTGAAGGGAAGGGTCATGATCAAATGATAGATGTGTGGGGGACCACATTAAAATTCCAAGGTTGGTGGAAAAGTGCTTGAGTGATGCTTCTCCTCCACAACAAGCAACATAAGAACCAAGATTTGAAAGGAAATATCCTGGATCATCTTATAGCTATTTGTTCTAATGCTCATTGGAGCTATGTATGTAAATGTATGCATTCTTGTATTGTTGTAACTTGTGAAGTTATTGTAATGAAATGAAATCTTTATTGTAATTTGATATGGCATCTTGTTCGTATGTTCTCAATAAAGAAAGAGATTTTTTATTGCAATGGATTTTTTCATAGTTTATTTACTCGTAAAGTAAAACTTAGGCATTTTTACTGAATTGAAGGGTTGACATGTTACAATTACATAGACATTCTCAAAATTGATTTACCCTACTCATGGATTGCCAACATAGTTTCTAATAGTTTTCAATTATAATTGTCTCTAGATATACTCTAGGTGATTGGATATGCTTTGGTTGCTTCATAAGAGGAATCATCTATGTTATTTGGTATATTGATCGTTAACAAAGGAGTTGAATATTGTCATAACCCCCTTTCTTAGTACATGTGAACCCCTTTATTAAGTCAAAATAATAGTTATAATTTAAGGTATGCATTACTAAATGATTAGAGATAGACTCTAGATAATAGTTAAATTATAAACTATAAGTTAAAGTATACATAATTAAATCAATTGAATAAAAAATAAGTAAAATAAATAATCAAAATGAATTAAATAATATATAATAATAATTTGATTTGATTTCATGTGCAAAATTTAAATAAAATTGAATTATTCAAATTTAAAATATATTGTTTTTAGTGTCTTTTCTCTTTTTAAAAAAAAATTAAAATATATTGTTAGTTAAGTGATAATTAGATTGAGTTAAACTAAAAAGTTGAATTTGTTAAAAAAAAGTAGTTATGATATGAGTTAATTAGATTAGTCAATTTTCATGATTTATTTAATTTGTCATGTTAATTGGAGTTAATTTTGGAATTTGCATGAAGAGAACAATAATTGTGTGTGAGTAAAATATGTGTAAATGAATAACCAACATAATCAATAAGACATTATATCAATAGATTTAAACAACGATCAATCTAATAAAAACAAAAAATCTATTGAAAGCGTCATATTGCTCTCTATCTCCAAAGATTTATTAAATCACAGGGCTCTTAGATTTTGTAAGCATTGTGATTGTTAAAATGCCAATCTAGAGAATGAGAATGATAAGCTATATGATTGTTAAATAATATGCAAGCTATATGATGTAAAAGCTATGATATTGATGGCTGATAAATGAAAGCTATATGTTGTGATATGATAATGAAAGCTATATTGCGATGCAATCTATAATGAAATACATGATTATAAACTAAATGATTGAAATGATTCTAAATTGCTCAAAAGCTGTAAATGTAGCCGGTATTGGCATGGTGTGATGGTTTATGGGTGGCATTGTTGTTCTTGCCACCAAGGTTCAAACCCCTTTGGGGTGGTATTGTTGAATAGTTGTATCCGGTTCATGGCTCCAGTCAAAAGCGTTTACCCCTTGAATAAAAAAGAAGAAGCTGTAAATGTATTTTTGCAAAGTAAGTTTGCACAAAGTTTTGATCCATTTCTTGTAGAAAGAGGCTGTATTTATAGATTCCCAACAATACATTTGTGAAGGGGCAGCAAAGCAAAGGTCTGGATTTGATTTGAAGAATTAAATAGTGAAAGATGAAGAAGCCTAAGATGATTATGGAGATTGTTCCTCCTCACAAAAACACTCAGCTAGAGGATAGGAATGATCAATGGAAGAAGATGAAGAAGTTTTCCTGCAAATTTGTCTCCAATTTGTCTCCAAATTTTCCCGTGAAGATTTGAGTTGAATTAATTAGATATCAAATATCTAATTTGGTAGGTAGATATAATGTATGAAATGAGGAAATTAACTGTAGAAATATACTTTCATTTGAATATTTGATTTATTCAAATTAGTAAAAGAAGATATTTAATTTAATAAAACAAATATATAGAAATTTGTTTATTAAATTAAGATGGAAGAAATGTGGTAATTAAATAAAACAAATTTTTATGAACTTGTTTATTTAATTTAGATATAATGATGTGATTAAAATAGGATAATTTAATGATTAAATAAAACAAAATATTAAATTTGTTTATTTAATTAAGATGAAATAAAATGGTAAAGATAGAAGAATTAGAAGTGAACTAAATAAATAATTTTATTTATTTAATAGTAGATGAATTAAAGGAGTCAATTAATCAAATAAATTGTATTTAATTAATTAGATTATCTAGACCATTTTTAGGTGTATACATTTTTCCCCTCTTTGAAGTGATGTGTTTACGCATTGCTTCAAAGAAAATTTTGCTGCTGCTACTAGTATTGATGAAAAAATAATTTCGGTATGCCCCAGATGTTGATTTTGAAGTGATGATGAATATATGCCCCCTTGAGAGATAAATCGATGAATTTTTATTTTTTGAATTTTTTCAGAAATTTTCAAATTTTTATGATTTTTGTGATGATTTGATGATTCGATAAAGTTTTGATGATACAACGATTTATCTCCCAACAAATAATGTGATAAAAATGCCCCTATGATGAATTAATGAATTAATCCCCTTGGAAAAGAAATAAAAAAAAATCCACCAAAATACCCCCTTAATTAACTTATTAAAAAGCTAAAAAGGTTGATTTTGAATTCATTTGTGCATTTTGAGTTTTGAAAATTTGGAGTGAGAGAAAATTGGAGTAAAATGTCAATCCCCTACCACAATCACTGTTTCGAGTGCGTGCATTGACACAACCGCCCCGCCGCCTACGGACCTCCGGTATGTACCTGTGAACCTCCTCGTAATTTGTGCTTTTTGAATTTCATACGTTTTAATTTCCTTTAGTGCATACATTGACCGATGTAGCACATTGAGTTGTTGTTTTAGCACATCCACTAGTTTAGCGCATAGATAGGATGAAATAACGCATAGATAATTTAGTGCATAGGCTAGATAATTTAGCGCGTCCATAGGCTAAAGTAGCACATTGATTGATTCAGTGCATTGACCCCCTGAAATGGCGCATTGACATCCTAAAATGGCGCATCTGCTGAGTTAGCACATTGACTTCTTGTTTTAGCGCATTGCGAGATTTTAATGGCGCATTGAATTTTTTGGTGCATCAAAACACTATTTTGGCGCATCTAAGTCAGAATGATAGATTTTGTCAATTAACTCCTTGATTTTGTTGATTTGCGATCTTGTCATCCTTTGATTTGATTTGATTGATGGTCTCGATAGATTAGATGTTGATAAACCTCATGATAGGTGAGGTGTGATGATTGATTGATGATAATTTACCTCCTGATAGGCGAGGAATAATTATAGTTTGATTGATAAACCTCATGATAGGCGAGGTACAATTTTAGATTGATGATTGACCTCATGATAGGTGAGGTTCAATGATAATTTCTCACGAGATTTTAGTGAAGTCTCACCAGAGCTGATTAGATTTGATAGGATGATTGATGCTTGATGAATTGACAAAGATTATTGACTTTTAGTATTTCGTGATGATAGGAGTCATTGACGAACTTATAGATTCAAGAGCGATTTCCTAGGACATTCAATTTGATACCACAACTAGTGCAGCCTGAGACAACAATTATCACGCAATGTGGGTTGTCTTCTCTTTTATCTATGCCCCAAATTAGGATTAATCAGGGTCTCTTGATAACCCTTGTAGAGAGATGGCATAGTGAGCACAATACTTTCCACCTTCCCACTGATGAGATGATAGTGAATCCCAAGGATGTGTGGCGGATTTTGCGGATACCTTTTGTTGGGGAGGTTGTAGTTTATGATTCTTCAGAGCAGGGCGAGACTGATGCTCTACGCTAATTTTTTTAGGATGATATGATTTGTGGATACGAGATCCCATGGTGAGAGATGGTGGATTCCTATGCTACCCTATCATGGTACTTGCTAGTTTCATTGGAGGGTTCCTTTGTCCTGATCGCAGGTAAAAGGGACTTTCTATTGGGTGGGGCCGCATTTTGGAGAGCATGATCATCCATGGTACCGGTTATGCATGGGGTATGTATATGCTTGCTCATCTTTACCATGATTTGCATTAGGTGGTCTACCTTGGAGGGGTCAATTTGTCTTCAAGAGTTACACTACTGTAGGTGTGGGCGTGTGAGCATATAGTTGTTATGCATCTAGTGATGGTTAGACAATGACCTGCCATGAGGCCATACGTTCACATATACGTAGGTTGTCTTACTCAACCTAGAATGGGTAAGTTGGAGCATTGGAGGAGATTCTTGGATGATGTAGAGGCCGTTACATGGTGGCCCTATTTGGATTGTGAGCACTAGGATGATGATGATACAAAGATGCCATACCTTTGTTAGTCTATGTTTCTGATAGGTAGGAATCATTTTTTTATTGAGAGATTTTTGTTTAGGAGGATGCTTAGACAGTACAACATAGTATAGGGCATGCTCCAGGTTGTTGCACATTATGCCCAGTGTCAGGTTGATTCCACTAATTGGGGACCTGGCCTATCATATGATACTACAATTCAACAGTACCAGGGTCTACAACCTTTGGTTTGGGAGATTCATCCTGAGATTATCGAGGCTCCTGTTACTGCAGATTATGTAGAGTACCTTGCTTTACATCCTTTTCCACAAATATCTATTCCAGATGAGCTAATGCCACTACCCAGTGAGGAGGAGGTTGTAGTTGCACATGGTCACCAATGGAGGAGAGAGGAGGGTGGTGAGGAGGAGGAGGATGTGGAGAGCAGTGATGAGGATGAGATTAGTGGTGATGAGGAGGGAGATGAGGATGGCAAAGAAGGGGGTGGAGGTGGTGGAGGAGATGGTGGTGGAGGTGGATCAGGTGGAGCACGTCAAACATTGGATGTCAAAGACTTCATGGTGCCTCATAAGAGGCGATCATTGATAGCTCCCGCAGAGCAGCATATTCAGATTGGGGTACCTTCCTAGCATCAACAAACTTAGATAGCAAGTTTATAGGGTTGGCTAATTTAGGCCCAGGGGTTATTAGTGCAGACACAGATACAGATGTAGTCTCAGGCATAGGATCATGCACATAATCTTTCATAGGTATAGGAATAGTTGGTAGCTTCCCAAGCACAAATAACCTCTTTGATAGCTGAGAGATGCAGCTAGACAGGCTACAGAGCAGGAACAATTGATAGCTGAGAGATTGCAGAGATTAGCTGATGGTACCTTTGTGGCTAATTATATGAGAGAGGTTCTCCATGTGGGTAAAGAGGTCGATACCATGATGCAGTTCCCTTTGAGTAGAGAGTCATTTATGCTCAGTCTCGATCAGGTAGGAGCCAATCCGGGACTATGAGTAGGGGTGTGACACAACCTCTTTCGAGAGACCAAAGAGATCCTAGGATGTTCGGTGGGGGAGGCACTGGTCCAGAGATGCCGACACTGTCTGGGGCTAGTAGCACATAGCCTCATGATTAGATTCTCTAATGTATTTTGAGACATGATGTATAATTCAATTTTTTGATTCACAACAATTTTTGATGTTGTATCTCTTTACATTTCAGACATCATTGTATACTTCACATTATGATTTTTGAGATTTATGTGATATGCGGCGGATTGATCGATCTATATGTGTTCTATATGGTTCTATGATGGATGCATTTAATTTTCTATTCTTTATGCCATGTGATGGTTTATATGATGATGTTATGGATGCAATTTATGATCATGATGATATGCTTATGCTTTTATGATGTTTTATTTATTATGTTACATGTAATTATGCTTATAATGAGGATGTATGTATGCATGATTCCCGTAATATTTATATCGACTGATGGATGTATGATAATTTATACACCTAAATGATATGAAAATGCATCTATATGTATAATTTTGGATATGATGTTTCTATGATATATGACATAATGTTGTAAATGGAATATAATGCACTATATTTTTGAAATTTCAAATGTGATTATATGATGTAATGAATGGATGAATGATGTTTGAATGATGATACTTCTAATGGCGATGTATGATATGATAATGTTAATGAAAAATGCAACTATGTAAATGATATGTTTTTTGATATTTTTCTCATGCAATTATATGATGTGATGCACAAATGAAAAATATGGTATAATGCAAAATATATGATCAAATGTATGAATGATGAAATACAATAAAAATGTTTTCTAATGCATGTAATGGAAATGATTATGCAATTATATGATAATGATGATGTTTTTTGCTAATGTCAAGTATACTCAATCCATTAATGAGAAAAGGTAACATCATTTCTGAATTCTTCACCAGCTTTTGGAACAAATACTCTGCAGATGCAAAACTAATATGAATGCAATCTAATTTTACCATGCAAATCTATATGCAAGATTTGCCACCTTAATAGTCCATTTATCATGCTTTTTATCATCATTGAGATTTTAAAATGTTGAAAGTGATTACAAGCATCAATGGTATGAGTTAGACCATGATGACTTGAGTACTACTTTCATGATTTTTGATATTGCAAGCTAACACAAGCATTTAGGTATAATTAAATCGAGATGTCCTGAGCATTTCTTGCGTAAACATACAATAATTAATCATTTTGTTATATGAATTTTGAATGTCATCAGTGATACTTTGTAGAGCATGTCTCATGATAATTCACACAAAAATGATGATTAATTCACATACAGTAGACAAATAAAATACCATTCTCCTTTGTAGCATCTCTAGTGCAATACATCATCGAGTTGCTCCAAAGAAATGATAAAAAAAATCAAAGTACAACATTTGAACATTCAAGCTAAAGTGATAAAATCATAATTCAAAAGAGTATCATCCATCTACAGTTGTTTTGATTGATTTGGTTTCAGATGTTTGATATGGATGGTTGATTTTATGAAATGTTCTAATGTTCAATGTATGTTCAATATTGAGTTTACCAATGATCATTATGTTTGTTGCGTTGTCATACTACTGTTTGTCTACTTGTTTAGGCTCAAAGTTTTATTGCCCCCAGTGAGTTTAGGATTTTTCCCCCAAGCTAGGGTGAGACACGACCATGTTGCCAGGATATGTACAAGAGGTCCCTCTATCAAATGATAAATGAAATGATGGCTAAAGTGAAAGATCAAGACATGTCTCAAATAGATGGAAAAGCTAGTTTAAATCACAAGTAGCATCCGTTTCTAGGTTTTTACTATGTGTTTTTATTGCACTTCTTCAGACTTTATGATTTTTTTTTGTATTTTTGTATTTTTCATCTTTTTTTTTGTATTTTTTTGTCACCATGATGCCTGTTTGCTAGGTTTTCGGCAAGGCGACCATTTTCCCATGCACTAGATGATTCAGGTATATAATTTCTTAAGATGGATACTATTGATAGGTTCATCGAACAAATCCCCTTCAGGTGTAGACAACTGATAGGCTCCAGATCCATAGACTGATATGATAACAAAGGAACCTAGCTAGTTAGGTTCAAACTTCCCTTTCTTTTCTCTGTCTTGATGATTCTGAGGGTTTTCCTTCAAGACCAAGTCACCAACTTGAAATTTTCTAGGTTTTACCCTGTGATTGTAGCTTCTGGACATTCTCTGTTGATATTCCTTCAAGTGGTTCATATCTTGTTGACGACGTTCATCCAACAGTTCCAACTCTTGAAGTCTAGACACTCTATAATCCTCATCTAAAATAATTCCCTTTAGTGACACACAGAGTGATGGTATCTCAACATCAATAGTTAGTGTGGCCTTTGATCCATATACCAAGGCATATGGTGTAGCTCTTGTAGGTATTCTAATGTTGGTTCGGTATTCCCAGAGAGAAGGATTTAATTGAACGTGCCAATCATGTCTAACATCATTGATAGTCTTCTTTAGGATTTTCAGAATAGTTTTGTTTGAGGCCTCTGCTTGGCCATTTCCTTAAGGATAGTACGGTGTTGAAAAATGATGTTGGATATGAAATATCTCACATAGTTCTTGAACATCCTAATTCTTAAAAGGTCGACCATTATCTGTGACAATGGACTAAGGAATTCCATACCTACAGATGAGGTAATTCAGTATGAAAGAAGAAATCCGTTTTCTTGTGATTGTTGTCAAGGGAACAACTTCTATCCATTTTGTAAAGTGCTTCGTTGCTATGATTATAAATTTTTGTCCATTGGATGAAGACAAATTAATCTTTCCTACTAGGTCTAGTCCCCACTGACAAAAAGGCCATGTTGAAGTGAATGGTTGCAATTCTTATGCCGGTGCATGGATTAGGTTACCATGTATTTGACATTTTAATCATTTCTTAACAAATTGAAAAGATTCCTTCTCCATGTTCAATCCGTAATACCCCAAATAGAGGAGTTTCTTCACTAAGGTTAGTCCTCTTGAATGAGTTCCAAAAATACCTTCATGAACCTCATGTAAAGCTGTCTAAGACTCGTTATGTTCTAGACATCAAAGAAGAGTACCATCTAGACATTGACGGTAAAGTATGTCAACAATTAAGGTATGTCGTGTGGTTTGGCGAATGAAGTTGTGTTTCTAGTTTCTGGAAAGATCAAGAGGAAGTATATTGTCTTTTAGGTAAGTGTAGGTCTTTCCATAAATTGAGGATTCAATGTCAACTAAACGGCATACGGTTTGAGATTCTGGATTATCATAAGCAGGGTTAGACACTTGTTCCACCATAAACTCATAACGACCTCTCTTTTTTGGCAACTGTAAGAGAGAAGCAATCATCACCATAGCAGCATCAACTTTGTTTTCTACCCTTGGAATCTGTTCAAACTTGATATCGACAAAGTACTTTTTGAAATCATCCACCATTTTCTTATACGACATCAACTTCTCATATTTTTTTTGATATTCATCATTTACTTGATAAATGACTAGTTGTGAATCTCCATATACTTGTAGCTCTATGATCTTCCATTTAGTTGCCAATAATTAATGCCTCATATTCAGCTACATTATTTGTACATGGAAACATGAGTCTATAGGACTTTGGGATGGTATGTCCTTGAGGTGTAACAAATAGAATTCCCGCACTTGACCCATGTTGTGTGTATGACCCATCAAACTAAAGCCTCCATTGTTATGTTGTCACAATAAGAATGTCTGCATCAAGAAACTCAATGTTCATTGGATGATCATCTGGTAATGGAGCTTCAACTAACTGTTTAGCTATCACTTGACCCTTGATGGCTCTTCGATCCACATACTAAATATCAAATTCACTCAAAACTAGACCCACTTGGCTAGTCTTCCTGGTAGAGTATCCTTGTTGAGTAAATACTTTAACAGATCAATCTTCGCTATGAGTTTGACTATGTGGGTTAACATGTAATACTACAATTGTTGGGTAGCAAATACCACTGCCAAAAAATATTTTTTGATGAAGGTGTAATTTATCTCATAACCATTCAAAGTCTTGCTGATATAATAGATAGCCTATTCCCTTCCCTGAGGATCTTCTTGTGCTAATAGAGCTCCCAAAGAAATATCAGTTGTTGCAATGTATAGTAATAAGGGTCTATCTTCTATAGGTGGCATCAATATGGGGGATGACATAAGATATTGCTTTATTTGAGTGAAAGTTGTTTCACATCCTTGATCCCATTTGAAAGAGACATTCTTATGTAGCAAATGATTGAAGGGATGGATTTTATCTGCTAATTGGGAGATAAACCTCCTAATTGATTGTAGCCTACCTTGTAGAGATTGTAGTTGACTATTATTCTTCGGTGGTGACATTTCCATTATTGCCTTGACCTTGGTGAGATCCACTTCAATGCCCTTTTTTGAAACTATGTATCCTAGAAGCTTTGCATGACATTCCAACAAAATGCTCCCCATGGACATGTGAATGTTGTTTTGTCCTGATCCTTTGGTGTTATTTTTATTTGGTTATACCCTAAGAAGCCATCCATTAGTGATAACATGACATGTTATGTTGTTAAGTCTACAATAATGTCAATGTTTGGTAAAGGAAAATCATCCTTTGGGCATGACTTGTTGAGATCTCTGAAGTTAGTACATATTCTGATACTATTGTCTGGTTTAGAAACAAGTACAATATTAGAAATCCACTTAGCATAATCAATAGATCTGATGAATCCCGCATCTAACAACTTTTTCAGCTCAGCCTTTACCATCAAGGCGATATACAGATGCATTTTCCTTAGTTTTTGTTTCACAGGTTTTATCCCAGATGGTAGAGATAAATGATGCATTAGAAGATATGGATCTAAACTTGGCATATCAGAGTAATACCAAGCAAAGTTAATGTGTCTTTCTTCAAAGAACTTGGCGAATTCTGGATTTTCTTGTTCAGTCATAGATGCTGCTAGATGTAGTCTTTGCTTTTTATGTTGTGCTAATATTGATAGATTGTGTAGGCTCCACTAACACTGATGATCTTTCATGATAGTGTTTTGGATGGGTGTTAAATCTCCCATATTTTGGTGCCTTAGAGAGGTTTTCACCATCAGATGCATTCTTTATTTTTACTTTTTTGAGATCTAATGCTGCCATTAAATGGTTTTCACCATTAGATCCATTATTCCTATTTTCAATTTTGCAACTAAAAGACTTGACACCCTCCTAACCTGAAGCGTCGTTATGAGAATTTTGATTAGAACTTGTGTCAGGTTCATCACAACAATGGAAATTTATGATAGCATCATCATTCAGAAAGATAGGAATATTGATAGGTTCAGTTGGTTCCCAATCAATAAGTTCAGGATGCATTAAGGGTAAAAGGTCATCAAATTTGCTAAGGTCAATGACAATAAGGGTTTTGATAGCAATGTTGTCAAAGTTGTTAGTGGTGATGTCAAGATCTATGATATTACTCTCATCCAAGTCATCTATCTCACTCGATATCTGTCCATCCTCACTTGAGTCATCGATATTTTGTGATCTAAATATAAGGGGTCTAGTCCCTGTGCTTTGTCCCTCCTCGTGTGTGGGTGCATACTCTTTTATGAAATCAATTGGTATGTCCTTGTATGATGCTTCAGATAAAGAATCCCACTCATACTCATTAGAATCCATTTCAGAGCTATCCCACATTTAAAGGATTCTTTCAACAACTCTATGAGTGTTTTCTTCTTTTGTTTCCCCTATAAAACCTAGTCCTATTTCGTCTTTTGATTGAAGTGTGAGAGGTTGAATGGGTTCTAAAATTCCCTCTTTTATTTTTCCAATAGGTCCTTGTCCTTCATACCCCATTTTCTCTAATATTGTTTTTCCCTTTCCATATTGATTTGTCTTTATGTTGATAGTTGCCGATGTAGATGCTTCCTCGTCTTTGTAGAGCCAATTGAGGATGGCCTTATCTTCAGATTCGTCCTCCAAAGTACCCGCCTTTACAAATATATCATCCAAAACCATGGTAGGTTGTGATGATTGTTGTGTGAATGTTGGTGGTTGTCCATATGATCTTGGAGATGGCAACAATTGTGAAAAAAAAAAGATTGTTCAATGGAATACTCTCCCATGCCTTTGTATTTTAACTAGATCTTTTCTTTGAATTGTTGTGATAGAGAATCCAGTTGAGCTTCATTGTTTGATGGAGTGGAGTCAACAACCCTTGTCTCTTTTGACTGGTTCTTTTTCTCAACCCATTTGGATACAATGTTTAGTTGCCTTTCACCTTTGGATGAGCTAGAAGTGTTTGCTTCCCTATTATGGGGCACAAAAGTGTCTTGAGCTGTTTTAAGTGTGCTATAATATTGGGGATTGTTGTAGTATGCTGAAATAGTGATTTCTTGTCCATTGACAAAAAAATTTAAACACTGATGATAAGTTGAAGGTACTGCTTGCATTTCATGAATCGAGGGACATCCCAAGAGTATATTATAAGTCAGCTCTTTGTCTAACATTTGGAAAACTATATTCTTCACAATTGGTCCCACTTGACTAGGCAACACAATCAATCCCTTGGAGGATCTCTCTTCTTTTTCATAGGCTTTTATTGTGATTTTCCTTCTCAGAATATCATAGTGCATGGATCAGTTTCAAAGTGCAAATGTTTAAACCAACTCCACCATCTATTAAGACACACTTTACTCGATGTTTATGGATTAAAAATTCAATATGAAGGGCGACATTGTGTGGATGAGTAAGTGATACATCATCTTGTTTAGAAAATGATAGGCAGTGAGGCTTGGTTAAGTGTCCCACCATAGCCTGGAATTGACAAACATCTAGATTATTGGGTACTTTTGTGGCCACAAGAGCTTGTTCCAAAACCTCCTTATGAGATGTTGAGATTTTAAGGAGTTCCAAAATTGATATTTGTGCTGGTATTTTCTATAGTTGATCGACTATGTTGTACTGATTTGAAGTAGTAGCAATGGTTTTAGATGAAACTCCTTTCAATATTACCTTGGATTTCCCCCTTGTTGTCACGTTGATTGGTTGATGATCTTGGTTTTCCCTAATTTTTATGACATTGATCTAATTGTTGAATGTATCCATGTTCGGGATCAAATTTAGTGGTATGATGTCATTGATTCCAACATTATCAATTTGATTATCATCAACACCATTCTTCTCAACTACAAAAATACAATGAATAGTGTTGTCATAAATGTAATTTACATTTTTACCTTTACTGTTTGCATAAGAACATTCTCCCTTTTCATAATTTGGTAAAGGATTTTTAAATGCACTATGATCATTGTTCATTTGATGTCCTTCTACAAATACCTTCCTTTTGTCAATCAAATCTTGTACTAGATGTTTCAACTGTATACAATCATTTGTTTTATGTCCTTTTTTTTTATGAAATTCACAAAAATCTGCATCATTCCACCAAGATGGCTTGTCTCTTGGTTCCCAATTTCTTGCTTTAGGTAATGTGATAAGTCCACGTGTAAGAAGTTCTCTCATTGCTGATTCTAGTGTTTGTCCCAACAGTGTGAATCTTCTTCGATTTGATGGTCTTTGATATGATTGTGGTTTAGATTCTCCATTGTTCGGATTGTTGTTTTGATTGACATTTTGATTGATGTTTTGGTCATTGTTTTGATTGGTCTTTGCAATTGTTTTCATCAAGTTAAATACCAATTTTTCTTTTTGTGTTTTATTTGAAACATCATTGTTACCAGTATTTCTATTCTTTTTCCAAAACTTGGGTTTATCATTGTTGTTGTAGTGATTCAAGGAGTATGTATTGTTTGATCCTTCATTTTACTATTTTATTACCCCTCTTTTGACCAAGGCTTCTTTGCTCTTGAGCCCATTTTCAGTTACTTTCTCAAATGTAGGGGGGAATTTGTAGTTCAAGCCTATAGCTCATGTCATCAGTTAGGTTGTTGATGAATAGTTCCATCTTTTCCTCTTCAGGTATGGAATGAGGATACCTAGCAAACAACCTTCACCATCATTATAGAAATGAGAGGAATGTTTCACCTTTCTTTTGTTTTGTATTGTAAAGGTCCTTTATTGTTATCTCATGTTGAATATTATAGGAGAATTGTGAGATAAACTTGTTGACTAGTTCTTCAAAAGATCGAATTCCTGGTTGTAGTTTAGAGAACCATTCCATACATTGACCTCCTAAGCTTCGTGGAAATAACCTTGTTAGATAAGTTTCCTCTTGTGCAAATTCTAAACTCATGGTTCTAAATTCCCTCACATGATCAATTGGATCAGTTTTACTGTTGTACTTGTCATATTTTGGGAATTCACAATGTCTAGGAAATGGTATCATGTATACACTTGGATCAAAAGGATAGGGACAAATGTCATGTAACAAGTACCTTTTTGTGGTCCCTTTTTGCATATCTTGAAGTTGTTGCAAGTTTTAAATTTTACGTGTTAGTAATTCACTTGATTTGTGTGTTGTGTGTTTTGTGGTTTAGTTTCAGCTTCTATAGGTGCTTCTTTTGTTCGATTAACATCAAATTCCTTTGGAAGTTTTGCACCTAGTTTAGCTAGCATCAAAAGGTATTTTTCCATACCTTGTTCTAAAATTTTTTCCATGAATTGATGGAAGTTAGGATCTTGTTATGCAGTTTGAATGTCCTCTTGGGTTATTTCATTATTGTCCTTTTGGTGGAATCTATGAAAGGGAATTTCTTTAGCCATGGTATTTAGTGTTTCAATTTCTTTTTCTCTAAGTTTCTGCCTTTGTAACCTTGTCAAAATTGGCATACAGATGTTGTTATTTTCACTAAATTTTGATCTTTTTGTTTGGATGAGTGCCAATGGTATAAACTTAAGTCGAATAAAATGATAAATTCTATTGATGAGACTAAGTTAAAAATATGATTATTTTGCTTCGTTTCATGATTGTAGGATGACTGATCTTGATAATGAAACTTAACGTAATAATCAAGAATTATGTTTGTGATTAAGCACTTTAAAATTTGTAAGATATTGGTTTAATTTGAAAGAGTTTGGATTGTAAGGTCCTATTTTTCAAAGTTTAAGACACTGGTTGGACTAAGAAAATGTTTTTTTGCTCTGAAAAAGATTTGAGTTTTGATGCCAACAGTTTGATAGGAGTTTAAAATAGCTCTCTGGTTTTTTTTTTTGCTCTATGTATGCGATATAACATACCTTAGATGCACTGAAAAAAATGTGAATGCGCTGGAAGATAGGGTGTATGCATTGTCAGATAGGGTGAATGTGCTGTAAAATAGGGTGTATGCGTTGACAAATTGGGTACATGCGCTACCAGACTAGGTAGATGCGCTAAAACAAAGGTTGATTGTGCCAAGATACTGGGTAGATTATGGTGATAGACTGTGTAGATGCGTTGTAAGCTATGAAAAATGCACTAAAATAGTGTTTATATGTGCTATTTGGATGACAAATGTGCTGAAAGACTTGCTAGATGTGCTAAAATAGAGGTTGGTTGCATTAAACTGGAGGTTGTCAATATGTTCATAGTTTTGTCTATTTGTTCTGGTTTTTCTTAGTAAAATGATTAATTCTATGATGTAATTTTCTAACCAAATGATTATTTTGGAGGGGTGTTTTTCTTGTAAATCTTAGAGTTTGATGATCTAATGGATGATACCTTTGAAAATAACTTCACACACTAAAGCCAGATTGTAAACAGTTGTTTCAGATTCTATGTATTAAACATGTAGTGAGTGTTCTAGAATCAGGTCTGATTCTTTCAATTTCCACAGGTTTGACACAAATAAAGATAATTCAAGCACTTTTCTAATTATCAAGTAGGTCACTTAGAATATCATAGCCCACAACTTACAACTATGTCAGCTCACACAACCCTGTCACCCCCTAGAGGGCGCCCGTGTTTTTGCCTTTCTTGAGTCTTAACCAAAGTTGAATCCTCCACTTTTGGCCAGGGTCTCTGATAGTTATATGGTGAGTGTCTTGGGGGAAGATTCTTCCCTCCCCTTGTACCGTGATATAAAAAGTGTTCAAAAACTGACACAGTTGGATTCTACGCTAAAGTTCTTAGAAAGGGTTTCCGTTCAGAGCGGCAAATGATAAACTCCCTCAAGAGACCTCCCAATCTTTAGAACAAATATTTTAGGGATGGTTATCTTGCAAACTTTCGTTGAATTGTGGGTTCCCCCAAATTCACTTTTGATTAGAGTGGGTTGGAAAACCTAGCTTTGGTTGTTCCCACTTAGGTCGTTCTCATAGGGTGAGTACTTTTCCCACTACGACAGGCCTTCTAAAGGATTTAATAAAGCAGGATAACAAGTCTAGCATTTTGATCACCTAGTTAAGGGGAGAGCATAAGCCTATTGCTTTCAAAACATAGAGAACATGGGGTTCAAAATATTTCTTTAATTAAGCTAGATGCACTATCTTAACCAAAGGAAAAGGAAATAATCAAATTAAAATCCCTGCAAACATTATTAGTAATTTGCAAGTATTTGTCTTTGATTGGCATAAGTTTTTCTCACAATTGTCTTTGACCAACATGTTTTTGTACCTGCAACCAAGAAAACAGTTATTAATCCTCATATTTTTGAAAATATGTAAAAAAAAACCAATGCGCTACAACAGTCATTAAATGCACTAAAACTGAATTTAAAAGTGCTAAAACAAAAGGTAGATGCACTACAAAATTTGATGAAAGTGCTAAAAGAAAGGGTCTAAGCACTGAAAGAAAACCCCCTGATTGGTAAAACAAAAACTTGGATGCACTGGAATAGGTGTTGTATGCATTGAAATATTCTGTGGATGTGCCAAAACAAGACTTAGATGCGCTAAAGTATCTGTCGTATGCATCGTAAAAACTCTCGATCGCGCTAAAAGAAAACACGTCAAAATCCTGCAAGCATACTTTTAAAAAAAAGATGTTAAAATGGGGGTTTTTAGCCCCACAGTGGGTGCCAATTTATGTGTGAGTAAAATATGTGTAAATGAATAACCAACACAATCAATAAGACATTATATCAATAGATTTAAACAACAATTAATCTAATAAAGTAATAAATCTATTGAAAGTGTCATATTGCTCTTTATCCCCAAAGATTTATTAAATCACAGGGCTCTTAGATTTTGTAAGCATTGTGACTGTTAAAATGCCAATCTAGAGAATGAGAATGGTAAGCTATATGATTGTTAAATGATATGCAAGCTATATGATGTAAAAGCTATGATGTTGATGGTTGATAAATGAAAGCTATATGTTGTGATATGATAATGAAAGCTATATTAAGATGCAATCTATAATGAAAGACATGATTATAAACTAAGTGATCAAAATGATTCTAAATTGCTAAATGCCAAATTGCTCAAAAGTTGTAAATGTATTTTTGCAGAGTAAGTTTGCACTAATCCATTTCTTGTAGAAAGAGGTTGTATTTATAGATTCCCGACAGTACATTTATGAAGGGGCAGCAAAGAAAAGGTCTGGATTTGATCTGAAGAATTCAATAGTGAAAGATGAAGAAGCCTGAGATGATTATGGAGATTGTTCCTCCCCACAAAAACACTCAGCCAGAGGATAGTAATGATCAATGGAAGAAGATGAAGAAGTTTTCCTGCAAATTTGTCTCCAATTTTTCTCCAAATATTCCCGTGAAGATTTCAGTTGAATTAATTAGATATAAAATATCTTATTTGGTAGGTAGATATAATGAATGAAATGAGGAAATTAACTATAGAAATATACTTTCATTTGAATATTTGATTTATTCAAATTAGTAAAAGAAGATATTTAATTTAATAAAACAAATATATAGAAATTTGTTTATTAAATTAAGATGGAAGAAATGTGGTAATTAAATAAAACAAATTTTTATGAACTTGTTTATTTAATTTAGATAAAATGATGTGATTAAAATAAGAGAATTTAATAATTAAATAAAAAAAATATTAAATTTGTTTATTTAATTAAGATGAAATAAAATGGTAAAGATAGAAGAATTAGAAGTGAACTAAATAAATAATTTTATTTATTTAATAGTAGATGAATTAAAGGAGTCAATTAATCAAATAAATTGTATTTAATTAATTAGATTATCCGACCATTTTTAGGTGTATACAAATTGAACTAATTGATTTTATTGTTAACTAAAAATTTGAATGAAATATATTATTTTCTTGATTTATTTTAATTCCCCTTGTTTAGTTAAGGAGATAAAGGAGGGGGGCGCCGGTCCCAGCCCAGTTGGTTATGGTGTTCCCTATCGCAGGGCGCCCACCATGGGTTCAACTCTCCGGCGCTCCTGTGGTACCTGTTGGTGTGTCCCACTAGCACTGCCGATCACGGTAAAAAGTTTACCGGCGGTGGGGGGTTATATGGGGGGCCATGCTGCACCCGATTCCCCTCGTTAAAAAAAAAAAAGGAGATAGAGGGAGATAACTCCTTGTTTCTCTCAATTAACTCTTAAACTAACTCCCTTGATTGATTAGTCATATGGAGAAATTTATTTTAGTTATTTTAAAAATCAATTTCATTCCACTAGTTAGAATGAGAGACTTGGGGAGGTAATTATGCAATCTATTATTTTAAAATTTAAAGTGGTGTTGATAAGAAATTAAGAAATTAAAACTATAATTAAAGGGGATTGGGAAGAGGAATGGTTAGCAGATGTTGAAAGGGAAACTAGGTGAAGGGCACCACAAGCATATTCTCCCTCTCCTAATTGTTATACAATGTTATAATCTAGGTTTGTAACTTTAATTTAAGGAAAATTGTTAATTGTTTTAGTAAAATTCTCAAACAATCAAAATTAGGAAAAAAATATCTAGGGAGAATATGAACATACATATATCTTTATAATATTTACCTTTTAATAAAATGTATAAAACAAGAACTTCATATAAAAAAAATAGAGAACTTAAGATTTTTGATTTTTCTTTTACTATTAAATTCATTAGATACATACTTGAATAATACCTCTCATATATGTATATGCATATGTATGTATGTATTAGTAAATCTGTTAATATAAATTTAAATAAATATATAAAATTAAAACAAAATCTCTAAAAAAAATTATTTGCCTCTATATTTTTTTTCTAAATCTAAAAATAATTTTTTTAGTATATATAATTATAATTAATAATTATACTATATACTAATAATTATTAATAATTAATAGTCAATAATGGCATGGTCTAATGGTTAAGTTGTGTTGTTATTCTTGTCATCAAGGTTCAAAACCCATTGGGGTTTAATTGTTGAGATTTATATTGGGGATGAGGTCCCTTGTTTGTGACCTCAACGATTCATAGCTCTAGGTCAAAAATGTTTACCCCTCAAAAAATTTGTATTAATAATTAATAATTGAAGGGGTGGTGGACCTATCTCGATTGGCTAAAGCATCTTGTTGTAGGAAAGAGGTCACAAGGTCTAGTCTCCCTACCATCCTTGAGGTACCGCAGGGTGTGTCATGCTAGCACCACTGGTCATGTGAAAAAAGCTTACCAGGCGCACTATAGTTTATAGGGGGACAAATACTTGATCGATTTGTGTAGTCTAAAAAAAATAAAATTAATAATTGAAGAGGAGAAAAATATCAATAATTCCCTCTGGGCATCTTATGTTAGGCCTCTAGCTCAAGGTCATCCCACAATAATGGGTCTCAAACGTGGGACATCCTGATTTTTGCTTAAAATCTCATATTTTTTAGAAAAAATAATGATTTAAGCTTTAAGGGGTTCCATCTAAAGGGTTTTAATTGAAGAGGATTAGATAAAACCCTCTTAGATCAAATCCCCTTGGATAGAAACCCTCTAGTATTAAATCATACCCATAATGGAGTCTCCTTTACACCTATTAAAATGCTGACAAAATCACTTTTTCTTTACCTTTTGAGGGATCAAATAAATTCATTTAGAAATTATGTTTTGTAAGTGTGTAGCCATTATTATAAGCTTTCCAAAAAGTATAATTTTGAATATTTTTAATTTTATTATTAATTTTATATTTTATTTCTCGTGAATGTAGTTTTTTCAACAAACATCAAGGTATTTGTTTCACACATGTGAAAAAATAGAAATTAGAGGAAAAAATCTAAAAAATATGTGTGCACTAGGTATTTTTTAAAAAATAAAATAAAAGGCATATAGCCGACTTAATATATTTATATAATAATGTGAAAGGTTACAATAGTAATATCTTTCCAGATCATAGTCTAAAATCTAACTTATACAATAATATACTAATGTATCAACAAATTCTTCTCCCAATATGATATTTGTGTGAGGCACAATTCATTTTTGACAAAATTTTAGATGACCTTGTACTATATCAACTTGTTATATTCATAGACAGCTGATTATATCCTTCTGCAAAACTGCTTCAAAATGTTCATGCTTCATATACCATATACTACCCCATAAAGCTCATGCTTTGAAATCTTATAATGGATTAGTAGATTAAAAAAGAACTGAATGTAAGATATAACTAAAATGCTCCAAGATTTTCATAGTATCAAACATTTCCAACATACGAACTATCAACTCCTTCACCTTTCTGCATGGTCTGATGTGCGAATGGAGTTAAATGTGAATTTGCAGTTATGTTCATATCTGGTACTTGGGGAATTATCTTGACTTGATGTGCCATCCTGTTGCTTTCTTCAGCTTGAGACCCTATAGATTTAGCCACCTCTTTATGTTTTTCCTCTTGCTTGTTGGAGTTTCCCTCATGGTGACAATGGTGAGTTAGTAGAAATGATAAAGCATGATATTTTGTTTTGAAGCTTCTAACCATATCATCTCCAACTTCAAAATGATGTCTACCTATTGCTCTGTATAGATGACTTGATGAGTTATACTCCAGTGATATCTTCATTGCAATGTACAGATTTCTGAAGCTAACCTTGTGGTGCAAGTAATGTCTGGGAAAAATCCCCCCCACATATGCATCTCCTTTCCAAAAATTATATTTTTGAATGCTCTTCAGTAATGCATTATCTTGCAAGAATACTTCCTTGATAACCAAGTTTGCAAGCTTAACCATATCCTGGTAATTAGGGTTTAGATCTAACACATTTGAAACAAATATTGAAACAAATTCTAAAGGAAAAATTAGCCTCTGTGCTAAAGGAAACTGAATTTCTTCACCAATCAGGGTCTTCAAACATTTATAAACTAGTTGGCAATCAGTATTGAAGATATGAGATAGATTCTCTCTTTCCAAAGCATTTGAAAATGACAACTCCTAGTCTTGAATTGGAAATGAAGCTTTGTGATTTGGTGGCAAAAACTCCATGATGCACTATCTATGAGAATAGGCTTAAAGTCCTGTAAACAACACACTACCTAGAAAATGAGCTTGAAGATAATGGGTAGAAGAGAAATTTGAAAAATCCCCTACAGTTCCTGGTCTATGCAATACCCAGTGGAATGAAAAATGAAATTTTGAAAGATTCGTTATTCATAATACACCTAGCTAGTTCAAATTTTCCTCACAATATTTAGCTAGTCAATGACTAATAGAGTGCAAAAGTAATTCATATTGCTCATATTGTAGCTCTTGAAATTTTAACAAATAAATTTTGTCATCATGTTATACTGGAAAGAATTTATCATAAATTCTCTGTTACCCAACAAAGCTGCAAGTTGATTTCCCAACTCTGTTCCTTTGTTGTTGCCCAACTCTATTTCTTTGTTGACCACGCAACTCGCGCAAACATTACACCATTTTGAACTCTGTAATTTTTATTAACCCAACCATTTAACGTTTGCTTTATGACTTACCCAACTGTAATGCATCCTTCCACTTTAATAGGACTGGACCTCAAAATATATCCAAACAAACAAAGGCAGACTAAAATTTTCCACATGTGAGAGCTCTTTCTTCCAAATTGAAGCCACTTCAAATCCATTATTTTTCAGCTATGGATGCCTCCAAATGTTTTAGACCTGCAAAATAAATGGAAAATTGTTAATTAAAACACATACCTCCGTTACAGTCATCGATCTTCATTGTTATCAAGTTTGATGATATCTTGCCACCACATATATGCTCATGTGAATGCTTAGATCTTTTGCGCTTTATTATTTTAAAGCACATTCCAATTCATGTTTACTCTGCAAGTGTCATATAGTTTGTACAAAATAGCTTGATGTGGATACCAAATCTTGCTTCACACACATAGCTGCACAAGAAAGGATAAATGTCCTGTCTCAACATCAATCTGGCTGATGGTAGACTCTAATGATGGCAGCCTTTTCCCAAGTGAACATGTGATATATTGCAACCAACCATTTTAGCTATTTAAGTTTTCTCCATCCATTTCTATTTTGAGCTTAGCGCTATTTTTTTTCTCTTTATACCCACACTAAGTATAAACAAAGCTCCTTTGATATATTGAAATGAGGAAATATTTCCTTCAGTAATCCAAATATTTGGCGCATGCTGCCAGTCATTCTTTCTGCAAACTATGCATATGTTGTACAGGACAAAGTTAGATTAATTTCAAACTCACATATTCACACATGGGAATATCTTGGAATGACTTTACATCTTAATAGATTAGAGTATGAAGTGGCAATCTCTATACAACATAAATGATAAATCTAAAAGCCTTGTGCTTAATGCAATTTTTAATCAAACCTTTGTTTATATAGGCTTCAACATCTTTATCAATATAAAACAATATTTAACACACTATCAATTTTCTGATGCGGTGAAAACTCCTTCTTCTTATTATGAGCATTAACCCATAGCTTCATTGATTTTAATTGATTTCCTTTATTACTCACGTTAGAGAGAAAAGTAATATGATATTGCATGCTTAACTTTTCATCAAATGCTAGCTAACAACTTCCTTCTTTATAGAAATTTTTAGATCCTGAGGTAACTAATCCAAGTTATTGTTATACAACCTTACCTCTTGATCTTGATCACATGCATCATTTGCAAATTTATCTGCCACCAAGTTTCCCTCTCTATATATGTGTCTTATCTACATAGATCTAAACTTATCCATCAACTTACATACATTTGCATTACATAATTGATTTTCCAAGAAGATTTTTTTTCCTTACAGGAATTTACAATGATTAATGAGTCTCCTTCAATTTCCAAGTGTTTTATTTTTATATCATATGCTAATTGCAATCCATGAAGTAGAGCTTGTGCTTTTGTAATATTGTTTGTTCCCTTTGGTAACTTTATAGACAATGTCAAACTAGAAGCCTATTGTGATCTCTAATTACAACTCTTGTTCCCTCGACAAACCTCGGATTCCCTCATGAAGCACCATCAAAATTTAGCTTTAAATAACCTTCCTTAGGTGGATTCCATCAATTCTACTTCTATCCACTTTTTGACTTGAATTATTATGTTGGCTTCCTTTGAATGCAGAACAATCTTTATTCCATTTCTCCATAACCTTTGAGTCCTAATCTATGAACATTGAACCAACATGTTTGGTCTTCAAAACATAGGCATTTGATATCTTTGTTATTGAAGATTCCAATTTCACAGTACTTGATCAACCTTCATTTTTTCATTCCTAAAGATTCTTCTATTTCTTCCCACCAAATGGTCCACAAGACTAAAGGAATCACTCTCCATAGACAAGCAAACAATGCATTTATACAATACTTGGCCAACTTGAGAACAAACCCACAAATTGTTTGGTAGTGGAGCATACCAATTTAACTTATCTTTAATAAATTCCAACATTGAGAAGCAAATGGTAGTGAATAAAATATGATTTACTTCTTCATCCTCATTTTCACAAAGAACACATGTAAACTAGGCTACAATCCCAAGCTTTACAAGCCTATCACTTGTCAAAATTCTTTTTTGATAGCCACCATGAGAAACAACCCGCCTTTGGAAGTAATCCCAACAAAATGGCAAAATCTCTTTGTGGTTTGATATTTTCTCCTTGATTCATTAGTGCCATATAACCCATTTTAACTGTAACTTCCATTTTTTAAGGTGCCCATAATAACTTATCTTCCTTGTTGAAAAATATACACTCTCTCATACCATAGAGAATTCTACTTTACCTTGCGATCCCAATACGAGTGACATCTTTCCACTTTACCTTTCTACAAAGCCGCCTATATTTTCAAAGTAATCACGACTTTAACACCCCATCTTGTACAAAGTTGAGCTTGAATATCATACAGACTATTAAATGTACTTAATAGTGAATGACCTCCCCATGAATCTTGCCAAAATTTTTCCTTTAAACCATCATGTACTTCCCATGTAAGATATGGTAAAACTACCTCTCTACAAGACACCAAAAAATTCCACATTGTAGAACCCTGCGGTAAGTTTGAAGCTATACAAATCCTCGAGCATGATCCATATTGTATAAATACTTAGCTTGCATTACTTTGCACCATTTGGAATGCGGCTTTGTATACATGTTCCACACTAACTTAACACCTAATGCCTGATTCCAAGCAGATAATTTATGAATTCCTACACCCCCTTTGGATTTTTGAACACACAAGTTTTCTAAAGATATTAGGGATATCTTCTTTTTGTTATCAATATTTCCCTTCCATAAAAAATCCCTAATTATTTTCTCAATTATTAAAATCATAGATTTTGGCGCTTTCAACACTGCCATAAAATAATTGGGGATGGTAGAAATGATAGATTTTATCAATAATATGCGCCTTGCAAGTGACAACCATCTACCTTTCCAAGATGCAATTCTCTTTTGAATACTTTGAATAATGCTAGCCCAGTAAGAAATTTTGTTTGCCCCAAAAAAGAATGGGATACCAAGATACTTACAAGCTAATTCCACTGTTTGAAACCCCAAAATATTGAAAATTCTCTTTTGTAATCCTATTTTCATATGAAAGGTGTATACCTTTGATTTTGCATCATTTATTTGCTGACCTAAAGCTCTTGAATATTTATCTAATACATATTTGATATGTTTATCCTCTTGTATTTGAGCTGATCCAAATAATAATGTGTCATCATCAAACAAAGAATGGGTGACTGACGAATCAATAAATGGAATTGCTACGCCTTTCCACAATTCTTGTGAATGGGATTGTTTGATCGTCCTACTAAGAGCTTCAACTAATACAATGAATAAAAAAGGCGATAAGGGGTCACCTTGTCTCACTCCTTGAATGGAACTAAAAAAACCTGATGATGTACCATTAATTAATACCAAAAACTTGGCACCACTTAAACATGAAAGGACCCATTTACACCATCTGTTGGTAAAACCAAATTTCTTCAAAATCTGAATAAAAAAAGACCACTCCACTTTATCATAAGCTTTCATCATGTCAAGCTTAATGATAAATGAAGGAATTTCATGCACAAAAATAGAATGCAATATTTCATGTGCTATAAGAGTTCCCTCTAATGTTTCCCTACCTGGGACAAATCCACCTTGTTCTTCTGATATAAGCTTTGGAATAATAGGTAACAAACGAAGATATATTTCTTTAGTAAAAATCTTATAAATCATGTTTCAAAGAGAAATAGGCCTAAATTCTGTGAATGATTTTGAATCCTTAACCTTCAGAATTAATGCAATATGTGTTACATTAAACTGTTTGAGCATAGAACAGGAAGTTCTCGACTCCTCCAATGCCTTGAGTAAATCATTTCCTATAAAGTCCCAACATTTTTGAAAGAATAATGTTGTAAATCTATTAGGCCCTAGGGCCTTATTTGCTTTAAGAGAAAAAAAAATCGCTTGACTTCATCAAGAGTGAAAGGTTATTTGAGCTGTTCATTATCTTGTTCAGTGACTAAAGTAGGGATTGCTTGTAACATGTCCTCTCTATCAGCCCCAAACTAATCTACTTGATTTGTGGGGGCAGATAACAGATTAGAAAAGAACTTAACACCTTCATTTCAAATTTCCACTTCATTGTTTAACTATTTTCCCGAGGAGGTTTCTTGAATACAAAATACTACATTCTTAACTTTCTTAATCTGAGCTGACATATGGAAATATTTAGTATTCTTCTCTCCTTCTTTAAGCCATAACTCATGTGATTTCTGCCTCCAAAAATCTCTTCCTGCAACACTAACTCTTCCCATTATGCTTGTAGATTTTGCTGTCTTTCAAAAGACTATGAATTTAATCCCTAACTTATAATCTGCTCATTCAACACTGCCAACTCTTTTGAGACTAGATCCTTTTGATGGAATATATTCTTGAAAACATGTATATTCCACTGTTTTATTTGATATTTCATAAATTTCATTCTCTTACAAAACCTGTACATAATGGATCCTACCTCATACAGAGCCTGAGTCCACCATGATGTCAATAATGGAAAAAAATCACCATGTCTAAACCATGTTGATTCAAATTTAAATGAAGTAGTCCATTTATGAGGTGAATTAGTTGCTTCAAGATTGAGAGAAGTAGGAAAATGATTAGATCCAGACCAAGTAATATTTTGACATTTGTGCATACTTATCTACAACCCAATTTGAAGAAACTAGAAATTGATCAAGCCACACAAATTTGCAAAAAATCTCTCCTTTTATTTATCCATGTGTACATTCCTTTTTGAGGTTGCACATCCACAAGTGCATTATCATGAACAAACTTACTGAAATCTTCCATTGTCTTATGAGGAGGTATGATTCCTCCAGATTTTTTATTAAGAGATAATATTGCATTGAAATCTCTAGCAAGTATAATTTTTTCAACTCCCAACTAAACAAAAATTAACTCCAGCTCTTTCCAGAGCTTGTGTTTGCCTGCTGTAGAGTTTGGTGCATACACATTAACTAGTAAGAAGGATAAATAAAAAATGGGTAACATGCTGCAATTGCTAATGTGGATTATTAGTAATAGGCTCCAACTGAATTGATTTGGGATTCCATAATGTTAACAAACCCCCAAATGCTCCTTGAGCAAAAAAATGATATGACTTCCAATTATTCCACTTGAATATAATACGTTCATAACTTTCCTTAGAAAGATTAGTTTCTTGTAATAAAACAATATCAACCCTTGATGAATTAATTTGTTGTTTAATCAGGGCTCATTTGTGAGGGGTGTTTAAGCCCCTAACATTCCAAGAAATAATCTTCATATTGATCGATGAGAGCTCCTTGCTCCCCTCAATATTTTCTTTATATTACCATCTAATGTTAATTGTACTCCTGAAGCACTTTCCTCCTGCAACTTAGAAGCACTTGACTTCCTACCTCTTTTACTAGGTGACTTGATTGCAGGTGAAGCAAGAGGAGTTTGACTAATTGATAAATGTTTTGAAAAATTGAAAACACTCCCATACACTTCACTACTCTTCATAATTTCACTATCAGAATGTGTTGCAAACTGTTCACTATTTCCATGTAGAACATCTGCAAAACTTGAATGTGTTGCAAACTGTTCATTGTTTCCATGTGGAACATCTGCAAAATCTATTGATAGAGGAAGCACAATAATGTCAGAATTTTTTGTCAACAAATCCCCTTCTTCCTTAATTACCTCTGCAATTTCATCAAAAAGGTTTGATCCTACCATATTTTTAATATGATCTGCCAAGAATTTCAAGTTATCATGATCATCTAAATCATGTTCATCATGTAACCCCAGTCCTTCAATAACATTTTTAGACTAAGATGAAATAAATGGAGTTGATGACTCATGAACTTCAAGTTGACTGTTATGATTAGTAGCAGAGTAGTATCCCACATCAACTTTGAAACTATTCCATCTAACTGCCTACTATTTCCCATTGAAAGGCTTGGGGTATACAAACATAAAGATCTTACCCAAGGAAAAAGCTCTAACTTTGATAACCAGCCCTTGGGAAAACACACAATAAAACTTAAAACACTGCCACTTTGGCGATGTGTAGTAACCTTTAAGGAATTAGTGTTTCCTTGATGATGATTATAAAAAAGGTCCCCCCTATTCTATTCCAACAAAACATAATTGATTTTAGATGAAGTTGGAAAAGAACCCAATTCTGAAGAACAAACTTCAAGCACTGTGGAGTTCCCATTCTTCGTTGGTTGATCATACAATGCCAAATCTACCACCGTCAGGGAAGAGATTGGCAAAACATTGTTCACCATATTTGCATCACTTTGAGATTGATGCTTAACAATATTTAAATCCCCAAATCCTAAAAAAATTTGACTAATTTCTAGCCCCATTTCATTTGATTCGCACTGGTGAGAAGAATGCCCTAGTAAATGGCAAAGATTACACACATTCTTGGAATTTTCAATGAGGATTACATTTCTCCAAGATCCATTTTTTGAATGAATTTTGAATGATGATGGAAATTCCTTTAAAGTGTTTAACAAAACAAACACCCTAATCTACTTATCTGGCTATTTGAAAAACTCCATATCATGACAAACAAAACCCCCCAAATTATTAGAAATAGTTTCCACAATTTCAGGCTCCCTATATTCAAGTGGTAAAGTAGGAAACTGAAGCCAGAGAGAACCCATTTCATTTCAGTAGAAAAGGGATCAAAATTTGGAATCCATGCCCAATTATACAACCCATAACCCTAAAAAAACCAAGACTTATCTTGTAACACCAAATATCTCTACTTCTTGGTGGAAAAAAAAACAATAAAAAGTCATTTCCCTAATCTATGTAAAAAACCTGATTAGCCCCATCCCATTCAGAGAAAAGTAATGCTTTTAAAGTTTCAATACTAGGTAAAAAATTCTAGAATTTACATATTAAAGCATGATCTTTGAGATCCTTCATTTGTGCAAATAAAACTTCGTTAGAAAGAGAAATCTGAATAGGATCCTTAGATTCAGACTCTAACACCGGGGGTTGAGGAGGACAACCCTTACGAACCCATTTCATGCTTATTTTTTCCTTATAATCTTTTCGATGCACATTTTTCCTAGAAGGAGCAATGCTTGGAAGAGAACAAGCATTCAAACCAATTTCAACATGTGGAAAGGGTTTTACCTTATTTCAACGAGAATTCCTTAGTTGCAACTAGAGAATCCGGTAACAATCTTCATGCCTCCAAGTAATATTGTTTGGATATGACACAGGTGTATCCTTCATGGAAGCAAACTTATCCGAGCAAGACCCAGATCCATCAAGCTCTGAATTGGGAGAATAATGCCATGCCGATTTTGGATTGAATGGAGCTCCATTGATGATTGAGATATTATTGGGGAATGTTGTAGGCCCTTGTTGTTGCGAAACGACATCTACCTAAGACTAAACATTTGCAATATGAACTTCATATGAGCCACAAATATCAAAAGGGATTTATTTCTCCTGATCAAGCATTCTTGTAGGACGAGGATTCCCAGAGGAACGCTTAAATCCTTGGCAAGAATCATTTTCTCCATTGGAATTTTATAAACCTTTAGTTCGATCAAAATTTAGGAATTTGACACAAAAAAAGATTTTCCTACTAAAGAAGACTTCAATCTATGCAATGGTGCAACAAAAGGACAAGAATAGACATCCCAACTAGGCTGATCTGCTGCATGAGAAGCCAAGAACAACCCATAATGGTAAGATTTTTTCAAAAAATTACCATTACTCTCCAAAACACCTCTCCGATATGTGCGGTCCCCCATTTTCACCCCTTTTCCCCATTAAAAATTCTAACCTCTAGGAGGTTAGGGGTAAAGCTCATTTCTATACCCCAGGTCAATGAAGCAGGAATAGGTAGAATATTTCTGACCCTTGCCTTTCCCACTACAAATCAAAGTCGAATCTGTGACATCGAGGGATGCAAACCACAAGCCCCATCCAACTCCAATCCTTGTTTTAGAAAATAATAATAATAATTTCAATACACATAAAACAAGTTATGTGTGATGACATATACTTATGTCTTGATTATAATTAGTTTGACTTTGAAAAGTAATTTAAAAAATAATCAATTATGAAAAATATCCATGCACTAGATATTATGTTACAAATCTATATTTTAAAATTATAATTTTATCCTTTCAATAAAAAATTATGTGTGATGATATAAATGTCACTTTTTAAAAATGTTGTTTACTATAAAAAAATAAGTTATTAAAATTTACGTAAAAAAATCATAATTTTTTTTTTTAAAAATAAAAAATATATATTTAGAATTTACACACAAATCCTCACATACCACTAGTTCACATCATCTCCAAATTATTAATGGTTTAGTTTTTGTACGTTTCATAAAGTGAAAATTTGGTTGAAAATGTTGATTTCAATGTCCTAATTTGGCCAAAAAGTGGGACACGGTATTGTGCATTGACCCCTCGACCATTTAGTGATAAAATAATTAGTGTTACCATCAATCAATCCTTCCTACATCGACATGGCTTCAAGCTTTTAGTTGGAAGTGGATTGGTCATGTGAAATCATTAAATTTTTAGGCAATCCCTTTACTTTCCAGGCTTATTAGGTGGCCTTATGGAATGAGGTCCTTTCCAGAATTGAAAAGAAGCTAACTTATTGGATCATGAAGCCCCTTTCCTTAGCAGGGAAATTTCAAGTTTGCTAAAAAATCCTTCCAGCCACTCATGTTTATTATTCCTCATGTTGGGCCTCTTTGAAAGCCTCTTACATGAAATTGGACAAGATTCTTTATGAATTTCCTAGGGATTCTTTTGAAATCACAAGGGTTTTCATTGGGTTTCCTAGGAATTTTGTCATCTCCCTCATGAATATGGAGGGTTGGGGATTTTATCCACCCAATAGTAAGGGTTGGCTCTTTGTGTCAAATAGATTATTAATGCCCTCATTAAAAATGAAGCATGGAAATTTCTTCAACATTGCATTTCATGTGGCTATCCAATTAATCAACCTTCCTAGATGGGGATTGGTGTTCAAACCCTTCTCACCATTAAGGATGTGATTCACATTAAGGGAACTTTTGTGGCTAAAATTACATGGCATTCTTGGGAAGTTGTTAAACCTTGGCTTATCTAGAATGAATTCGGCTTATAGGATGGTATTTCTCTTAACCACTAGAACATTTTTTGGTCCCCTCTTCTATAAGATCAAGGTTTACCCTTGGCTTTGTTGTGCAATTTTTGCACACACGCCCCACTTTAGAGTAGGGACCCTCTTTTTGGTGTCTTTGACCTTTGGTTATATTGGATTTATCATTTTCGGGTCTTGACATGTTAGTCTTGCTGGCTTTGACCCTGCTTTGAGGTTTGAATTGATTGAAAATGAGTTTTTGGCTAAGTCCGGGTTTTCACCTGGATCCGGGATTTTCCAGCGCTGGCGGATTCTCCCGGGCCCAGGTCCCTTGTTCGTTTCTGGCAGGATTCTCCGATTCCGGGTTTCTGCCTCACTTCGGGATTTTTCGGTCCTGGCGGATTTTCCCGGATTCTGCCAAAATCCCGACCTTCCTCATTTCCCCGGTTTCTGCATTTCCGCGGAATCCGTGTTTCCGCGCATTCTGGGATTTTCCGAAATTCCGCTTGGGGCTCGGGTTTCCGGACTTGTCAGAGGTGTCTTGTCGTGCATTAATGGTTGAGGTACCTTCGCTCAGACGGGTATAAGGGCGGATTTAGGGCATTTTCAGTGCCATTCTAACTTCATTGCTCCCTTGTTTTGCTCTGGCGATTTCGAATTTCTATCTGAGTTTTGAGAATCGATCCTAATTTGTTCGCGTGAGGATTGCTTGGGTGCCGGTGTTGGTGTTTTCGCTGCTTGGGCGTGTTTGCTGCGAAGGTCGCCTTCTCAAGCTCGAATTTCTTCCGCTTTGATCCATGGTATGTGGTCATTACCCTTCCGTTTTGCTTGCATGGTGATTGAGGGTTTTCAATTGGGTATTATTAGATTTGGGTCGGCTCTTGCTTGATTTTAATTTCATATTTATAGAGTCGGGGTTTGACCCGTTTGTATGATGAAACCCTATCACTCGTGTCCTGCGAGTTTGTCCGTCCGTTTGGTTGCATGTGTATCCTTTAGATGGAGTTCTAGGCTTGATTGCTTGCTCTTTTAGTGCGGAATCCGCCATATCGTGCGAAGTTGGGGTTTTTTCTTCGGTATTTGGGCCCAGAGCGAAGATTTCTTCTTGTTTGAGCGATTTTGTCCCTGTATCTTGTTGACTTCGCCGTCTTGTGAAGATTCGAGTGCTTTAGGTAAATTCTTAGCCGATATCTTAAACCCTAAAGCTTGCTCTGGTTTTAATGGCGGAGATTTGATTATTCGATTTAGGGCATCATCGTTTTAATGTGGGAATTTGTCCTTTGCAAGTTTCTGAGACTTTGGGGTCTTTTGCGCGCTGAATTTCATTGATTGTCGTCGGTTCTTAGGTCATTCGAGCTTAGGTGGGGAGGATCCTGTGGTCGTTTGGGTTTGGTTCATGTGCTATCATTTTCTTGGGTTTCCGAAGTCGTCGCGGAATTTCCTTGCTTCCAGATTTTCCCGGTTTGGGTTTGTTCCACGGACTGGGATCCTTTCCGGAACATTTTAAGTCGTCCGCGAAAATCCGTTCCATCCGGATTTTTCTGGATTTCCTGTCTGATCGTGTCCTTTCAAATGTTTCGGTGATAGGATTAGGGGAACGGTTGTTTGATGCTTCTTTCTTGTTGCCAATAAGTGAATTCAATGATTATCCTTTGTTTTTTCATCTGCACTAATGATTTATTTGACTAATGATGCTCTGGCAGCAGGAATCCGTCTGGGTCGGATTTCTCAAAATTCTGCCCCGACGGTATTTTCCCAGTTTGCGTGATTTTCCCGGACTATCTGATTTCTCCGGATCTCGAAGGATTAGCTTTTAGCAATAGATTTTGATTTGATTTGTATGATTTTGTGCTAACCTTTCGGATTGGAATATGAGCAATAATTGAATACTAATGACGATTTTTGATGTGCAGGCTGAATCAAGCAAGGCAGTTGCTGGAAAGTCCAAGGGTGGCGCAGGGGCTTCATCCATCTCTGAGACAGAACGACTACGATTGGACATGAAGAACCCGCTTCCTGAGAGCAAAGTGTCTTCTGTGTGGACCGAGGTATCAGATACTAATGTTGGTGCTTGGCGGTATGAGGAGTTCAAACAGAGAATGGCCGAGAAAGATCAGTCAGCCCTGAGGCAGGGGATGATGAATTCCGGATTGGTACATGTGGCAGGGTTCCCTCCGGCAGTGCAGTGTTATGAATTAATCTTGGAGTGCGCCCGACAATACGATTTTGATACGCACAGAGTGGTCAGCACCGAGGGGAGAGTCTTGGCCAACTTCAGTCCGGCCTCTATTGCACAAGCTTTCAGCATGCCGAACCTTCCTTCAGTGTGTGCCTTGAATATTGACACTGCCAGGACCTACTATGAGAATGAGCCAGTCAAGGCTTAGCAGATAATCAACTCGTGGCTAGAGAAGCCAAAATCCCATCATTCGAAGTTGCCCAAACAGCTGCACAGGGTAAAATTCAGGCCAGAGGTATATGATGCCATCACACTTCTGAGCAGGGTGGCCGGATTGAGAAGCGCAGGGGTATTAGAGAGTTGGATGGTCCATGTGATCACCAAAATTAGTCAAGGGACCAATTATCACTGGGCAGGGCTCATCAGTGCTGAGATTGACAGACAGTTGAGGAATGTGTTGGAAGTGAAGAGATTCACTATGTCCTCGTATGTAGTATATGTGTTGGCCATCTCCTACCCCTACAAAGGTCTGAATCCGAGGGGAACAATTGGATAGGATATAATTTATGAAGTGTATCCAGAGTTGCATCTCGGGCACAAGGATTACAAGAGAGCCAATGATGTATTTACAATGCATATCACCCAGACACTCCAGAATGCAGAGCATCTCAGATTATCCGATGGGGCCAAAGGACTGATCAAGAACTATGGAGCATGGTTCATCCAGTTCCCTACATTCACTTACCTCAGGATTGATGGATGCCCAGTAGCCCCTTACAGGTTGCCTCGGTATCCCACTGACCACATTGTGCTGCTGGAGGTTGTAAGACAGATCTGTGAATTTGATGCGGTGGTGAAGAAGGAGAAGCACAAGACAGGCTTCGGAGGAGACTTCCCTCTTGGGATTGGTGTGGGAGAGATGTGCCCGTCTATCCAATCAGCTCACACCGCAGGGGAGGAACTGGCAGCCTATGGATTCTCCTTCCATTCGAAAAGAATGAATTTTGACATAACTGGAGAGGCTCAGAAGAGAGCTACCCGGGAGTATAGGCACAAGGATGATCTAGAAGACTACTGGGTCAACATCAAAGATGACCTTGAGGCGAGGAAGAAAAGATATTCTAGGTTGCCGGTGGAGGCCATTAGGCAATACAATGTTAAACTGATTCTGGATCAGCTTGATGATGACGGAAAACTGGTGCAAGACCACGCTTATGATGCGGTGAAGGGTAGGCCAACCGGAGATATTGACTGGAACGAGAATGAAATTACAGAGCTGGAGGATTTGATGGCTCCTGTCATGAAGTTCACTTCCTCGTGGATAAAGCATAAAATCTGGGAATTGGAAAGTGCAAAGGTGACTTGTACTTTTGACTTGATGGGAAATCTCAATCCCATGTCAACTTCTGAAGAATCCGGGGAAGACGACCCCAAAGGGAAAACAGTGAAAACATCGCCATTCAAGATAAAAGTCAGAGGTCCTAAGGAAGGGGCTGAACCTGAAACAAAGAGGAAGCCGAAGGGAAAGAGAAGATGGAAGACTCTGACAATCAGCAAGTCCTCTGATGAGGAAGAAACGGAGAAAGCTGAAGAGGAGGATGCTCCTCCACCACCTAAGAAAGCTAGGACGAGAAGGACCGCCAGGAGGAAAGATCAGGTTGCTTCGGAGGATGAACCTCCAATTGTCGATGTGGAGAGTTCCGGAGGGGAAAAAACCAAGGTCTACACAAGAAAATCAAGGACTCCCTCTCCCAAGGATGCTGTACAGCAGAGGGACTCCTCCCCAAAGTTACCGGTTGGAGAGCCACCAAAGTCTGTTTCTCCGCCACCAAGCGCACCTGAACCGGAGAATCCGGATGAGCATGAAACTAGCGGGGAGGCAGAACAGTTCAAGGAAGGAACACTTTTCAGTGAGGCGGCTGAGCTTGAGGTGGGAACAGAAGAAGGACACACTTCTCCGTTGGTGCAATATGAAGATTCTCCGGAGATTGACCAAGGCCGCGGATCACCAGAGCCAGAGGAGAATATCCCTGCCAAGACTCCCTCACCGGTGCAGCAAGAGGCGGAACTTGAAGAGGTGGATCCAGGTGAGCAGCTTCTGGAGAAGGAGGATGATAAGGCAACAACTGCAGAGGAAGAGAAAGTGACAGAGGAGCCGGAGAATGCCGGAGTGGAAGAAATCCAGACTGACCCTGTAGCCCCGGACTGGCTCGAAAAGGAACTTGCGAGGAAGAAGCAAGTGATTGTTGAGGACACCCCCTTGGACTGGGATGAAATGTTGTCAAAAATTGGCAAAGGAAAGAAGAAGAAGGCTGCAAAGGTCATCTCCCGGGTGGAAAGGGATGAAGCGCACAATAGGGTAGTCCACATTGCCACCCCTGCAGCGGATAAAATGAGGGAGGATATTACAAGCCAGGACTATAATGTCCAGACAATCAACCTCGGGCCGGCCTCCATGGAGCAGGATATTGAGGAGTTTGAGGGATCCAGCGCCGTAATTGTGGATAGGTTGAAAAAGGAGACCCAAACTAAACATGAGCTAAAGAAGGAGAATGAACGGTTAAGGAAGTGTTTGGAGGAGGTTATGAAACCTTTGCAGTCACTTCACCCTTCTTCATCTGCTACCCCTGGCTTTCTGCCTAAGGAGACAATTTCTGGAATTGAAAAGATGAAAACCTCTGCTCAGGCTGCCACGGACTGGTTGATGAGTGTACAAGCAAAAGGAGATGATGCTATCAAGACAGTTTTATCTGTAGGGAAGGATGCAGTCCGGGCAAAGGAGCTGTTGGAGTATATTCTGTCCCAGGATAAGAATGATATGGATCTCCTGCTGCAGAAATCGAAGGTTATCTTGGGACATGGCAAGGATCAATTGGCTAAAGATGGAATCCTTCCTTCCTCAAGGGTGGATGAACCGTGGGAGTGGTTCGAAGCGCTGCAGATCAGGCAGAAGGCTTTGAAGAAAATTTTAAAGAGAAAGAGGCAAATTGATGGGGAGCTTACTGTAGTTTATGATGGATGCCTTGCCTTCTTTGAGGTAATGACAGGGAGGAAGAAGATAGCTCCCAAGTATCTGAGCTTGGATCAATTGAAGGAGTGGTGGCATGAAATTTATGCCCCGATTCTGATGAAGCTGTCACTGGCCACCTACTTGATGATGCAGCCACCTACATGGCAGTGATGGATAGATACATGGCCAACAGGGAGGATTGGAACAAGATTGTTGAACGGTCCAAGGAGGAAGTAGACTCCATTAAATGCCGACTTAGGGTTTTGCCATTGCCACCTATTGCTGAGTTGGACGGGATATTCTTGAGGGTCCAAGGGTCATCCGGACAGAAGAAGGATAAAGGGGGCGACAGTTAATGCTCATTTTGAGATTTGTGCTTCCCTATTACTATGGGGCATGCATTGGACCGAACTTCCTTGGGGACTGTGTCAGAGCCGACTTGGATGATGGCATTTAATGTGTGCCTTAGTTCGTTTCCTTGGCCGACCTATTTTGGCGGTTTTATTATTTTGAAAAATGTTTGGCTGGGCCGACATGTCTTGGGGGGAATTTGCTATAAATAGGCGTTCTTGCCTCATTGTAAGGGTTAGACATCGGTTAGCTAAGCAGTAATAGAGATAAGCAAGAGTAGTAGTTAGAATTTCTTAGTCTCTTCTTGAAGCAAATACTGTATCAGAACAGTTGAATTGTTGCAGATTTTGGTGATTAATACAATTGGAGACATTGTGGTTTTCCTGGTGGAATCCTTTGTGTTATTTCATCGTGCATGGTTCTTATTGTTCCATCTTTTAAATTGCTTGAAGATTTAGGGTTTAGTATTCGGAAATAGATTAGTTTCAGTTGGATAAATGATGTTTATGATTTCATATTTGGAATGTTTGTAGCTATCTCTGGTCTATACTCCCAGTAACTATCTGATTGTAGTAGGCTGGCAAAGTCAACCTGGACCGTATATTCAATGTGCTTAAGTTCGATTGTAGATGCATGTCTATGATTTGAAAATCTGAATTCCTCAGAAGATTGCACCGTTCTTGTGAGATTGCTTTGTGGGTCAGAATGAGAACTGGTTATTTGAGATAGGTCCATTTCAAATATATGTTATTTACATTGTTTGTCCTTTCAGTAATTTAAATCTTATCACTTCCTTGCACCCTTATCTTTTGCTATTTCTTTATTATTCGGTTAGATTTAGGGTTTGAAGATCATCATATTGTTAGATCTGATAAGTTGAAAGATCCAGTTTGCTTGTAGTAAGGTCCCTTTGTGATTACCAGCATTTTCACATAATTATCTGAGTTGTTTATGCACTGTTATGACCTAACACCCGAGAGACCTTGGGGTGATTTTCAGTGATTTATTATTGGAAATAACCTTTCAAGAGAGATAGAATATTGCATTATGTCTGAGTTGTTGCTGTGCAGAAAACACCATCAACAGATTGGCGCTAGAAGGAGGGCCTGAATGAGCTCACTTGATCGTTTCTTGAATGCCATCTCCCCAGAGAGATATAGGAGGAATACCAGATCTACCACAGGAGAGGAAGATTTAGAGGAGCTACAATTCCCCTCTAGGTCAAGAAGGACCCGAGAAAGGGGAGAATCATCATCACCCATCCCCTCACCAACATCGTCCATATCTTCACATCCTGAGGGTGAGGCTATACCCATTCCTGAGGCCGTTCCTGTTCAACAACCTCAGCCTGCTAATAATCAACCACCACCGCCACCCCCACTCTTACCCATGGCTTTCCTCGCTAATAATCCATCACCATTGTTCTTCCAGGCTTACAATGTAATGCCCAAAAACCCTGAGCATTTTTGTTCAAAATTCCATGCCAATGACCCAAATAGGACCGCGGAAGAACACATAAGGATTTTTCAAACTTGTCTCAAAGATCGAGGGATTGTCCATGAGGATGTTGCCTGTAGGTTATTTCCTTATTCACTAGGAGAGGAAGCCTTTTACTGGTATAACCATCTTCCCGCTGGCTCAATCCTTAACTGGAATGATCTTGAAAAGGCCTTTTTACAGAAATTCAGAATACCTATCAGTGCCAATGAGTTATACCTGCAGTTCATCAAAGTCAAAAGAGAGATTAATGAACCCATAGCCAGTTTCAATAACAGGTTCCATCGTGCCTTTACCAGACTTCAAGACCCATATGTTTTAGATGATGATACAGCCCTGGGGGTCTATTATGAAGCTATGGATAGCCTAACAGCAACCTTTTTGAAGTGGAGACCCAACCCTCCAGGTACCCTGACTGATGCTTATACGGAAGCTGTCAAGCTTAGTACAAATTTGAGACAGCACTTGACTGGGCCACTGCCTTCTTTGGGACCAGCTACACATCCCAACCAAATTCAGGCCGTAAATCATGCTCTCACCCATCATACTCCAATCATGAATCCAGTTCCTCAACTACCCATGGTACCACACCCTGGTCACCCCATGAGCCAGATCTCCCCTGTGGCTAACTTCCCTCAACAACAAGTTAATCAGCCAATGTATCAAACACAGCCGAATAGCTTCCCTGCTTATCTACAAAATTATGAAGTATTACATCAGTCCATGGGATCTGCCACAATGTCTGTCCCTCCTCAGAGCGACCCAAGCCGGCCCCCTTTGGTAGACTCGAATAAAGAAAGGATTGATGAAATGGCTGAGCAGATAAAGAAGCTAAACCTAGAGGTAACTTACCTCAGGAATCAAAATAGTCAGTTACAAGCTGCTCAGAAAGGCATGCAGTCCAATCAGAACAGAGAGTTCTCACAAGGCCAGAACTTTGACAGGGGACAACGTAATGACAGGGGATTCTACAATGATAGAGGATACAATCAGGATAGGGGTTACAACAATGATAGAGGGTTCAATAATGAAAGGAGGCAGAATTTTGATAGAAGTCAAGGTAGTGGATCTGGATTTGATAAGAGGCCATCGCAAGGGCAGAACAGAACTTGGAATACAGGGCCCAACAATGGGGGAGTTCCCACCCCATTGGATCAACCTGCCAATCAGATTGTTAATCAACCTGCAAATCAGCCGGTCGGTCAAGACAAACCTCCTAACGGTGTATATCTGGCTGAAGCAGCCCTATCAGGATGGTGCAGGCTTCATAAGACAAGTCAGCATTCGGAATTGGAGTGCCCAGAGTTCCAAACTGCTGCCTCTATTTTTCAATATGAGGTAGAGAACAATGTGAATGGACAGGAGATGGTTCCCTCCAACTCATATGATTCTCCTGTGTTGGTATTAAATCATGCTCCTTTTCCAGCCAGCAAGGAAAATGTACCAGAGGAGCTTGATTCCCAGGAAGATGAAACAGATCAGATTTGTAATGGAGACGAAGTAGCTCGGTTGTTTAATGAAGATACAATGAATGACAATGGCCCTCTTGATCAGGAGGAACCTTATGTTGAGGAAGTTCAGATGTTTCAGAGACAAGGATTGAGAGATATGCCTCATAGACGTCCACAGCCTGGAGGACCTTTCACCACTTCCATTCCTCCCAACAACTTCAGTACTCCTCCAGATCCTAATGCTAGTAACAACCCGTCTTATCCACACGTTCCCAAGCAGTATCTTTCAAAGGAGAGACAGGCTCAAACCGACCCACAGAAGGAAAAGGCTGTCCAAGCTGGCAAGGATAAGGTGGAGGAATCATCTAAGGAAATCTCTACTGATATGAGTGAAGAGCAGATGGTTCATATGTTGCAGAGGAATTCAAGAAACTAAAGGTAAATCTTTCTGCGTTTGAGTTGTTAAGGTTCCCTGCAATTAGGAAGGCTGTCTTAGGTACCTATGATGCAAATTCAAAGTTATTGGATAAGTCTTCTGGTGAACATGTCGGCCAAACTTCCAGCTCCCAGCCTGTGAGCGCACAAAATCAGACCCAAAATAGGACTAACATACCCCCTGGAGATAAAGGAAAAGAAAAGGATAAGACTCAAGTGGCTCAAGTAGATATTCAGCCTACCTTGTTCCAAGGGAAAACAGAAACCCCACCATTCCTAATCTTTGTTCGTATATTCGGTAAGAATTTGCATAACTGCTTGTTAGATTCTGGTGCTTCCACCAACGTGATGCCTCTTGGAGTTTGTAGGGCTCTAGGAATTACACCTGCTGATTCCCAGAAGAAGGTGACTCAGTTAGATAGAACTGAAGTGAATGTGGTGGGAGAGTTAAACATGATCCAAATGCAAATAGCCTCTGATCCAAGGATTCAACAGGTTATCAATATTCAGGTAGCTGATATTCCTGATGCGTATGGTTTGATTCTAGGAAGAGAGTTTACGAAGGGTCTGAATGGTTATGTGTCCACTGATCACTCTCACATGTGGCTTCCATGGAAGGGAGTACCTAATCAGATCAGAATTGAGAGGGAGCCTAGAATGAAGTACATGATAACGGAATACCAAAAGACTTTAGCAGAAGTTCTCATATCAGAGGCCGGAATGGGAAACTACCTGCTATCGACTCAATATGAAGAATCAGATGTGGAAGAGGTGCTGATGTTGCATACGATGCCAGCTGATGTTGGGACAGGGTCCAGCCACATTGAGGTTCTGACAGAATTAGTTGAAGAAGAAGAACTGGAGGACAGTTAGATCAGCTTATTGGACAGTTTCCAAGAGTTCATCAGGCGGTGTATGGAGAACCAGACTCACCTAGGAAAGAAGACAAGCTTTAGGGAGTTACTCTTACCCAATTGGTGTAGAGTCCACAATGCTTCTCACTCAGAGTTGGAGTGTTGTCTATGTCAGACAGTAGTAAAACAAGTGCAGAAATGTATGAATCCAGCTCAGGCGGTTAAGGAAGATGAGCAGAATCTTCAAGAAGAATGCGAAAGCCAGGAACCTGTGGCGACTGAGCCAGCCTCTAACAGTGATAAATCAAAAGACAAAATGAAGGGAAATACCACTGCAGAATACTGGACTCTTAAGTTTAATGGATCTAAGTCCAAGCAGGGAGCTGGGGCTGGGTTTGAACTGATTAGTCCAAAAGGTAAGAACTTCTTTGCGGCTCATAGGCTCCAATTTCATTGCACCAATAATGTAGCAGAGTATGAAGCTTTAATTCATGGTCTCCTTATGACACTCAAGAAAAAGGTCAGGGTTCTGCAAGTTTTTGGTGATTCAAAATTAGTAGTCAAACAAGTAAGAAAGCAGTATGCGTGTCACGATAGGAGAATGACCAATTATAGGCATAGAGTGTGGGACCTCATTGAGGGATTTGATGCCTTTAATATTCAACTGATACCACAGAAGAATAATCAAACCGCTGATTCTCTGGCTCAAGCAGCTAGCACTCTGCAGCCTCTATCTCTGTCGAGATTGAAGAAGTTTACTGTTGAATTGACTCCTGTGCCATCGGTTCTAGACAATGTGACTAATTTCCAGGTGTTTGAGGATGATAAACACATTCTTGATTTTATCACAAACACAGATGTTTTCGCTGCACAGATCATTGATGAAACAAAACCTCAAGAAGCAGAATTGGATCTAGAAGGTGTATTGAATCTAAAGTCTAACACTATTCCGAGGGGAATGGTACAATTGGAGCGATTTTTGATATGGACAAGATCAGAGATCAAGAACAAGAGTCCAAGAAGGAATCCATCAGTGGACAGTGTGACTCCCACAATGTGGGAACTGAAGACAATATTAAGAATATTTTCATTGGCAAAGTCTGTACTCCTAAAGAAAGACAGGGTATAATCAGAGCCCTACACGATTTTCCAGATATAGTGGCGTGGGGTTATGAAGACTTGAAGACTTATGACACATCCATCATAACTCATACTATACCTCTGAAGCCAGGCGCTAAACCTTTCAGACAGAGACAGAGACCCATTAATGCACTGTTGGAACCCCTCATACAGAAGGAAGTTCAGAAATTGCTGTCTGCTAGAATCATATTTCCTGTCAGGCATTCAACGTGGGTAGCTAATCTGGTTCCAGTAAGAAAGAAGAATGGTGAAATTAGGCTTTGTGTTGACTTCCAAAATCTGAACAGATCATCGGAAAAAGATAATTATCCAGTTCCCTCTTTGGATGAAGTGCTTCAGGTGGTCAACGGTTCTCAGATGATGTCCTTCCTGGACGGTTATTCGGGATACAATCAAGTGATGGTCCAGTATGAGGACAGACACAAGACAGCTTTCACAACTAAGTGGGGTACCTTTGCCTACAGGAGGATGCCATTTGGACTCATCAATGCTGGAGCTACATTCCAAAGGGCTATGGACATCGCCTTTAAGGATATTATAGGGAAATGCATCATCATTTATATGGATGACCTGACTGTTTTCTCAAAGAACAGAGGGGATCATATCTCAGATTTGCACAAAGTGTTCCAAAAATGCAGAGAATTTGGCATATCCTTAAATCCCAAGAAGTGTATCTTCGGGGTAACAGAAGGAAAGCTGTTGGGACATGTCATATCAGAAAAAGGAATTGCTATAGATCCTGAAAGAGTGGAGGCTATATTAAAGATTCAGCCGCCTGCTAGCAAAAAAGAGATGAAGTCCTTCTTTGGTAAGATTAACTTTGTCAGAAAATTCATCACGGGATTTGCTTGAAATTGTGAAGCCATTAAATGCCATGTTGAAACAAGATGCCAAGGTCGAATGGACTACAGAAGCAAAGGAGGCCTTTGTAGAGATTAAGAGAGCCATTGCTGACGCTCCCGTATTGGTGAGCCCAAATTATAACAAACCTTTTTATATCTATTCCTTTGCTTCCGACCATTCGTGTGCTGGAATGCTGACACAAAAGTCTGATAAGGGGAGTGAGCATCCCATTGCTTTCATGAGTGCACCATTAAAGGATGCTGAGTTGAAATACCCAAGTGTGGAGAAGCAAGCATATGCCCTTGTTCGGGCAGTAAAGAAATTCAGGCATTATATCCTCAAAAACAAGGTGTTTGCAATTGTTCCCGATTCTGCCGTTAAGTTGCTGCTAATGCAGAACGAGTTAGGGGAGCGCAGAGCTAAATGGGTGACCATGCTTCAGGAGTATGACATTGAGATTCAGCCGATGAAGCTAGTAAGAGGACAAGGACTCACCCAAACCATGGCAGAGATAGGCCCTGAGTTGTCTGTTCATAACTATAATGTTGAAGAAGTTTCCCCAGAGGGCTGGTATGATGATATAGTCTATTATCTGTTGAATCAACGACCTCCAGCACACCTTAATGCAGTACAGAGGCGAGCCTTAAGGCTGAAAAGCGACGGTTTCATGCTGAAAGGAGCTGTCCTATACAAGAAGAATCATGAAGGTATTTATTTGAGGTGCCTTGGGAGACAGGAAGCTGAAAGGGTAATGAGTGAATTTCATGAGAAATATGGTACTGGTCATGGTTCTGCGATTGCTACTGCAAATCAGATTTTGAGGGCAGGGTACTACTGGCCTACACTGTTCAAGGATGTTCATCAACATGTACGGACCTGTCACACTTGTCAGATGCAGCAACAAGAGAAAGGTGTGCAGCACTTCCGCTCCAGTCAGTCATTGAGGTAAAACCTTTTGCTCAATGGGGTATGGACTTCATAGGCCCCATCAATCCACCATCCTCTGTAGGACACAGGTACATTCTCACCATAACTGATTACTTTACGAGATGGACTGAAGCTTTTGCTTGTAGGCAGTGCACATCAGAGGTAGTAATTGATTTTTTAGAATCTGCCATTCTCAATCGGTTTGGATGCCCTGTTGCTGTTGTTTCTGATAATGGTCCTGCCTTTGCCTCTTTGAGATTCTCAAACTGGGCCTTTGATCATGGCATTGTTGTCAAGTTTGCGTCTAATTATTATCCCCAGGGGAATGGTCTAGCTGAATCCTCTAACAAGAACCTGTTGACTGTCATCCGAAAGCTATTAGAAAGGAACCCAAAAGACTGGCACACCCAGCTTAGGTTTGCTCTTTGGGCAGATCGTACCAGAGTTAAGTCCTCCATTGGTACATCTCCTTATCATTTAGTATATGGTCTGGAACCAGTTTTCCCTATCCAACTCAAGATCCCAACTCTACAGTTTATAAATCAGTTTTATGATGAAGGGGATAGAAGGGAGGCCAGGCTCACAGAATTGTTGAACCTTGAGGAAAAACGAGACAATGCCCTTGAAAAATTTTCCAAACACCAGGGGGTAGTCAAGAGGTGGTTTGACAGGAGAGCAAAAGTTAAGGTTTTTAGGATTTCTGACCTTGTCTTGTGCTGGGATAAACCTCATGATCAAAAAGGGAGTCATGAAAAATTTGATAAATTGTGGCTGGGCCCATATCAGATAGCCGAAATACTGGGAGATAATGCCTTCCGTCTGAGGACTCTCACGGGAGAAGACATACCACTGCCTGTCAATGGGCAGTATCTGAAACATTATTTCCAGTCTTGAGCTGTTTTCAACTCTTTGCTTTGTAAATAGTTAGTTTAGGTTGCTTTGTTCATTTGTTTGCTTGCTTTGGTTAGAGTAGGTTTTCCCTTTTTGCTTTGCTGGTTTTGTTTGGTTAGGGTAGGTTTGCTTTGGTTTGTTTGTTTTGGTTTGCGTTGCTCTTGTCGTTGGTCCTTTCTCTTTTTGGGGATTGGGGGTGTATCTGTATGGTAATGGTGGCAAAGCGGGTCTAATGTTCTTGGTATTTCTCTTACAAACTTTGCTCATTTTTCCAGAATACCATGGTATGAATTCTTTAACCTATGTCATTTATCCTTAGGTTGAGACAAAGGGTTTCTAGTTAGTCTGGACAGAAATATATTGGGGTCTTATACTTTTAAATCTTTAATATATCTGAAGTTGTAAAGGCTCCTTATAAGGTCTGATCAGGTGAAAAATCCTTTTCTGCTCTAGTGCCACTGTGGTTCTCAGCCCTGAGTATGGACTTCACTGTTCACAGGTTGAATGAAGTGAGTAAAAAGAGAAGAAATATCAAAAGAAGAAAAATATATATATATATTGAAAATCATGAGGCTTGAATTCAACCTATCAGGAGGATCTGAATATCTCTACCGGGGCTATGAACGCCTGGCTGGCAGTAGAGCTATGTTCAGGAGGACCACAGCGATAACCTCGTCGGGGCTATGGACGCCTGACTGGCAGCGAGGCTCTATCCAGGTTACTTTTAGAGTAAGAATCTTTACGTAGCCTGTTCATACCATGTCTGGTTCTTCTTGCAACTGAGGGTAGGTAATAAATGCATGTGCACACACTTAGACCCTGGTATAGGAATGTCTGAATGACTGGGAGTTTCTTTGTTTTAACTTAGGGTGGTGGCTGGGTATCTGAGTTGAAACCTTGAGTTCTGGGTTCTTGATTCCAGTTTGTCATCGAAATGCTCAGGAGCATTTCCCCAGCAGAGTCGCCATTTGTTGTGCAGTTTTTGCACACACGCCCCACTTAGAGTAGGGACCCTCTTTTTGGTGTCTTTGACCTTTGGTTCTATTGGATTTATTATCTTAGGGTCTTGACATGTTGGTCTTGCTGGCTTTGACCTTTCCTTGAGGTTTGAATTAATTGAAAATGAGTTTTTCGCCAGGTCCGGGTTTTCACCTGGATCCGGGATTTTCTGACTCTGGCAGATTTTCCCGGACCCTGGTTCCTTGTCTATTTCTGGCAGGATTCTCCGATTCCGGGTTTTTGCCTTACTGCGGGATTTTCTGGTCCTGGCGGATTTTCCCGGATTCTACCAAAATCCCGACCTTCCTCATTTCCCCGGTTTCTGCATTTCCGCGGAATCCGTGTTTCCGCGCATTCTGGGATTTTCCAAAATTCCGCTTGCAGCTCGGGTTTCCGGACTTGTCAGAGGTGTCTTGTCGTGCATTAATGGTTGAGGTACCTTCGCTCAGACGGGTATAAGGGCGGATTTAGGGCATTTTCAGTGCCATTCTAACTTCATTGCTCCCTTGTTTTGCCCTGGCGATTTCGAATTTCTATCTGAGTTTTGAGAATCGATCCTAATTTGTTCGCGTGAGGATTGCTTGGGTGCCGGTGTTGGTGTTTTCGCTGCTTGGGCGTGTTTGCTGCGAAGGTCGCCTTCTCAAGCTCGAATTTCTTCCGCTTTGATCCATGGTATGTGGTCATTACCCTTCCGTTTTGCTTGCATGGTGATTGAAGGTTTTCAATTGGGTATTATTAGATTTGGGTCGGCTCTTGCTTGATTTTAATTTCATATTTATAGAGTCGGGGTTTGACCCGTTTGTATGATGAAACCCTATTACTCGTGTCCTGCAAGTTTGTCCGTCTGTGTGGTTGCATGTGTATCCTTTAGACGGAGTTCTAGGCTTGATTGCTTGCTCTTTTAGTGCGAAATCTGCCATATCGTGCGAAGTTGGGGTTTTTTCTTCGATATTTGAGCCCAGAGCGAAGATTTCTTCTTGTTTGAGCGATTTTGTCCTTGTATCTTGTTGACTTCGCCATCTTGTGAAGATTCAAGTGCTTTAGGTAAATTCTTAGCCAATATCTTAAACCCTAAAGCTTGCTCTGGTTTTAATGGCGGAGATTTGATTATTCGATTTAGGGCATCATCGTTTTAATGTGGGAATTTGTCCTTTGCAAGTTCTGGAACTTTGGGGTCCTTTGCGCTTTGAATTTTGTTGATTGTCGTCGGTTCTGGGATCATTCGAGCTTAGGAGAGGTGAATCCCGTGGTCGTTTGGGTTTTGATTCGCGTTTGGTCATTTTTTGGGTTTTCAAGGTCATCGCGGAATTTCGTCGCTTCCGGATTTTCCCAGTTTGGACTTGTTCCGCGGACTGAGGTTATTTCCGGCGCATTTTAGATCATCCACGAAAATTCGTTCCATCCAGTTTTTTCTGGATTTCCTGTCTGATCGTGTCTTTTCAAATGTTTCGGTGATAGGATTAGGGGAACGGTTGTTTGATGCTTCTTTCTTGTTGCTAATAAGTGAATTCAATGATTATCCTTTGTTTTTTCATCTGCACTAACGATTTATTTGACTAATGATGCTCTGGCAGTAGGAATCCGTCTGGGTCGGATTTCTCCGAAATTCCGCCCCGACAGTATTTTCCTGGTTTGCGTGATTTTCCCGGATTATCTGATTTCTCTGGATCTCGAAGGATTAGCATTTGGCAGTGGATTTTGATTAATTTAGATGATTTGTGCTAACCTTTTGGATTGGAATATGAGCAATAATTGAATACTAATGACGATTTTTGATGTGCAGGCTGAATCAAGCAAGGCGGTTGTTGGAAAGTCCAAGGGTGGCACAGGGGCTTCATCCATCTCTGAGACAGAACAACTACGATTGGACATGAAGAACCCACTTCCTGAGAGCAAAGTGTCTTCTGTGTGGACCGAGGTATCAGATACTAATGTTGGTGCTTAGCGGTATGAGGAGTTCAAATAGAGAATGGCCGAGAAGGATCAGTCAGCCCTGAGGCAGGGGATGATGAGTTCCAGATTGGTACATGTGGCAGGGTTCCCTCCGGCAGTGCAGTGTTATGAATTAATCTTGGAGTGCGCCCGACAATATGATTTTGATACGCACAGAGTGGTCAGCACCGAGGGGAGAGTCTTGGCCTACTTCAGTCCGGCCTCCATTGCACAGGCTTTCAGTATGCCAGATCTTCCTTTAGTGTGTGCCTTGAATATTGACACTACCAGGACCTACTATGAGAATGAGCTAGTCAAGGCTTAGTAGATAATTAACTCGTGACTAGAAAAGCCAAAATCCCATCATTCGAAGTTGCCCAAGCAGCTGCACAGGGTAAAATTCAGGTCAGAGGTATATGATGCCATCACACTTCTGAGCAGGGTGGCTGGATTGAGAAGTGCAGGGGTATTAGAGAGTTGGATGGTCCATGTGATCACCAAAATTAGTCAAGGGACCAATTATCACTGGGCAGGGCTCATCAGTGCTGAGATTGACAGACAGTTGAGGAATGTGTTGGAAGCGAAGAGATTCACTATGTCCTCGTATGTAGTATATGTGTTGGCCATCTCCTACCCCTACAAAGGTCTGAATCCGAGGGGAACAATCGGACAGGATATAATTTATGAAGTGTATCCAGAGTTGCATCTCGGGCACAAGGATTACAAGAGAGCCAATGATGTATTTACAATGCATATCACCCGGACACTCCAGAATGCAGAGCATCTCAGATTATCCGATGGGGCCAAAGGACTGATCAAGAACTACGGAGCATGGTTCATCCAGTTCCCTACATTCACTTACCTCAGGATTGATGGATGCCCAATAGCCCCTTACAGGTTGCCTCGGTATCCCACTGACCACATTGTGCTGCTGGAGGTTGTAAGACAGATCTGTGAATTTGATGCGGTGGTGAAGAAGGAGAAGCACAAGACAGGCTTCAGAGGAGACTTCCCTCTTGGGATTGGTGTGGGAGAGATGTGCCCGTCTATCTAATCAGCTCACACCACAGGGGAGGAACTAGCAGCCTATGGATTCTCCTTCCATTCAAAAATAATGAATTTTGACATAACTGGAGAGGCTCAGAATAGAGCTACTCGGGAGTATAGGCACAAGGATGATCTAGAAGACTACTGGGTCAACATCAAAGATGACCTTGAGGCGAGGAAGAAAAGATATTCTAGGTTGCCGGTGGAGGCCATTAGGCAATACAATGTTAAACTGATTCTGGATCAGCTTGATGATGACGGAAAACTGGTGCAAGACCACGCTTATGATGCGGTGAAGGGTAGGCCAACCGGAGATATTGACTAGAACGAGAATGAAATTACAGAGCTGGAGGATTTGATGGCTCCTGTCATGAAGTTCACTTCCTCGTGGATAAAGCATAAAATCTGGGAATTGGAAAGTGCAAAGGTGACTTGTACTTTTGACTTGATGGGAAATCTCAATCCCATGTCAACTTCTGAAGAATCCGAGGAAGACGACGCCAAAGGGAAAATAGTGAAAACATCGCCATTCAAGATAAAAGTCAGAGGTCCTAAGGAAGGGGCTGAACCTGAAACAAAGAGGAAGCCGAAGGGAAAGAGAAGATGGAAGACTCTGACAATCAGCAAGTCCTCTGATGAGGAAGAAACGGAGAAAGCTGAAGAGGAGGATGCTCCTCCACCACCTAAGAAAGCTAGGACGAGAAGGACCGCCAGGAGGAAAGATCAGGTTGCTTCGGAGGATGAACCTCCAATTGTCGATGTGGAGAGTTCCGGAGGGGAAAAAACCAAGGTCTACACAAGAAAATCAAGGACTCCCTCTCCCAAGGATGCTGTACAGCAGAGGGACTCCTCCCCAAAGTTACCGGTTGGAGAGCCACCAAAGTCTGTTTCTCCGCCACCAAGCGCACCTGAACCGGAGAATCCGGATGAGCATGAAACTAGCGGGGAGGCAGAACAGTTCAAGGAAGGAACACTTTTCAGTGAGGCGGCTGAGCTTGAGGTGGGAACAGAAGAAGGACACACTTCTCCGTTGGTGCAATATGAGGATTCTCCGGAGATTGACCAAGGCCGCGGATCACCAGAGCCAGAGGAGAATATCCCTGCCAAGACTCCCTCACCGGTGCAGCAAGAGGCAGAACTTGAAGAGGTGGATCCAGGTGAGCAGCTTCCGGAGAAGGAGGATGATAAGGCAACAACTCCAGAGGAAGAGAAAGTGACAGAGGAGCCAGAAAATGCCGGAGTGGAAGAAATCCAGACTGACCCTGTAGCCCCAGACTGGCTCGAAAAGGAACTTGTGAGGAAGAAGCAAGTGATTGTTGAGGACACCCCCTTGGACTGGGATGAAATGTTGTCAAAAATTGGCAAAGGAAAGAAGAAGAAGGCTGCAAAGGTCATCTCCCGGGTGGAAAGGGATGAAGCGCACAATAGGGTAGTCCACATTGCCACCCCTGCAGCGGATAAAATGAGGGAGGATATTACAAGCCAAGACTATAATGTCCAGACAATTAACCTTGGGCCGGCCTCCATGGAGCAGGATATTGAGGAGTTTGAGGGATCCAGCGCCGTAATTGTGGATAGGTTGAAAAAGGAGACCCAAACTAAACACGAGCTAAAGAAGGAGAATGAACGGTTAAGGAAGTGTTTGGAGGAGGTTATGAAACCTTTGCAGTCACTTCACCCTTCTTCATCTGCTACCCCTGGCTTTCTGCCTAAGGAGACAATTTCCGGAATTGAAAAGATGAAAACCTCTACTCAGGCTGCCAGGGACTGGTTAATGAGTGTACAAGCAAAAGGAGATGATGCTATCAAGACAGTTTTATCTGTAGGGAAGGATGCAGTCCGGGCAAAGGAGCTGTTGGAGTATATTCTGTCCTAGGATAAGAATGATATGGATCTCCTGCTGCAGAAATCGAAGGTTATCTTGGGACATGGCAAGGATCAATTGGCTAAAGATGGAATCCTTCCTTCCTCAAGGGTGGATGAACCGTGGGAATGGTTCGAAGCGCTGCAGATCAGGCAGAAGGCTTTGAAGAAAAATTTAAAGAGAAAGAAGCAAATCGATGGTGAGCTTACTGTAGTTTACGATGGATGCATTGCCTTCTTTGAGGTAATGACAGGGAGGAAGAAGATAGCTCCCAAGTATCTGAGCTTGGATCAATTGAAGGAGTGGTGGCATGAAATTTATGCCCCGAATTCTGATGAAGCTGTCACTGGCCACCTACTTGATGATGCAGCCACCTACATGGCAGTGATGGATAGATACATGGCCAACAGGGAGGATTGGAACAAGATTGTTGAACGGTCCAAGGAGGAAGCAGACTCCATTAAATGCTGACTTAGGGTTTTGCCATTGCCACCTATTGCTGAGTTGGACGGAATATTCTTGAGGGTCCAAGGGTCATCTGGACAGAAGAAGGATAAAGGGAGCGACAGTTAATGCTCATTTTGAGATTTGTGCTTCCCTATTACTATGGGGCATGCATTAGACCAGACTTCCTTGGGGACTGTGTCAGAGCCGACTTGGATGATGGCATTTAATGTGTGCCTTGGTTCGTTTCCTTGGCCGAGCTGTTTTGGCAGTTTTATTATTTTTGTAAAATGTTTGGCTGGGCCGACATGTCTTGGGGGAATTTTCTATAAATAGGCATTCTTGCCTCATTGTAAGGGTTAGACATTGGTTAGCTAAGCGCGAATAGAGATGTAAGAGTAATAGTTAAATCTCTTGGCCCTTCTTAAAGCAAAATACCGATCGTAACAACTGTTGCAGATTTTTGGTGATTAATACAATTGGCATTATTGTGGTTTCTTTTCCTGGTGGAATCCTTTGTGTTATTTCATCGTGCATGGTTCTTATTGTTCCATCTTTTAAATTGCTTGAAGATTTAGGGTTTAGTATTCGGAAATAGATTAGTTTCAGTTGGATAAATGATGTTTATGATTTCATATTTGGAATGTTTGTAGCTATCTCTGGTCTATACTCCCAGTAACTATCTGATTGTAGTAGGCTGGCAAAGTCAACCTGGACCGTATATTCAATGTGCTTAAGTTCGATTGTAGATGCATGTCTATGATTTGAAAATCTGAATTCCTCAGAAGATTGCACCATTCTTGTGAGATTGCTTTGTGGGTCGGAATGAGAACTGGTTATTTGAGATAGGTCCATTTCAAATATATGTTATTTACATTGTTTGTCCTTTCAGTAATTTAAATCTTATCACTTCCTTGCACCCTTATCTTTTGCTATTTCTTTATTATTCGGTTAGATTTAGGGTTTGAAGATCATCATATTGTTAGATCTGATAAGTTGAAAGATCCAGTTTTCTTGTAGTAAGGTCCCCTTGTGATTACCAGCATTTTCACATATTATCTGAGCTGTTTATGCATCGTTATGACCTAACACCCGAGATACCTTGGGGTGATTTTCAGTAATTTATTATTGAGGATTACCTTTCAAGAGAGATAGAATATTGCATTCTGTCTGAGTTGTTGTTGTGCAGAAAACACCATCAACAGATTGGCGCTAGAAGGAGGGCCTGAATGAGCACACTGGATCGTTTCTTGAACGCCATCTCCCTAGAGAGATATAGGAGAAATACCAGATCTACCACCAGAGAAGAAGATCTAGAGGAACTACAGTTTCCCAATACGTCAAGGACTAGAGAGAGGGGAGAATCATCATCACCCATCCTCTCACCAACATCATCCACATCCTCACATCCTGAAGTTGAGGCTATACCCATTCCTGAAGCCGTTCCCATCCATCAGCCTCAGCCGATCAATAACCAACCACCACCGCCACCCCCACTCTTACCAATGGCTTTCCTCGCTAATAATCCATCACCATTGTCCTTCCAAGCTTACAATGTAATGCCCAAAAACCCTAAGCATTTCTATTCAAAATTCCATGTTAATGACCCAAATAGGACCGCGGAAGAACACATAAGGATTTTTCAAACTTGTCTCAAAGATCGAGGGATTGTCCATGATGATGTTGCCTGTAGGTTATTTCCTTATTCACTAGGGGAGGAAGCCTTTTACTGGTATAACCATCTCCCTGCTGGCTCAATCCTTAACTGGAATGATCTTGAAAAGGCCTTTTTACAGAAATTCAGAATACCTATTAGTGCCAATGAGTTATACCTGCAGTTCATTAAAGTCAAAAGAGAGGTTAATGAACCCATAGCCAGTTTCAATAACAGGTTCCATCGTGCTTTTACCAGACTTCAAGACCCATATGTTTTAGATGATGATACAGCCCTGGGGGTCTATTATGAAGCTCTGGATAGCCTAACAGCAACCTTTTTGAAGTGGAGACCCAACCCTCCAGGTACCCTAACTGATGCTTATACGGAAGCTGTCAAGCTTAGTACAAATTTGAGACAGCACTTGACTGGGCCATTGCCTTCTCTGGGACCAGCTGCACATCCCAACCAGATTCAGGCAGTAAATCACGCTCTCACCAATCATACCCCAATCATGAATCCAGTTCCTCAACTACCCATGGTACCACACCCTGGTCACCCCATGACAGAGATCTCCCCTATGGCTAACTTCCCTCAACAACAAGTTAATCAGCCAATGTATCAAACACAGCCGAATAGCTTCCCTGCTTATCTACAAAATTCTGAAGTATTACATCAGTCCATGGGATCTGCCACAATGTTTGTCCCTCCTCAGAGCAACCCAAGCCGGCCCCCTTTGGTAGATTCGAATAAAGAAAGGATTGATGAAATGGCTGAGCAGATAAAGAAGCTAAACCTAGAGGTAACTTACCTCAGGAATCAAAATAGTCATTTACAAGCTGCTCAGAAAGGCATGCAGTCCAATCAGAACAGAGAGTTCTCACAAGGGCAGAACTTTGACAGGGGACAACGTAATGATAGGGGATTCTACAATGATAGAGGATACAATCAGGATAGGGGTTACAACAATGATAGAGGGTTCAATAATGAAAGGAGGCAGAATTTTGATAGAAGTCAAGGTAGTGGATCTGGATTTGATAAGAGGCCATCGCAAGGGCAGAACAGAACTTGGAATACAGGGCCCAACAATGGGGGAGTTCCCACCCCATTGGATCAACCTGCCAATCAGATTGTTAATCAACCTGCAAATCAGCCGGTCGGTCAAGAAAAACCTCCTAACGGTGTATATCTGGCTGAAGCAGCCCTATCAGGATGGTGCAGGCTTCATAAGACAAGTCAGCATTCGGAATTGGAGTGCCCAGAGTTCCAAACTGCTGCCTCTATTTTTCAATATGAGGTAGAGAACAATGTGAATGGATAGGAGATTGTTCCCTCCAACTCATATGATTCTCCTGTGTTGGTATTAAATCATGCTCCTTTTCCAGCCAGCAAGGAAAATGTACCAGAGGAGCTTGATTCCCAAGAAGATGAAACAGATCAGATTTGTAATGGAGACGAAGTAGCTCAGTTGTTTAATGAAGATACAATGAATGACAATGGCCCTCTTGATCAGGAGGAACCTTATGTTGAGGAAGTTCAGATGTTTCAGAGACAAGGATTGAGAGATATGCCTCATAGACGTCCACAGCCTGGAGGACCTTTCACCACTTCCATTCCTCCCAACAACTTCAGTACTCCTCCAAATCCTAATGCTAGTAACAACCCGTCTTATCCACACGTTCCCAAGCAGTATCTTTCAAAGGAGAGACAGGCTCAAACCGACCCACAGAAGGAAAAGGCTGTCCAAGCTGGCAAGGATAAGGTGGATGAATCATCTAAGGAAATCTCTACTGATATGAGTGAAGAGCAGATGGTTTCATATATTGCAGAGGAATTCAAGAAACTAAAGGTAAATCTTTCTGCGTTTGAGTTGTTAAGGTTCCCTGCAATTAGGAAGGCTGTCTTAGGTACCTATGATGCAAATTCAAATTTATTGGATAAGTCTTCTGGTGAACATGTCGGCCAAACTTCCAGCTCCTAGCCTGTGAGCGCACAAAATCAGACCCAAAATAGGACTAACATACCCCCTGGAGATAAAGGAAAAGAAAAGGATAAGACTCAAGTGGCTCAAGTAGATACTCAGCCTACCTTGTTCCAAGGGAAAACAGAAACCCCACCATTCCTAATCTTTGTTCGTATATTCGGTAAGAATTTGCATAACTGCTTGTTAGATTCTGGTGCTTCCACCAACGTGATGCCTCTTGGAGTTTGTAGGGCTCTAGGAATTACACCTGCTGATTCCCAGAAGAAGGTGACTCAGTTAGATAGAACTGAAGTGAATGTGGTGGGAGAGTTAAACATGATCCAAATGCAAATAGCCTCTGATCCAAGGATTCAACAGGTTATCAATATTCAGGTAGCTGATATTCCTGATGCGTATGGTTTGATTCTAGGAAGAGAGTTTACGAAGGGTCTGAATGGTTATGTGTCCACTGATCACTCTCACATGTGGCTTCCATGGAAGGGAGTACCTAATCAGATCAGAATTGAGAGGGAGCCTAGAATGAAGTACATGATAACGGAATACCAAAAGACTTTAGCAGAAGTTCTCATATCAGAGGCCGGAATGGGAAACTACCTGCTATCGACTCAATATGAAGAATCAGATGTGGAAGAGGTGCTGATGTTGCATACGATGCCAGCTGATGTTGGGACAGGGTCCAGCCACATTGAGGTTCTGACAGAATTAGTTGAAGAAGAAGAACTGGAGGACAGTTAGATCAGCTTATTGGACAGTTTCCAAGAGTTCATCAGGCGGTGTATGGAGAACCAGACTCACCTAGGAAAGAAGACAAGCTTTAGGGAGTTACTCTTACCCAATTGGTGTAGAGTCCACAATGCTTCTCACTCAGAGTTGGAGTGTTGTCTATGTCAGACAGTAGTAAAACAAGTGCAGAAATGTATGAATCCAGCTCAGGCGGTTAAGGAAGATGAGCAGAATCTTCAAGAAGAATGCGAAAGCCAGGAACCTGTGGCGACTGAGCCAGCCTCTAACAGTGATAAATCAAAAGACAAAATGAAGGGAAATACCACTGCAGAATACTGGACTCTTAAGTTTAATGGATCTAAGTCCAAGCAGGGAGCTGGGGCTGGGTTTGAACTGATTAGTCCAAAAGGTAAGAACTTCTTTGCGGCTCATAGGCTCCAATTTCATTGCACCAATAATGTAGCAGAGTATGAAGCTTTAATTCATGGTCTCCTTATGACACTCAAGAAAAAGGTCAGGGTTCTGCAAGTTTTTGGTGATTCAAAATTAGTAGTCAAACAAGTAAGAAAGCAGTATGCGTGTCACGATAGGAGAATGACCAATTATAGGCATAGAGTGTGGGACCTCATTGAGGGATTTGATGCCTTTAATATTCAACTGATACCACAGAAGAATAATCAAACCGCTGATTCTCTGGCTCAAGCAGCTAGCACTCTGCAGCCTCTATCTCTGTCGAGATTGAAGAAGTTTACTGTTGAATTGACTCCTGTGCCATCGGTTCTAGACAATGTGACTAATTTCCAGGTGTTTGAGGATGATAAACACATTCTTGATTTTATCACAAACACAGATGTTTTCGCTGCACAGATCATTGATGAAACAAAACCTCAAGAAGCAGAATTGGATCTAGAAGGTGTATTGAATCTAAAGTCTAACACTATTCTGAGGGGAATGGTACAATTGGAGCAGATTTTTGATATGGACAAGATCAGAGATCAAGAACAAGAGTCCAGGAAGGAGTCCGTCAGTGGACAGTGTGACCCTCACAATGTGGGTACTGAGGACAATATCAAGAACATTTTCATCGGCAAGGTATGTACTCCTGAAGAAAGACAGGGTATAATCAGAGCCCTACACGATTTTCCAGATATAGTGGCGTGGGGTTATGAAGACTTGAAGACTTATGACACATCCATCATAACTCATACTATACCCCTAAAGCCAGGTGCTAAACCTTTTAGACAAAGACAGAGACCCATTAATGCACTGTTGGAACCCCTCATACAGAAGGAAGTTCAGAAATTGCTGTCTGCTAGAATCATATTTCCTGTCAGGCATTCAACGTGGGTAGCTAATTTGGTTCCAGTAAGAAAGAAGAATGGTGAAATTAGGCTTTGTGTTGACTTCCAAAATCTGAACAGATCATCGAAAAAAGATAATTATCCAGTTCCCTCTTTGGATGAAATGCTTCAGGTGGTCAACGGTTCTCAGATGATGTCCTTCTTGGACGGTTATTAGGGATACAATCAAGTGATGGTCCAGTATGAGGACAGACACAAGACAGCTTTCACAACTAAGTGGGGTACCTTTGCCTACAGGAGGATGCCATTTGGACTCATCAATGCTGGAGCTACATTCCAAAGGGCTATGGACATCGCCTTTAAGGATATTATAGGGAAATGCATCATCATTTATATGGACGACCTGACTGTTTTCTCAAAGAACAGAGGGGATCATATCTCAGATTTGCACAAAGTGTTCCAAAAATGCAGAGAATTTGGCATATCCTTAAATCCCAAGAAGTGTATCTTTGGGGTAACAGAAGGAAAGCTGTTGGGACATGTCATATCAGAAAAAGGAATTGCTATAGATCCTGAAAGAGTGGAGGCTATATTAAAGATTCAGCCGCCTGCTAGCAAAAAAGAGATGAAGTCCTTTGGTAAGATTAACTTTGTCAGAAAATTCATCACGGGATTTGTTGAAATTGTGAAGCCATTAAATGCCATGTTGAAACAAGATGCCAAGGTCGAATGGACTACAGAAGCAAAGGAGGCCTTTGTAGAGATTAAGAGAGCCATTGCTGACGCTCCCGTATTGGTGAGCCCAAATTATAACAAACCTTTTTATATCTATTCCTTTGCTTCCGACCATTCGTGTGCTGGAATGCTGACACAAAAGTCTGATAAGGGGAGTGAGCATCCCATTGCTTTCATGAGTGCACCATTAAAGGATGCTGAGTTGAAATACCCAAGTGTGGAGAAGCAAGCATATGCCCTTGTTCGGGCAGTAAAGAAATTCAGGCATTATATCCTCAGAAACAAGGTGTTTGCAATTGTTCCCGATTCTGCCGTTAAGTTGTTGCTGATGCAGAATGAGTTAGGGGAGCGCAGAGCTAAATGGGTGACCATGCTTCAGGAGTATGACATTGAGATCCAGCCGATGAAGCTGGTAAGAGGACAAGGACTCACCCAAACCATGGCAGAGATAGGCCCTGAGTTGTCTGTTCATAACTATAATGTTGAAGAAGTTTCCCCAGAGGGCTGGTATGATGATATAGTCTATTATCTGTTGAATCAACGACCTCCAGCACACCTTAATGCAGTACAGAGGCGAGCCTTAAGGCTGAAAAGCGACGGTTTCATGCTGAAAGGAGCTGTCCTATACAAGAAGAATCATGAAGGTATTTATTTGAGGTGCCTTGGGAGACAGGAAGCTGAAAGGGTAATGAGTGAATTTCATGAGAAATATGGTACTGGTCATGGTTCTACGATTGCTACTGCAAATCAGATTTTGAGGGCAGGGTACTACTGGCCTACACTGTTCAAGGATGTTCATCAACATGTACGGACCTGTCACACTTGTCAGACTGCAGCAACAAGAGAAAGGTGTGCAGCACTTCCGCTCCAGTCAGTCACTGAGGTAAAACCTTTTGCTCAATGGGGTATGGACTTCATAGGCCCCATCAATCCACCATCCTCTGCAGGACACAGGTACATTCTCACCATTACTGATTATTTTACAAGGTGGACTGAAGCGTTTGCTTGTAGGCAGTGTACATCAGAGGTAGTAATTGATTTTTTAGAATCTGCCATTCTCAATCGGTTTGGATGTCCTGTTGCTGTTGTTTGTGATAATGGGCCTGCCTTTGCATCTTTGAGATTCTCAAACTGGGCCTTTGATCATGGCATTATTGTGAAGTTTGCATCTAATTATTATCCCCAGGGAAATGGTCTAGCTGAATCCTCTAATAAGAACTTGTTGACTGTCATCCGAAAACTGTTAGAAAGGAACCCAAAGGATTGGCACACCCAGCTTCGGTTTGCTCTTTGGGCAGATCGTACCAGAGTTAAGTCCTCCATTGGTACATCTCCTTACCATTTAGTGTACGGTCTGGAACCAGTTTTCCCTATCCAACTCAAGATCCCAACTCTACAGTTTATAAATCAGTTTTATGATGAAGGGGATAGAAGGGAGGCCAGGCTGACAGAATTGTTGAACCTTGAGGAAAAACGAGACAATGCCCTTGAAAAGTTTTCCAAACACCAGGGGGTAGTCAAGAGGTGGTTTGACAGGAGAGCAAAAGTTAAGGCTTTTAGGATTTCTGACCTTGTCTTGTGCTGGGATAAACCTCATGATCAAAAAGGGAGTCATGGAAAATTTGATAAATTGTGGCTGGGCCCATATCAGATTGCCGAAATACTGGGAGATAATGCCTTCCGTCTGAGGACTCTCACGGGAGAAGACATACCACTGCCTGTCAATGGGCAGTATCTGAAACATTATTTCCAGTCTTGAGCTGTTTTCAGCTCTTTGCTTTGTAAATAGTTAGTTTAGGTTGCTTTGTTCGTTTGTTTGCTTGCTTTGGTTAGAGTAGGTTTTCCCTTTTTGCTTTGCTGGTTTTGTTTGGTTAGGGTAGGTTTGCTTTGGTTTGTTTGTTTTGGTTTGCGTTGCTCTTGCCGTTGGTCCTTTCTCTTTTGGGGATTGGGGGTGCATCTGTATGGTAATGGTGGCAAAGCAGGTCTAATGTTCTTGGTATTTCCCTTACAAACTTTGCTCATTTTTCCAGAATACCATGGTATGAATTCTTTAACCTATGTCATTTATCCTTAGGTTGAGACAAAGGGTTTCTAGTTAGTCTGAACAGAAATATATTGGGGTCTTATACTTTTAAATCTTTAATATATCTGAAGTTGTAAAGGCTCCTTATAAGGTCTGATCAGGTGAAAAATCCTTTTCTGCTCTAGTGCCACTGTGGTTCTCAGCCCTGAGTATGGACTTCACTGTTCACAGGTTGAATGAAGTGAGTACAAAGAGAAGAAATATCAAAAAAAAAAATATATATATATATTGAAAATCATGAAGGTTTGAATTCAACCTATCAGGGGGATCTGAATATCTCTACCGGGGCTATAGACGCCTGACTGGCAGTAGAGCTATGTTCAGGAGGACCACAGCGATAACCTCGTCGGGGCTATGGACGCCTGACTGGCAGCGAGGCTCTATCCAGGTTACTTTTAGAGTAAGAATCTTTACGTAGCCTGTTCATACCATGTCTGGTTCTTCTTGCAACTGAGGGTAGGTAATAAATGCATGTGCACACACTTAGACCCTGGTATAGGAATGTCTGAATGACTGGGAGTTTCTTTGTTTTAACTTAGGGTGGTGGCTGGGTATCTGAGTTGAAACCTTGAGTTCTGGGTTCTTGATTCCAGTTTGTCATCGAAATGCTCAAGAGCATTTCCCCAGCAGAGTCGCCATTTGTTGTGCAGTTTTTGCACACACGCCCCACTTAGAGTAGGGACCCTCTTTTTGGTGTCTTTGACCTTTGGTTCTATTGGATTTATTATCTTAGGGTCTTGACATGTTGGTCTTGCTGGCTTTGACCTTTCCTTGAGGTTTGAATTAATTGAAAATGAGTTTTTCGCCAGGTCCGGGTTTTCACCTGGATCCGGGATTTTCCGACTCTGGCGGATTTTCCCGGACCCTGGTTCCTTGTCCGTTTCTGGCAGGATTCTCCGATTCCGGGTTTTTGCCTTACTATGGGATTTTCAGGTCCTGGCGGATTTTCCCGGATTCTGCCAAAATCCTGACCTTCCTCATTTCCCCGGTTTCTGCATTTCCGCGGAATCTGTGTTTCTTCGCATTCTGGGATTTTCCGAAATTCCACTTGGGGCTCGGGTTTCCGAACTTGTCAGAGATGTCTTGTCGTGCATTAATGGTTGAGGTACCTTCGCTCAGACGGGTATAACGACGGATTTAGGGCATTTTCAGTGCCATTCTAACTTCATTGCTCCCTTGTTTTGCTCTGGCGATTTCGAATTTCTATCTGAGTTTTGAGAATCGATCCTAATTTGTTCGCGTGAGGATTGCTTGGGTGCCGGTGTTGGTGTTTTCGCTGCTTGGGCGTGTTTGCTGCGAAGGTCGCCTTCTCAAGCTCGAATTTCTTCCGCTTTGATCTATGGTATGTGGTCATTACCCTTCCGTTTTGCTTGCATGGTGATTGAAGGTTTTCAATTGGGTATTATTAGATTTGGGTCGGCTCTTGCTTGATTTTAATTTCGTATTTATAGAGTCGGGGTTTGACCCGTTTGTATGATGAAACCCTATCACTCGTGTCCTGCGAGTTTGTCCGTCCGTTTGGTTGCATGTGTATCTTTTAGACGGAGTTCTAGGCTTGGTTGCTTGTTCTTTCCGTGCGGAATCCGCCATCTCGTGCGAAGTTGGGGTTTGTCTTCGGTGTTTGGGCCCAGAACGACGATTCCATTTTGTTTTGAGCGGTTTTGTCCTTGTATCTTGTTGACTTCCCTAAGATTTGACTGCTTTAGGTAAATCCTTAGCCGTTACTTTGATCCTAAAGCTTGCTCTAGTTTTAATGGCGAAGATTTTCGATTTAGGGCATCATTGTTTTGATACGGGAATTTGTCCTTCGCAAGTTTCTGAGACTTTGGGGTCCTCTGCGCTCTGAATTTCGTTGATTGTCGTCGGTTCTTAGATCATTCGAGCTTAGGTGGGGGAATCCCACGGTCGTTTGGGTTTTGGTTTGCGTTCTGTTGTTTCCTCGGGTTCCAGAGGTCGTCGCGGAATTTCCTCGCTTCTGGATTTTCCCGGTTTGGGTTTGTTCCGCGGACTGGGATCCTTTCTGGAACATTTTAAGTCGTCCGCGAAAATCCGTTCCATCCGGATTTTTTCGGATTTCCTGTCTGATCGTGTCCTTTCAAATGTTTCGATGATAGGATTAGGGGAACGGTTGTTTGATGCTTATTTCTTATTGCCAATAAGTGAATTCAATGATTATCCTTTGTTTTTTTTTATCTGCACTAACAATTTATTTGACTAATGATCCTTTGGCGGCAGGAATCCGTCTGGGTCGGATTTCTCTGAAATTCTGCCCCGACGGTGTTTTCCCGGTTTGCGTGATTTTCCCGGACTATTTGATTTCTCCAGATCTCGAAGGATTAGCATTTGGCAATCGATTTTTTTTTATTTATATGATTTTGTGCTAACCTTTCGAGTTGGAATATGAGCAATAATTGAATACTAATGACGATTTTTGGATATGCAGGCTGAATCAAGCAAGGCGGTTGCTGGGAAGTCCAAGGGTGGCGCAGGGGCTTCATCCATCTCTGAGACAGAACGACTACGGTTGGACATGAAAAGCCAGCTTCCTGAGAGCAAGGTGTCTTCTGTGTGGACCGAGGTATCAGATACTAATGTTGGTGCTTGGCGGTATGAGGAGTTCAAACAGAGAATGGCCGAGAAGGATTAGTCAGCCCTAAGGCAGGGGATGATGAGTTCCGGATTGGTACATGTGGCAGGGTTCCCTCCGGCAGTGCAGTGTTATGAATTAATCTTGGAGTGCGCCCGACAATACGATTTTGATACGCACAGAGTGGTCAGCATCGAGGGGAGAGTCTTGGCTAAAGATGGAATCCTTCCTTCCTCAAGGGTGGATGAACCGTGGGAGTGGTTCGAAGCGCTGCAGATCAGGCAAAAGGCTTTGAAGAAAATTTTAAAGAGAAATAAGCAAATTGATGGGGAGCTTACTATAGTTTATGATGGATGCATTGCCTTCTTTGAAGTAATGACAGGGAGGAAGAAGATAGCTCCCAAGTATCTGAGCTTGGATCAATTGAAGGAGTGGTGGCATGAAATTTATGCCCCGGATTCTGATGAAGCTGTCACTGGCCACCTACTTGATGATGCAGCCACCTGCATGGCAGTGATGGATAGATACATGGCCAACAGGGAGGATTGGAGCAAGATTGTTGAACGGTCCAAGGAGGAAGCAGACTCCATTAAATGCCGACTTAGGGTTTTGCCATTGCCACCTATTGCTGAGTTGGACGGGATATTCTTGAGGGTCCAAGGGTCATCCGGACAGAAGAAGGATAAAGGGGGCGGCAGTTAATGCTCATTTTGAGATTTGTGCTTCCCTATTACTATGGGGCATGCATTGGACCAGACTTCCTTGGGGACTGTGTCAGAGCCGACTTGGATGATGGCATTTAATGTGTGCCTTAGTTCGTTTCCTTGGCCGACCTGTTTTGGCGGTTTTATTATTTTGAAAAATGTTTGGCTGGGCCGACATGTCTTGGGGGGAATTTGCTATAAATAGGCGTTCTTGCCTCATTGTAAGGGTTAGACATTGGTTAGCTAAGCAGTAATAGAGATAAGCAAGAGTAATAGTTAGAATTTCTTAGTCTCTTCTTGAAGCAAATACTGTATCAGAACAGTTGAATTGTTGCAGATTTTGGTGATTAATACAATTGGAGACATTGTGGTTTTCCTGGTGGAATCCTTTGTGTTATTTCATCGTGCATGGTTCTTATTGTTCCATCTTTTAAATTGCTTGAATATTTAGGGTTTAGTATTCGGAAATAGATTAGTTTCAGTTGGATAAATGATGTTTATGATTTCATATTTGGAATGTTTGTAGCTATCTCTGGTCTATACTCCCAGTAACTATCTGATTGTAGTAGGCTGGCAAAGTCAACCTGGACCGTATATTCAATGTGCTTAAGTTCGATTGTAGATGCATGTCTATGATTTGAAAATCTGAATTCCTCAGAAGATTGCACCGTTCTTGTGAGATTGCTTTGTGGGTCGGAATGAGAACTGGTTATTTGAGATAGGTCCATTTCAAATATATGTTATTTACATTGTTTGTCCTTTCAGTAATTTAAATCTTATCACTTCCTTGCACCCTTATCTTTTGCTATTTCTTTATTATTCGGTTAGATTTAGGGTTTGAAGATCATCATATTGTTAGATCTGATAAGTTGAAAGATCCAGTTTGCTTGTAGTAAGGTCCCCTTGTGATTACCAGCATTTTCACATATTATCTGAGCTGTTTATGCATCGTTATGACCTAACACCCGAGAGACCTTGGGGTGATTTTCAGTAATTTATTATTGAGGATTACCTTTCAAGAGAGATAGAATATTGCATTCTGTCTGAGTTGTTGCTGTGCAGAAAACACCATCAACAGGGAGTTGAAACCCTCATTTTCCACTTTGTGTCAAAGAAAAGGAGAGCACTCTGCATTAGAATTTCAGAAGTGTAAAGAGAATTCAGCGATGAAACCCTAATCCATCAGGTACTTTGATTGTATTGAGAAATTTGGTGTACGGTTGAAGAATTTCTTTGGTATTTTTAAGTCATGTGTACGGAATGTAAAATTAAACAATTCAAAGGAATGGTAAAATTGGATGAGTATTGCAACGAGATGATTAGATCCAAAAGAAACATGTTGTCGAACAATGAATTGAAATGGTTGAATGAAGCAAAACACAAAAGCTTGGATATTTGGAATGAATTTCCTTATTTCAGAAACACAGAAATCGTTGAGTTCATTCTGACAGATTGAATGATGATATTCTAACTTTTGATAAACCCTACCATATCTTGAAAGAAGTGATCGCAGTTATAACCGGGTTATGCAAGGTTGGGGAAGTACCGAGGAAGAAATCAATCTGAAATAAAGAAGTTGAAACCCTAACTAGAGTAACTGGAGACCAAAGGGCATTGATAATATCCACAATTAAGGATTCAGTGATAAGGTACATTGCACATGGAATATCTTACAAAACCTTTTTCAGAAACAGAGAAGGTGCTACTTTGGTAGGTGCAGTTTATATTTCACACAAGATGATAATGGAAGATCAAGATTTTTATCTTTATTGATTGTTGAAAGATCAATTAACGGAGAACGTGCAGTTGAAAAAGGAAATAGGTTACCCTTTCAGGTTTGGTACTTTGGTTATATGCCTTGTGATGTATTTTCTGAATTGTTTATCCCTAAACAACAATGTAATGTGGGAAGAGAGTGAATCAATTTGCAATCAGATTTACATATACTCTAACAATTTGGAAAAATATGATCAAGTCTATGAAAATTTCTTTAAGGGTTTGCTAAGAAAGTTTGGTTCAACTGGTGTTTCCATTCCGGTAAGAGGACTTGAAGTTGGTTCCTCCTCCGCTGAGATGGAGAGGAAGAAGAGAAGAACAAAGGAAATTGTTGTCTGTACTCCACCAACATTCAAGACTCTAAAAGTTTAAGGGAAGGGAAAATAACAACTGTTTGTGGACACACCAAATAAGGAATCCAATGAGAAATCTGAGGACACCCTTAGAAAAGAACTGAAAACACCTGAACCAAAACAAGAAAAGGCAATGGTAGAAGGAAGTGAAGAAGAAGGTGATCTAACCAAGGAAGATCTAATGCAGCTTATTCATGAGGAAGATGGAATGCAAAAGATTGCAAACATGTGGTCTATCAGACCTTCATATGAGCATGACATGATCTTAAGTGTACTAAGTGCTAATTTTGTGCACAATCATATCAAATTGCAGAGTTTGCATAATAAGTTACTAGAAGAGATGATTGAATGTATCAAGGAAATCATGGACTCTAAATCTTAGAATAAGGAAGAAGAAGAAGTGATTCTACACCTGAAGAAGCATTACAAATTGTCACTTACCAAGCTAAAAAAGCACATGAATGAACTAAGACAATGCATAAGCACTGCAAACAACATTTATAACTATTGTCTTTGATGGCCTCATGCAATCAACAAGTACAAAGAGAAATTGGAACAAATTGAAACAAGTTGAACAATATTGGTCAAAACTTTGACATGTCTTAGGATGTTGATGGTGCAATCAAGAAAATAATTTAGGAACTGTAGTCAGAGCATACAAATGTTCAGAACACTAGGAACAGGATTGTTGACACTTTTTGGAAAGTGAAGGACATAACCGAATGCAGGCTGGAACAACTGATTGAGATAATGAGGAAGGGAGAAGTATTGGAAGATGTCTTCACCATTCTAGTATCCCTCACCAAAATTATCAACCAGACATATGAGAATAACAACATGATCATAATCACTGGGATTGTAGTGGCAACATGGAAGAAGTTTCTTCCAGAGTTGAAGGAGAAGCACAAAATAATCTTCAATTAGTGGTTGTATTTCTTCAAGTTTTTGAATCAATCTTTGCTCAAGTAAGTTTTCGTTACATTTCAAAGGGGGAGAAAGGAAATTTTTTTCATTGATGTCAAAGGGGGAGAGAGAGCAGTGAAAAATGCCTTATCAAACCTAGGAGGAGTTTTGTTGAGTTTTCTCATCGATGGCGTTTTGAAGCTTTGAAGGTTTCGACACTTAGTCATTTTTCACTAAGTGTTGCCATCAATGCCAAAGGGGGAGATTATTGGCATATGGCTTCTAGTATTTTCATTGATGGCAATTGAAGTCATTGATCTGGTCCACATGTCAGCATTTGTCTATACCAGAAGGCAGAGTGAAGAATAGGGTATCCGGTTGAAGCTTGAATCTGTCAAGTAGTTTGCATTACCAGGTTATCAATTTTGGTTGTGAATCTCAGGAAAGGTTATTGGGCATATAAAATGTCTTATTATCGAGTTTTGTGCTGTTGCATCAATTGGTGTACGAGTTAGGAGATCTAGTTGTTCGATTTTCATTTTATCAGCATATGAAGGCCAACTAAGCGAATGTTGGGTATTGTAGATGTTTAAGATGGAATTTTTTAAAGTATTTTTGTGTTTTAATATATTGTTTGGGTCCTATCTATGCTATGGCTGACTTTGGTGGATGCACATTAAAATTTATTCATGATTTGAGCCGACAGTTGGAAGATATTTTCTATTTCATTGGAGCCGACATATATCGATTGAAATCTTGGCAGCAGATATATATGAGATCAGTTAATTCATTTTGGTGTGCATGTGTGAAAGTTTGATATGTGTTGATGTATGTGTGAATATCAGAAGATCAGTTGAGTGATTTTATTTGTGCAGAAGAGGATTTTTGTGAAGCGAGTTAAGGAAGAGCAGAGCGAAGTGCAGAATCAGACAGGAGGTCCAGAATCTGATCTATGAGCCTAACCGAAACTGTAATCAGGCATTTGTAGATACTATCTACTCAGTTCAACCTTTGTTGTAATCCAAATCCTTTGTAAGGTAGTGAGCCTTCCTGATTTTGAGCAGTAAGCTCTAGGCAGTGTGTCTAAATGCAAGTGCATTCCCATTTTGTAAAACATTATATTTGAGTACTCAAATTATGGATTGACCTCCATCGTGGTTTTTCCCCTAACAGGGTTTCCACATAAAAATCCTTGTGTTATGGTGTTGTGGCTTATTGTTTCATGTTCATGCATCTTTCTTTTGATTGAATGTCTTAAGCACCTGAAAGAATAGATTAATAAAGTATAAAATTTCTCAACACTGATTCACCCCCCCTCTTAGTGTTGCTTGAGTCCAACAAAACCAAGTGTATATCCTCTCCCCTCGCATCTTTTGATGATCTTGGGTGATGAAAAGCACTTTGGGTTTCACATTTGTTTTATTTTCAGCATCACCTTTAGATTGGTCTTGCCTTAAGATACATATCGCACTGAAGAACTCAAGGTGAGTCAAAGCGGTATTTCCCTTAGGCTTCTATATAAATGATCAAAGATAAACACCAAGATCAAAATTTTGATTACTTTGTCGACAATGTCATTCAAAATGGGGACGTGCCTTCAGGTATATAGAGCCCCTAATAGGAGTGGTTAAAGCCTTAAGTGGCTTGTTGGAAGTCTAGCAAGGTGGATTTTCCCCTGAGCAGTGACTAAGAACCTTGTAGTAGAGGCCACCCTTATTTCCAAAACATTCTTTGAAAGTGATGCATTAGAATTTACTTTTGAGAAGTTACTTACCAAGTCTGATTTATGGTTGAGACATAACACTCTCCATAATTTGCATGTAAAATCATCCCTTTGGGGCATGAGGTAATCCGACCTAAAAGAACATGCCTATCTCTAGGTTGTAATTATTGTCTTCTATAAACTTACCAAAAATCTCCATTACTTTAGATATCAAATACTTTGTTTGATTTAAAAAGAACACAACAAGAAAAAAATCAAACTTGGTTATCAAAATCTCAAACCCTTTAGACTTAGTGTGAATACCTTTGAAGAGAGCCCTATATTTGTGTTCCTTAAAGATTTCTTGTTTTTCAAAAAAAATCTCTAAAGGCTTTTGAATATCTAGGCTTACATTTCAAGTTAGATTTAGACCAAATTCAACATTGGGAATTATGGTTTTAGTATCTTGACTTTCACAAAATTTGAGCTTTTGTGGAAATAAAATTTCTTAAGCTATAGACATTTAAAGTCAATTTTTTTTATTGTTGTGTTGTATCACTTGCCAATTCTCAAAACAAATCAGATCAACTAAAACATCAAAATTGCAAACTTGTCCAAACTGTTGTCAAAACAAAAACTAGAAACAAACCTGAACAAAGTTTCTATTGCTGCTATTTCTACCACTATTGACCTAAACGTTGTTCGCTATTGCTCATAACAGTTGCTTTTGTTGTCTCTGTTTATGATAGTCACTAACAAAAGAAGGTTGCTTTTGAAAAATAGGAACACTTTTGATTTGAACAGAGTCACTATTGCAAACATTGCCACTATTGATTTGAAAACTACTGTTGTTGATTTGAACTTGCTTGCTATTTCTCAAAATTATTGCTATTGTTGTCTCTGGTTTTTGAAGGCACTGACCAAACAGAGTTGCTTTTTCTAAACTTAACCGCTATTGCCAAAAAAACCGATTATTATTGACCTAAAAGATTGCTGCTATTGCCCTATTTTTTTATGCAAATCACAGACTGATCTGAAACTAGTTAAAATCTTTGATATTTTTGGAACAAAACAGTCAAACCTCCAAAACACCTCATATTTGCATCATTTCGTATCCATTTATAAAAAAATCAAACAACATCAACCTAGTTTTAGGATTCAAAATCAAGACACAACTTGGATTATTCCTTTGCTCTCAATTTCTAAGATATCTACAGTTTGTTGTACCTCAAGGCTATTTCAAGTAGATCTTCAAACATATCATCTAGAAAAATGAAGTAAAATATCAGTCCAAGTTTTCTACACTGAGTCCCAAAATTAACATCATCTCCAAAACATCCACCAAACATCACTCATACTTGGTTTTTAGCATTAGAAACCATAGCAAAACATCAACAACTTTTTCCAAAAGGTTTCCTTTTTCACCATCTTCATCCATCATTATTTTAAATAGAAAAATATCAAGCATTAAGAAAAAGCTTACACTTCATGACCATCTAGCGTCCTACTGCTCCCGTTCAACAACCAAATCTTATTGCTCCTATTATACAACCAAATCTCATGCAAGTTGAAGGTGAACAATTGGAAATTGTTAATAGTTTGAGAAGTTTTATGTTTGTGAAAAAGGAAGCACCAACTCAGTGGAGAAACACGACTACTATTCTAGACAAAGAGGAACAAAAAGATGATCTTGTAGCCAGAAGACAAAAAGATGATCTTGTAGCTAGAAGACCAGTATTATCACCTCCTATGTGGAAATAGAAAATCCCAAAAAAAAAACATCATTCCATTCCATAGTTAGTGATCACAAAAATTCAACTAGTTCTTGGAATTGTTTATGACAACCAAGAGATCTCAACACAAAAAAAGATGGAATCAAACGACAGTAGCTTAAGTGCACCAAAAACCAACATCACTAATGAGGAAACCAACCCATGGGGTTATAAACCAAGCGACCTTACAACTCCTAAAAAAGAACCCTCATTTAAGGAAACACCAAACCAACCACCAAGTGATGAGGAAGTACTCCTTAGACACCAAAACATAATGATAGTCAAAATCAACTTCCAAATCCCAATGTCGTGATCATAGAAGAATACGATAATGATGAGGAACTCATTGATGAGAAACTATTAGAATACTCCCAAAATCCTAAAATGCAAAAGCTTATGGATAAGATGCTTGGGAAGAATTCAAACTCATATTTCCTCACATTAGCACAAAGTGGTGCAAAATTACCCATTGGCTTCAATGTGGACATCCTAAAAGATCCAAACCTTATTCCACTAGGAGATAAAATGGTGGTTAGAAAAATTCCAAAACCAATAACGAATCCCAACATACCACCATTATTTTCACAAAAGAATGATCAAATGTAACCCACGGATAACCCATTGTTTAAACCACCATCCCAAATTGAACAAGTGGTTGTGGCACAACGATATCAAGGAAATATAACCCAAATTATGCAACAAAACATGGGAAACCTTCCAATGGGACAACAAGGTGGAAACCCACCACAAGGTCAATACGTGCCACAACATACCTCATATATTGACCCTTCTAATAACTTGGAATATCATCAAGGTCACCGTCAAAAAAGTCAACCACAACAAGGTTTACCATCAAAACAATACCAAGGTAACCTTCAACAAAATCAACCACAACAAGGTGTACCATCAATGCAATACCAAGGTAACCTTCAACCAAATCAACCACAACAAGGTGTACCATCAATGCAGTACCAAGGTAACCTTTAAAATCAACCACAACAAGGTTTACCATCAATGCAATACCAAGTTAACCTTCAACCAAATCAATGACAACAATGTGTACCATCAATGCAATACCAAGGTAACCTTCAAAATCAACCACAACAAGGTTTATCATCAACACAATACCAAGGTAACCTTCAACCAAATCAACAACAACAAGGTTTACCATCAACACAATACCAAGGTAACCCTCAACCAAATCAACCATATCAAGGTTTACCATCAACAAATTACCAAGGTAACCTTCAACAAAATCAACCACAACTAGGTTTACCATCAATGCAATACCAAGGTAACCTTCAACCAAATCAACCACAACAAGGTTTACTATCAACGCAATACCATGGTACCCTTCAACAACATTCACAACAAGGTATACCATCAACACAATACCAAGGTAACCTTTCAAAACATTCACAACAACAAGGGATACCACAAACAAATTACCAAGGTATACCCCAAACTAAACATGTTCACCAAACTCAAAATTAAAATCGTTAACAACAACAACAATGAGGACCACAAAATCAGTATCAAGGAACACCTCAAAGTCAATATTAGGGTACACAAGAAGAACCCAACCTACCTTATGTGAAACAAGGACCCAACATACCTAATACAAAACATGGTCCTCAAGGTCCCATAATTACACAATATCCATTTTATGACCAAACAAATGTCATGGGAAAAAAAATCTACAATACCCAAAATCCTCAGGCAAGCACACCAAACAATCACATAAATGTGCAACTTCAAACACTTAATCAGTGGATATTGGATATACAAATTGGAAAGCCTAAGAAGAGATATTCTCTACAAGACATATTTCCATATCTGTTTGATCAAAATTTATCCATGGTACCTTTCCCCAAAGGCTTCAAAATATCAAAATTTTACAAGTATAGGGGGAAAGGAGATCCAATTGAGCATGTACATGAATTTTTAATATCTTGCATGGGACTACAACAAAATGACACCTAATTAATGATACTTTTTTCATGGAGTCTCAATGGGCCCACTATAGGTCTTGATTCTCTTGTTTACCGCTAGGTATCAAAACATTTGATGAGTTATTAGATAAGTTTTTCAACCATTTCTTGTATAACATAAAATAGGACATAACAATAAATGACCTCTATAAAATCAAGCAAAGTCAAGGAGAAGCATTTACTTTGTACCTACAAAGATGGAGACAAAAAGCGAGCAAAATTAAGTGGTCCATTCCAGAGAAACAACTTGTCGATGTCTTTATCTCCAACATACATGCAAATATCAATTACAACCTCAAGTGTTATGCCCAAGCAATTTCGAGGAAACTATTGAAAAGGGTATACTTATTGAAAGAGCCCTTATTGCAAGGGGAGTGAACAAACTTTACAACCCTAAATATGAACCTTCTACTTCAAATGACAAACCCAAGATATGAGTGAAGAACAAGAATGTTACCAATGATGGAGTAGTGGATGCTAAGGTTGTATGCAATGTAAAAACTCCCAATTTGCCATAGAATTAGGTTCAAAAAACACAACAAGGTTATCAACAGAACAACCAACCCAATTATCAATAGAAAAACCAACTTAGTTATCCTCAGAACAACCAACCAAACAAGCAACAAAAAAATCAAGGATAGGATAACGAAAGGAGACCACCTTGGAAATATGATCAACCACGAAGAAAATTTACTCCCTTAGGAGAATCCCTTGAGGTCATTATGCACAAAAAAGTCCAAAAGAGCCTCATCAAAATTAATGATAGAAAAAATTATGAGGAACCCAACTTCAAATTACCTTGGTATAACGAGAATGAAAAATGTAAATTTCACAAAATCAAGGGGCATACCACGAATAATTGCATGAGACATAAAAAAATCATGCAAGACTTAATCAAAAAGGAAGAAATGGACATCAAAACTCATCTTGGAAATAAAGACCTAAATATCTACATGAATCCAATCTCCAACCATTCTAGGGAAAACAACAAAGGAAAGGAACACAATTACGGTAAGGCCAACTTCTCTTATGGCAAGGATACCATTCTAGGAAATATCTCTTGTGACAAACATACCATCTGTGTGGTAACCATATTAGGCAGAGATCTTGAATGTAATGTGACTACCCAAAGGGGAAGAGTAACCATCCAAGGGGCACCAACCCAAGTAAAATACAAAAGTAAGCCATCAAGTGACTATATCATTGTGGACCAACTTAAGAAAAATCTTGCCCTAATCTCCATCCTTGAGCTCTTCAAACTATCGCTAGCACATAAGGAAATATTGGAGAAATCTCTTGTTGAAACGTCAGTCCCAAACAACCTTGACGCTAATCATTTTCAAGCCATGGTTGGTAATATCACATCCACCCATCATTTAGTCTTTTCTAAAAAAGACCTTTCGCAAAAATATTTCCACAACCAAGCTCTATATTTAGAACTACGTGTCCATAAACATAAATTCAAGAGAGTACTCATAGATAATGGTATAGGTCTAAACATTTGTACCTTAAACTTTATAAAACAACTAGGATACTCTAATGATGTGATAGATAAAAACTTGAGCATCACTATCAAAGCTTATGATGAGATGGAGTGAAATTCAGAAGGAACTATCAGGATACCCATTTAGATAGGACCGACAATAATAGAAACTATATGTCCAGTATTGGATCTTGAGCTTCCATACAACCTTCTTTTGGGTCAACCATGGATCCATGCCTTGAAAGCAGTCCCATCTACATTCCATCAATGCCTAAAATTTCCTTATGACATTAAGGAAGTTACCATATATGCTAACCCCGAACCTTTCCATTATTGTGCTAAATTGGAGGAAAAGTATAAAAAGATTAAGAAAATACCCATCAATGATATATCTTTTTACTCCTTTTCCTACATTGACCCAAAATCACTAGCTTCGTCCTCCACTAAACATCATCAATCGAGCTACCTAAATCTGATACCAAGATCCAAGTACTTGACAAAGGCTGCGGGGAATATCACTTCAATCAATCCTTTGCGTTGGGATGCTTCCCCCAACACCGAAGACACATGGAGGACCGAAATATATCTCACATGTAAAAACTATCACAATGGTAGTCAAACCCACTATTTTAACGAAGTGGGGAGAAATGCATGATGAGGAAGTATGTGAAGAGGATCTATCTTCATGGATCTACAAAGAAGGACAGGAATAGCCATTACCTCCCCTTCCTATTGATGAAAATAGAAAATGATATCAAATAGTCAAAAGCATGGGATTCATTGGAAAAGGTGGCCTTGGTCTACATGGACAAGGTAGAAGAGATCCAATCATTATGGACCACCACCCAAAGAATCTTGGACTAGGTTATGATACATTTAACGTGATTACCCCAAAAACTGAAAAACACATCTTATGAGGAAGGAGCTACTTCTACCACTGATGAGACATCTGATACTTCTGAATGTCTAGATGACTACCTGTATATCCAATACATGTTTGAAAACCTCAACGTCAATACCCTCACTAACGAATCTACATCTGATGATGACCATATCGAGATGGATTCCATTGAATACGAATGGGATTCCTGTGTCTCTAGTGAATACAACTTAGATACCTTATGTAACATTCAAAAAAACAATGTCCCTAACCTAGATACAACTTCCATAAGCTTTGCAAATACCCATGAAAAAATATCCTTGCATTATCCACAGTTGCTAGATTGGGACCAACAACATCATACTCTGGTTTTGGATATATTCAAGAATGATAAGACTATTGCGGAGTTCATGGGACTTTGAATAAGTATACCACAAGGAGATCACAAAGTAGGGTTTGTAATGGAACTAGATCAAGGAGCATATTTTGAAAGGGATATTGTGTATTCCAGTTGCAAAAATAAACTACAAAATTTAAAAATCGAAAGAAGGTCCCCTAAAGAAAACCATAATGTGGCTTTATCGGATCCAAAAAAAAGAAAAATAAAGGACACATTTGAAGGTGAAAATCTCTTTGAGGCAGCCGAAGATGGAACATTCAATCTCCCCACCATAGAATATCAAGAGAAATCAACACTCCTAGTTTAAGATGTCGAACCTATCAATGTTGGCACAACAAAAACACCCAAAATCACATATCATGCAACATCACTTGATTATGAAGAAAATGTGAACTTCTTAGCATTTATCAATGAAAGAAAAATCAACTTTGCATGGACATATGCAAACATGCTAGGGCTAGATCCAACATTGGTCGTGCATCACCTAGTAGTATTCCCTGGAGCTAAACCCATCAAGCATAAACTATAGAAGATGCATCCACAAATAACACTTTTGGTAAAAGTAGAACTCCATAAACTATTAGATGTGGGCTTCATCAAGCTCATTGACTATCCTAAATGGGTGTCTAATCTAGTACCAGTATCAAAGCCCACTGGGGGCATAAAGATCTGTACAGAATTCCAATATCTAAGCAAGGCTTTCCTGAAGGATGACTTCCCTCTACCTAGTATCAACATGATTATAGATCTAACTGCAGGGCATGAAATGTTATCACTAATGGATGACTTCTCCGAATATAATCAGATCACAATATCCCTTGAGCACCAACATAAAATAGCTTTCACTTGTGCATGGGGAACCTTCTACTGGAACGTCATTCCATTCGGTCTAATCCACGGGCGATGACCACCATTTTCCATGATATGTTGCATACCACTATGGAGGATTATGTGGATGACATAATAGAAAAATCCATCAAAAGAGAAGATCATTTGGCCAACCTAGCAAAGGTATTTGATAGGCTAGAACAATACAACTTTCATCTCAACCCAAAGAAGTGCATCTTCAACGTGACTTTTTGAAAACTACTGGGTTACATAGTATTAAGGAGAGGCATCGAGGTAGATCCTTCCAAGGTAAAAGCTATATTAGAAATGCCTCCTCCAAGAACATTGAAGTAGCTGAGAAGTCTACAATGTAAACTACAGTCCATTAGGAGATTCATTGCATAGTTGGTAGACAAGTGCCATTCATTTACCCATTTGTTACACAAAGACATACTATTTAAATGGGATGGTAGTTGTGATCAGGCGTTCCAACATGTAAAGGATTACTTACTCACTCCTCCAATATTGATGCCATCAATTCAAGATAAAGGAATGATCCTATATGTATCTACAACACTGAAAACATTAGGAGCTCTATTAGTGCAACTAGATGACAATAACAAGGAGAGAGCGGTCTATTATATCACTTGAACACTAGTGGGCTATGAATTGAAATATTCACCCATAGAAAGAGTGTATCTATCTGTCATCTTTGCATCACAAAAACTAAGACACTACATCTTAAACAGACAAGTAAAGATAATATCAAAAATAGATCCCCTAAAGTATCTATTATAAAGAGCAGCTCTAATAGGGAGGATCGCTAAGTGGGTAATGATACTTAGTGAGTTTGACATAGATTAGATAGAAAAAAAAGCTATCAAAGGACAAATCATAGTAGATCAATTAGAAAAAGCACCGATGGAACATCATCAACCTTTAACAACATAATTGCTAGATGAAAGCATACTTTTAACTTATCTATCTAGCTGTTGGACCTTGTACTTTGATGGGTCCCACACTCAACAAGGCTCAAGAGTGGGTATCCTATTTCTCACACCGTATGGAGATAGTATACCTAAGACTTACATGATTTCTTTTCTATGTACCAATAACATCTATGAATATGAAGCGCTAATCATAGGACTGAAGATGGCCATAGAATGGAGGATAAGGGAACCATAGGTTTATGGAGGCTCTCAATTGGTAATAAGGCTGGTAAATGATGGATATCAAACAAAGGATGAAAAGCTTATGCCATACAAAAGAATGGTGGAAAATTTTAAATAGTACCTTATCATCATCACCTTTGAACAAGTTCCCCAGATCAACAACAAAGAAACTTATGCTATGGAAACAATAGGTTCACTTCTCGACATTCCACAAAACATTCCTAAATATGAATTCCTTTTGGAGCAACTCCTTATACCAGCATTCAATATCCTAGAATCAAAACTGGTTTGTGATATTGTTGGTCCTAACTCACCATGGTACTAAGATACATTTGACTATATCCAACATGGTATCATACCTCCTGAATTAACAACAAGCCAAAAGAAAACCTTTGTCTTTAGAACCTCCCAATTCACTATCTTAGGAGATACCCTATATAGACGAAGTCTAGATGGAACATTACTCTGATTTCTCAATGTGGAAGAATCACAAACTTCTTTACAAGAAGTGCCTGAAGGTATTTGTGGGTCTCACTCTAGTGGACCTAATCTAGTACAGAAATTGCTGAGAATAGGGTACTATTGGCCCTCAATGGAACACGAATGAATTCATTACTCAAGAAAATACTGTCAATGTCAATAGCATAGTGACCTTGTTCACACACCGAAATAGGAATTGAGACCTATAACAACACCATGGCCTTTCTCACAATGGGGATTAGACTTGATAGGTAAGATCTCTCTTGCTTCATCTAATGGGAACAAATTCATTATCACTGCAACTTAATACTTCACAAAGTGGATAGAAGCAATTCCATTAATGTACATAAGGGGAAAACATCTATATCCAAGTTTTCCTTTACTAGTAGAATTTGGCAAATAAATGACTACGTGACTAAAAATTTTAGTCACGACAACTAAAAATGACTAAAATCTACTAATTTTTTGTATCAAACTTTGTTTTTTGAGAGAAAATATTCCTAGACATCAATTTAGGCTTTAGCCGACACTTATGCATACAAATATATATATATTATAAATGCATAACAAAAATCAAACGATATAAAGACCACCATTTTCTCGTGGTTTTTAACTACCGTTTAGTTAGAAGAAATAGTCTGGGAAGACAAACAAAGGTTGAAGTGTTTTGAAGATGGAGATATATTGAGTAGTAATCAAAGGGCTTTCCTAGTAGAGGAATCTCTTGCCAGTAGTGCTTCAAAGTACGGGTCTAGAATGTGGCCAAATCTATCCTTCTATCAGAAAGCTCCCCACCTAGAAGTATGTCTTGATGATTTTGAGCTTTTTGTTGTGGATCATCTCAGAGGTAAGCAAACCATTTTAAGTTTGATGTATACGATATTCCTTTTGGGTATTTGAAAAATTTGATGTTGGGTGTTTTTTGTGAAGTACTATTTGGCTATTTGAATATATGATGCTGGCTATTTTTTTCTGGATATTTGGGTATGTTTAAAAACTAGTGCTCAGTATTTTTGTTATTGGTTGTTTGGGTATTTCGATGTTGGGTTTTTACTTGAAATGGGTATTTAAAAAAATTGTACTTGATATTTTTCGCTATTGAGATAATGTTTTTTTTGAGAAACAAATGAGGTCTCAACCTTTTTTGGTATCACACGTAGTTTTCTAAATTTTGATTTTGTTATCATTTTTCCCAGGCATTAAAAAAATTTGATGTTCAGTGAAATCTTTGTTATTAACTATTTTGGTATTTAAAAAAAGGACGTTGGAAATTTTATTTATATGGGTATTTAAAAAAACTGATATTGGGTATTTTTTTGCTGTCGAGTTAAAATTATTCTGGAAAATGAACGATGTCTCAATATTTTTGGTATTGCAACCTCACCAATCCGCTATAGTTATGGTTTATGTTTCTACGGAGGCATAAAATTTGTACTAGATAGTCATGCTCTTACCAATGCTTCTGTTGGTATTAAAAAACAACCTTAAATCTTGGGTCAGAAAATTAGCTGTCTTGACATGGTGTGGTATGATCTTGGATTGTATCCTAGAGTGTGTGGGAAGCTTGTGTTTGATCATTAAGGTATGTAAACCTGATCAGGGAAATGTATCCTATATAGCATGGGTCTTGATTTAATACTTCCCATAATGGTTATTAGCAGATCACATTATTATAGTTTGTGGTAACCCAAGATTGCATTCAAGTATGTAATAAACTTGGTTTGTAGTTTAAGCTATACACGTTTAAGTAACATTCATAAGGTTTAGAAAATCTTGATCACTCTCTAGAATAGCCCATTAAACATGGGTTATGCTTGAATGCACCACATAATTGATATAACACAACCACTTTGCATATCAACCAGAGTTATAGGCTCTTTATTGTAGCAAGATGTAATCGCTCTTGGATCATGCTATCATTACATCGTAACCTGTTAAACTTGAGTCAACTTGAATGCACCCCATAATTTTTATAACATAGGTGCACCAAATGTCCACTGGAGTAATTGGACACCTAATTGTGATGAAAATGATTTATACATGAATTGTGCTCATATGAGTGCTTCCATTTCTATCACAACATAGCCACATTAAACTTGGTCACACATGAATGCATCCTGTATTTGTTATAGCACAACTGTGACACATGACCAATAGAGTTATGGAATCACATAATTACAGTCACAAGAATTTTTTCATTGGTTGTGCTCTTATGGTGATTCCATTACCATTACAACATAATCATTTGGACTTATATTGCTCAAATCCTTACATTGTTTATTTTCTCTTTGGATGGATGGAAATTCAATGGTAGGGATTTGTATGCGGGTCATGCTCACATAAGTTCCTTCATCACCATTACACAATAGTACATTGGAATTTCCTTTCTTGAACCTTTACTTCATTTTTTATTATTAGGGTTTCTTAGTGATTATTCCATTTCCTCGTGGCATATTGATAAAAGAAACCAAGCAAAAAATCATTCTATTTTTAGTTAACACCTGCTAACATAATTTTGGAATAAATGTTTGACTGGATTACTTCGAGTGTGAAGAATTTTGTTTTTTTCTTATAATACATTCATTGAGAGCTATAGTAGAAAGCTTCTTATGCTAAAACCCATCCTGTAAACTTGCTTTAAGCTACATTTAGGAGACTTCATAGATTTTTTGTGATTTATATAACTTTTGTTTTGATAGTAAATGACATTGGATTCTTTCTGAAACTGAAATGATTTATTAATTATGGTTTTATGATGATTAAATGTTTTATTTAGAAGGGGTTAATATGTGGTATTTTTATATGCAAGAATAATAGATTGTGATGCAACGTTCAGGTATGGATGGTTAGGAAACCTTGGATTTCTATTAGTGATATAACCAAGTTGGGAGGTACGCTCCAGGAGTTCATATGAAGGAGGAGCTTGAGATAAAGAAATATCGAGAAATCAGATATTACACATGCGATGAAGGAGAGTACCTTGAGCCAGTGTGAAACACTTCTGAGTGTTTTGGCTGGGAAGCAGAATCTGAGTGTAGGAATACAAACATCGATGGACTGAAACATTAGTTTCCACCTGATTAAATCTTAGGAGTTAGTTGATTACTCTAGATTCCCAGTTGATCACTTTGAATATCTAACAGAGAAAGTTTTGACATTCTAAAGATAAAATGGGTGATCACACAATAGTGGTTTACACTTTTTGGGAGATCCTGATTTTTGCTGAAATCACATATTTTTAGAAAATATAATGATTTAAGCCTTGAAAAGTTCCATTTAAAGGATTCCAATTGAAGAGGGTTTGATCAAACCACTTTAGATCAAACCTCCTTGGATAGAACCCTGCTAGTTTTAAACCATACCTATAACGAGTCTCCTTTACACCTATCAAAATGCTGATTAAAAACCACTTTTGATTTACCTTTTGGGGGATAAAATGAATTCATTTAAAATTTATTTTTTGTAAGTATGTAGTCCTTATTATAAGCTTCCCAAAAGGTATAATTTTAAATAAATTTAATTTGATTATTATATTTATTTTTTATTTCTTGTGAATGTAGGTTTTTCACCAAAATCAAGCTCTTTGTTCTGTACATGTGGAAAAATGGTAGATTATCAATTTTTTTTTGAAAAATATTAGTGTACTAGATATTGATGTCCCTAATCCAACAAAAAAAAATTGAATTTTGATACATACAAAAAAGGTTATGTTTTAGCCAATAAATCATGTCTAAATTGTAACTGGTTTAACTTTGAAACTTAATTAAGAAAAAAATATTCAACAAAATGCTATGAAACCAATTCCATGCACTAGATATTGTAGTTACGAATCTAAATTCAAAAAAATTAGAAGTTTATTCTTCATAGAAAAAAAGTTATGTGTTAGCCAGTAACATCACTCTTTAAAAATGGTGTTTACTGTTAAAAACTAGTTTTCAAAGGAGATGAAAAAAAAAGTGCAATTTGATTCCAAAATTTTTGAAAAAAATATATTTAGATCTATAGACAAAATTTCACAAATCACTAGTTTGCATCATCTTCAAATTCCTCACGGTTTAGCCGCTATAGGTGCCTAGAAGTGAAGATTTAGTTAAAAAAATTCAGTTCAATGTCTAGTTTGGCCAAAAATTGTAAACCAGTATTGTGGGATCACCCAAATCATAAATTTTCTTGGTCTAATTTGTGGTCCTACTATTATTTTGAAAAGTATGAAAGTTAAAGCTGCTGAAGAAGGTCAAGTTTATTGACTTATTCAAAAGTCTTTCTGCCAACTGTCATTCGCCACGTGCCTTATATTGATTCGTCCTTTGATTTCTTCTCATGTGTTTGTTAAATTTCCCAAGAGTCTTGTTCTTATAAAAGACCAGGAGATGTTTCATTTTAGTTCAAAATTTGTGGATGTCGGAGAACCAAATTGTAAGGATTTGTCTTTTTAATTATCCTTTTTGACATTTGGCTTGATACAAATTGTTACTTTAGAATTATGGTATTGCTTTTCTTCTAATGTTTTCAACACTCATTTCAAGGAAGAGCTCCAAAGATGGTTCCTTCAGATGGAGACAACACTTTTCCGCTATAGGTTTCGTCTAGAAACACCAGAAGCTCAGGTACTATCATACTCAAAGAAAAAGTAGGAGTCACGCAATGACGAAATACTCATTTTTAGAGCTTTGGTTAAGAACTTTAAATGTTTGGCTATGTTCACAAAGAATGTTCATGGAGGAGTGCAAACTTCTTTACAAAGCAATTACCACAACAAAGTTTGAATTGAATTGCACCTGCTATTTTATGCTTATATGGATATGTTCTAACCTGTAGTTAATTGTTGTAGCATAATAGATAGGCTAATAGTTGTTCATATACCATTGTTTCTAATTCAAAATTGTTATACCTTATTCTAGGAGCAAATCACAGGGGGAGTCTATACATAAGACACTATTGTTTCAAATTAAAAATTGGCTCTTTCACAATTTTTTGCTTCATTTATTTGATCTGAGACAACCTGTTGTATAAAAGATGCTCTCAAAATCACAATAAAATCCTTTATTCCGAGAAGAATGTTCAAAATCTTCCCATCATAACAATGAATAAAAGCATTAGTCATTAACTTGGACTTTGCAAGAGTTTCATCAAATTCTACTTTTCCACTCTCTTTTCCATTTTGAATTTTATTCCCAATTTCATCCATGAAGAACTTCCTCAACCTGTAGATCCTACTGTTAGCCATAACTTTACTAGGTGTCGAGGATAGCTTCGAGTTTTTACCCAAGTATAAATTGACAAAATTTGTCCTTACCAGATACAATGTGTTGAAAATCTCTTTGAAGTTATTCTAGAAAAGAGTTCTTGAGAGTATAATGTGCAGTTTTGAATTAACCTTTTTCCTGAATTCCATATCTTTGATTGTTTATTTCAAGCTTGATGACCATCAAGAACGAGCAGACTTGGGATCTCTAAAAGCAGTTTTCCAATATGCTTAGCCTCTTCAGGAAGGCTTGCATTTATCTCACAAGTTAGGTATACAAAAATATTGTAGCCAATAACAAGAACACTTTTTCTTCTATGCCACTCACGAAGCATCACCAAACGCCTCAAATTTTTCAATTTTTTTCCCATGATCTAGTTGCTCTTAGCCAGTTTTATAATCTCTTCATATTCATAGTTTGAATGAATTTCATTCCAAAAGGTTCTTGATTTGTTTAGCATGTAAATTGGAATGTCAATACTCCACTTATTGAACTCTCTTTCCCAAGGGAAAAGCATGGTTTTTGGAGCAATAATCAAAGGCCCACTTCTAGGAAACAATTCGAGGTAGGCCTTTAGAAAACTTATTTCTCATGCTCCGGGTGTAGGCAAAACATTTCTCATCATTTCTCATGCTACGGGCACAGGAAACAAAAGAATTATAATGAGAAATGTTTTTCCTATGCCTGGAGCATGAGAAATAAGATTTCTAAAGACCTACTTGGAATTGTTTCTTAGAAGCAAGCCTTTTATTATTGCTCCAAAAAAAATGGTTTTCCCTTGGGAAAGAGAGTTCAAGAAGTCGAGTATTGACATTTTAGTTTGCATGCTAAATAGAGCAAGGACCTTTTGGAATGAAATTCATTCAAACTATGAATATGAAGAGATTATAAAATTGGCTAAGAGCAACGAGATCATGGGAAAAAAATTGAAAAATTTGAGGCATTTGGTGATGCTTCATGAGTGGCATAGAAGAAAAAGTGTGCTTGTTATTAGCTACAATATTTTTGTATACCTAACTTGTGAGACAAATGTGAGCCTTCCTAAAGAGACTAAGCATATTGGAAAACTGATTTTAGAGAGCATAGGTCTACTCATTCTTGATGAAGGTCATCAAGCTCAAAATATTCGATCAAAGATACGAAATTCATGCAAAAAGGTTAATTCAAAACTGTGCATTATACTCAGGAATTATTTTCCAAAATAACTTCAAAGAGATTTTCAACACATTGTATTTGGTAAGGCCTAATTTTTTCAATTGTTGCTTGGGGTTAAAACTCAAAGCTATCCTTGACACCTAGTAAAGTTATAGCTAATAGTAGGATCTACAGGCTAAGGAAGTTCTTCATGGATGAAATTGGGAATAAAATTCAGAATGGAAAAGAGAGTGGAAAAGTAGAATTTGATGAAACTCTTGCAAAGTTCAAGTTAATGATTGATGCTTTTGTTCATTGTTATGATGGGAAGATTATGAACAATCTTCTTGAAATAAAGGATTTTATTGTGATTTTGAGAGATCTTCTATACAACAGGCTATCTTAGATCAAATAAATGAAGCAAACAAAAGAGCCAATTTTTTTGAATTTGAAACAATGGTGTCTTATGTATGGACTCCTCTTGTGATTTGCTCCTAGAATAAGGTATAGAAATTTTGAATTAGAAACAATGGTATATGAACAACTATTTGGCCTATGTATTATGCTACAACAATTAACTACAGGTTAGAACATATCCATATCAACATAAAATAGTAGGTGCAATTCACCTCATACTCTATTCTGGTAAATGCATTGTAAGGAAGTTTGCACTCCTCCATGAACATTATCTGTGCACATCAGTATATTGGTTATTATATTGATCTCCTTTGTAATCAAAAGAACAGTGAAGTTCATTGCATAACTCATGACCATTTTGCAGTGCTATGATCTAGTGCTCTTTTACTTCTTACCCATCGTGTTCTCAATCACCATATACAAATGACTTAAAGGATAGATCTTTGTCACCGTTTCACTGTAACTTTCATTGTTTGTTATGATTCAATCATTGTTTGACAATGTTCTTCCTTTCTCAATCCTATAGGACAAAGGACAATTCACAGTTTGTAACTCTTTAACAATGATATTCCTTTCAGTGATCTCAGTCACCTAATTCAATGTGTTATCTCCTTCATTTCTCAGTGCTAACAATGCCTACACAGTGTTTTCTCAATCACAGTTACAATGCTCCTTCATTTGAAGATATTATGTTGCTTAGATAGTAATGTTTTAGTGAATTCATATATATTTTTTTGCAAACATCTTGTTGCACTTGTAGAGTTTTTTTGTGCATAATATGTAGTTAAGATGCCTTCAAATGGAGCTCTTTTGCAGAGGCAGTAGGATAACAGTGTCAATAAATAACAGTGTTAGTGAGAGGTATGATAGTAGATACAATGAGAATGGAAGGTATAATGTTTTGACAATAAAAGAATCATTTATTTGCCACCATAGTGAAAAGTTAGCAATTGCATTTGGTTTGTTAAACATGCCCCTTGGTACAACTATTAGAGTTGTTAGGAACCTTCGAGTATGTTGTGATTTTCATACTGCATCTAAATTCATCTCTAAGATTATTTCAAGAGAAATTGTTCTGAGAGATGTGAACCATTTCCATCATTTTAAACAGGGATAATGTTCTTGTGGAGAATATTGGTGATGCTAAATGAAACAATTTGAAAAATAGGCTTGCACTATAATAATGTGCAATGCATCAGATATCTAGTAATAATGAAGGGACATCCATCAAAGCATAATAGCAAGGATTTTTTTGTCATATGTCATAGTTACAAGTGCCCTACTAGACATACATGAAAATGTGGAAGCATAGACAAGGAAAACAAATTGTTTCAAAAAACACCTCAAAGAAATGTGATATCATGGAATGCCATGATTAAAGGATATGTTCAAAATAGGTTTTTCTAAAAGTCCTTAGAAAATTTTAAGAAAATGCAACCAGTAGGTGTAAAGCCCAACTCCTCAACATTTGAAAGCGTCACTGTATGCCTCCACCGCAACACCGCACAGTTTTTTGCTGGCATTCGCGATGATGCGAGAAAGCCTAAAGTCAGGATTTCCTGCATCACTGCTGGCATGACTTGAAGAATTTGTAGAGGAGCGGGTGCCTTCCATGATATCACATTTCTTTGAGGAATTTTTTGAAACAGTTCCCTTGCCTTGTCTATGCTTCCACATTTTCATGTATGTCTAGCAGGGCACTTGTAACTACAACATATGACAAAAAAATCCTTGTTGTTATGCTTTGATGGATGTCCCTTAATTATTACAAGATATCTAATGTAGTGCACATTATTATAGTGCAATCCTATTTTTCAGATTGTTTCATTTAGCATCACTGATATTCTCCACAAAAACATTGTCCCTATTTAAAATGATGGAAATGGTTCACATCTCTCAAAACAATTTCTATTGCATCAATCTTGGAGATGAATTTAGATGTAGTGTGAAAATCAGAACATACTCGAAGGTTCTTACAACTCTAATAGTTGTACCAAGGGCCCTGTTTAACAAACCAAATACAATTGCTAACTTTTCACTATGGTGGCAGATAAATGATTATTTTTTCTTCTATTCCACAACATTAAGTAAAATTATTGAATCTAAAATACCCTGCTGCCTTCATTTTCCAAGCCAATTTCTCCAATTTTGCATATCTCTCCCATGTTTTTGGATCTGATCTTTCTCCTACACAAAAAAACATGTACCAATTTATGCCCTTCAATCCAACTATATGCAGTTATCTTTTTAATTCCTATATCTTTCATCAATCTCCTTACTATTTGAACCTCACCACACCTACCCGCTTCTACACAAATGTTTTAGAGAAGAAACATAAGTTGCAACATTTTTAGGATCGAACTAAAAAAATAGTGTTGCTGGAATACTCAGCCTATGTTCATAAATGATCCAAAGGCACCAAAGGTTTAACTGACATCTTAGTAATAATGTTTAGGGTGTCCTCAAGATAGCCAACACGGGCATGAAGGTCAACCATGCACACCTAATGATCAACTATATATGTAATGCAATAAGGGTTACTAACCTTTAATATTAGTATTAACAAAATTGATAATATTTAAAAGGGGATCTTCTTTAAAATATGCTTTCAAACCTATAACTATTTTTGTTTGTTTTAGTTTAGTTTTACTGTATTGGAGATGCACTAGGCACTCTTAATGTTACATACTTTTTGGATTATGTGCTTTCTTGAGTTCCATTGGCCATTCTTGGCCTCTAGTCGACATTGATATCTATGGTATTTCAATTAAACTTGGGGTCTACAATTGGGATATTTGCTAGGGAATTCAACTGGGAGTTGGGTGAATCAACAGGGTTTTGGACTTTTGACATTATTGGAGGGTTAATGTCTTCATTTGCAAGTGTCATGATAGCAAGTGAAGTGGGAATTTGCTATGGTCAAGCAGGGAATGACCTTCCAACTCCTAACAAAGTATCCTAGTTAGTGAAGTTAGTGTTTGTCAAGAAGATAAGGATTTATGACACTAATGTGCAGGTTGTTACTTGAAACACATCAAACATTTTCCATAGTAATTTAATGTAAATCAAAAGATTGTTTCTTGGAAAGTTGTGGTTCTGAATCCTAATTTCCTTATGTGTAGGTCCTTTAGGCATTTGTCAACACTAGCATTGAGCTCATGATTGGGATACCCAATTCAGATTTGCTGGGTTTTTCACAGTACTAGAGCACAACAGATACATGGGTGACCAACAATATATTACTATACTACCTTGACACAATGATCACTTATGTAACTGTAGGGGCAGAGGTGGCTGAGAGCACCATCAATGTCTCATCCCTCATTGTCCCAACAAGAGATATGCTCTCCCATGCTTGGGATGAGATATAGGACCCTTAGGATTCATTTTTCAAGTAGTTCTTTCATGTTTTGGAGTTGTGTAAGCAAAAAATAGAGCATCGTAACTCAGTTTTCTCATTCACAACACTGAGAAACACACTTTGTAACAAATTTTTCAAAGAAGAGACACATATTTAAGTCTTGTAGCTACTGTAAGAACACCTTTTCTTAATAAAATTTTAGTATTTTTCCTTCTTAATAGCTATTTCATTATGTGCAAATGAATGATTGATTATGTTTTTCTGTGTTTTATGTTTAAACCTCAAAAGCATTGTCTCATTTCTAGCACTTTTAGGTAGAAATAAGTGAATAAAAATAATTAAATAAACTAGCAATTGCCTAAATATACTGCCAATTGACAGAGGAGTGAATAAATATGACTAAATATAATGAATATGAAACTAATAAACAATGTATCAATATACTACCAATTGACAGAAATCAGCGAACAAAAAAAATTAAATAAACTACCAAATTGATCAAAATGATGATTAAAATTAATGACTAAATGCACTACCAATGGAAGGAAATCAGTGAATAAAAGTGACTAAATAAGTGACCAATTAACAAAAATCAATGATTAAATTAACGACTAAATATATCAGTGAATAAAAAATAACTAAATAAGTGACCAGTTTACAACAATCAATGACTAAATTAACGACTAAATATACTACCAAATAGATCAATCAAAACAACCAATAAATGACTAAAAATGGTTTATACATCAATCCGGTCATGTTATAAATGACTGGCAATAAACTACTAATGGTCGCATGATCATGTTTAGTTATTTATATGCAGTTTTTAGTAGTTTTTTTAATCATATATTGTTGTTTTTGTACTAATGCTTGAATTATCTCATATGTCGATATGGAATTCCCCAAACCATCATAACAGACAACAAAACCCCATTCAAAAACTAAGATTTCCATGAGCTTTGTTCAAAGTTTTCTATCCAACAATGATTCTCCATGCCCTACTACCCTCAAGGAAACAGTCAGGCTGAAGCGTCCAATAAAACCATCCTAAAAATACTGAAAATGACTGTTAATGATGTCGGTCGTGATTGGAATTTGTAACTAAGCCTAACCCTATGGGCTTACCAAACCAACATTCATACACCTACAAGTGCCACACCTTTTTCCTTGGTCTACAGATCTGAAGCAGTCTTACCTATTGAAGTTGAAAACCCTTCACTGCGAATATCCCTGAAAGGAATGGTCAGTAGTGAGGAATATCGGGTGTCTAGATTGAATGAGTTGGAACTCTTAGATGAAAGATGTTTAAGCACGTTAAACAATCTCTAGGTTTATCATAATTGGCTCAAACAAAGCTACAACAAAAAGATAAAAAATAGAACCTTTCAAGTTGGTGACCTAGTACTAAAAGAGAATCAAAAGATCCAACTCAATCAGGATGTGAAGGGGAAGTTTGAACCAAACTGGTTAGGTCCTTTCATCATCACAACAAGCTATGGCTCTAGAGCTTATCAATTGGCTACTCCTGAGGGAGAAACTTTAGCCAAACCACTGAACAACAACCATCCTTAAAAAAATTATGCTTGAACACATCAGAGTATCTCAACAAAAAAGATAAAAAAGCAAAAAAATAAAAAAGCATAAAAACAGTAAAGAGAAATAAAACATCCTTTAAGTGAAAACCACTTTGTGGCACTTCTAGGACAAGTACCGTAGTGAAAACCTGGTAAATAGGTGCTACATTTGAATAAGACCTAGATCTTTATCTATCAACACTATCTAAAGACCACCCCATTCATCCCAAATAAAATGTGTGACCAACCATGGCTCGATGATTGATCAAGTGTTGAACCTTGTTGCACCATCAAAATTTGTCACCCCTAATGATTGTAATTTTGTCTTGAATTGGGGGAAACTTCCTGAAACTGGTAGTAGATTGGATCCTTGTAAATCCCATCACGGTCGAAAAAATCAGCAATAAAAAACATCTAGAAAATAAACAAAAAAATCAAAACAAAGTCAAAAACACCAAAATCACAAAAACATATTATTTAGTCAACACCAGTCAAACTACGTGGTCTTTGTATGTATAACGTAGGAAAGGCTTATCTTTGATCATCCCTCGAGGCACTAGGTCAATCCCTTTAGGCCCCCTACTGGTCTCTAAATTTCCCTAAAACAACAAAAAAACATTAGATAAACTCCGAAAATCAAAAACGTCCTATCTCCATTGTCACTTATCCACAATAAGCTTTCCATTCACAATAAACAATCATCACCTTCAACCTTTGACAAAACAAACAACAAATAAAACAAACATCAAAATCAAAAATTCCAAAGTGAAGATTGAAAAAATCAGATCACTATCAAGTTAAAACAATGCCTAAGTATAGACTAACATACTTATTTGAAAATCATTATCAACAATCCTAAAAATGAGTCTTAATGGATAAAACATTCCTACAATAGACATCATTAATGGATTTCATCATGGAACTGTTGTCATGAGGATTGCACCCAGATGCTAAGCTTGGAGGCTCAACAATCCTGTGAAACATGGAAACATCTTTGAGCTTGTGGGTTGCTCATAATGAAGATGAATCTCTAGATTATGGGTTGGTTCCCCTTTAGATCTCCTAGAAACTAATGGAATTTTGTGGGAAAAAGGAAGAAGGATAACTGATAAATAGGAAAAACTAATTCTAGGAGGTGATGCACCAAAATGTAAATAACTTGTAGCTTGATTCACAACTACTTTTCAAAAGATCCATTTACACAGCTTAGTTTGGGAAATCTAATAACATAAATATTTCATAAAAAGGCTTGAAATCTATCTTCTTTGAAGGAAAATAAAGTTTTCACAACTTGGAAGATTAGACAAAGCAATGCACAACCTATGACTTGTGATGATTAACTGCTATTGTATACATGAAACTATGAATGAGACAAAAATTTAAAGGTTTACTATACTTTAAACACATCAAATTTGCATCAAAATCATTCATAAGAAACACAACACCTGAAATAGAGAAGGTAAACACTTGATTTTATTGAATAATAGAAGGAATCTCTATAATAACTAGAAAAATAAGTTGAAATAACTACTGATGTATCAAAAATGTCAAAATATGTTGAGTTACAAAACTTCTAAGTCTCTCTGCAATGTGCAAGAGAGGAAAAAAAAAAAGAACTGAGGAAAACATAAGTTTTCCCTCCTATAATACAAAATCAATCCCAAAGTGAGAAAAAGAAGTCAACTATAGTCAACTGCACTCCAAAATATCCATCCCAAGATGTTGCATGAGCAAAACAAAAAAGCCCCAAAAAGAGGTTCATAATTGCTCCAATTTGAGCTAATTTAGCTCCAAACTCCCCTTCTCAAGCTACTTGATCAAAGCGATCTCCAAAAACAAATCAAGTTGACTTGAAGTCAAAGATAAACACCTCAATTCCACTCCTGTTTTTGCATGATTTTGGGACAAGAATAAACTATTTGAACAAATATCAAAGACAATCAGTTATGATTTACTTTAATAAGTGTTATGTGATTGTTTATTCTTGTATTACATGACAAATATTACGGTAATTTATAAAATATCACCTTTAATATTTGTTTACATATTTATTTTTTTGTTAATCTCATGCAAAAATACAAGGGGAAAATTTAATCTATTTATCTGCTAACTCCTGTGGACTCCACATTTGTCACTAGGAAAATGTCAAGAAGGTCTTGACCAAGGTCTAGGTATTAGTCATCATGCAATTTATGAATTAAAGGTGAAAAATAACCTATTTTGGTCAGCCAAAATTAGGGCTTCATTGTGAAACACAAGAAAAAGTGTTTAACCTTAACACGAGCTCACTTTGCATTTGTTTCCTCCTATAAAGTTTTCATCTGCTACGCTGCCACCATGGAGTTTGGCTAGGGTTTGAAGAACCTGAGTGCTGTCTACAATGGTGGAACCATTCTTCACTATTGCTAAGCCATTTTATGTGAATGAAAGTGCTCTAGTTGTAACAAAAAGATGATGAAATCTGAGTATTTTCTGTGGTATTTTCTTTGAAATAAAACACTTTTAGCATGGTTTCTTTGTTTAGATTGCACGATAATATCTTTCTCTGCATAATGATTTTCATTTTCTGAAACAGTGCAGATTGAATCCATAATCTAAACTTTTCTACAATGGCTTTTCCACTGAGGCATTTTTGGTTTCTAAAAACCCCTTCATTCTTTTGGAAATCTGTAAAACTACCTTGGACTCTTTTAAAACTCTGGAAGCTCCAAATTTTCATTGAGATCTTTATAGTCATCATTGTTTCCAATCATAAAATTGGGTAGAAAAAAGAAAACCTCGATGCATTTGGTGCAGTTGACTTGTTGCGGCTTATAGAATGCATGAGATTTGCCAGTTTTTTCATCACGGCCTGCAAAACAATGGGGCATTCCTCTATCTATAATATGATGAAAGTCTCCTCTAAAATTACAGAGCTCTATGTGCCCTAGATACTTTCTTTTCTTCATGTGATTTGCTTGACCTATTTTCATGTGCTATAAGAGACAAAGCATGAGTATCCTCCCTTATTCTTAGCTTTTACCCTGCAAGGTCAAATGGGTCATTATATATTTTCTAAAATGTGATATATGAAGAAGAATAGTTAGCCAAGTGTATCTTGTATAATGCTAAATAAATCCTTCACTACCAAAGGTATTCCTCCTTTATATTGAGACGACAACATACTCCAGGCTGAAGTAAGAATAGCATGACCAAATTGTTGAGCATCTTTAATTTGAGTTTATTTTGAGGACTACCCTCTAATTCACAATAAAATCTATGATTGTCCATTATTCACATTATCACAGTCATTAAGGACTATACTTCTATTCATGGATCTTCAAAAGAGATTAATGAATGCCCTTGAACTATAATGACTATGCTTTGCTTTGACAGGGATTGTCCTTTGTTTGAATCCCAATGACAAATTTGAAACCTTGCCATTACTCAAAACTATGCATTAGGATTTTAATGATCACAGTCATGGCATTGATATATGGATCCTTGAGTTTTCGTGCATGCTTTTCTTAATCTTGAAGGCTAGTATTTGTGCTTTGATCCATTGTTGCAGTTTTGACTATTCATAGCTCATTCTGTTTTGATGGATGACAATGTACTAGCATTCCACTAGATTGTGCATCTACTGCAAACTCTAAAATTTTCTCTTGACCTACTATTCATGACAACACTCATGACTCTTACAATTGCATTTTGTAAACTTCGAAACCCTTTTGAATCTATGCATGGTGGTCATTATGGGTATGAGAGCCACTATTATTTCTTTCTTTAACCTCCATTGGCTATTGTGTAGATTGTCTTTGATTGTGGTCTCAAAAATCAAATGCTACTCTTTATGTTCTAGCTATCCTCTTAACACTTTACCTTCCAAAGTGACTTCCCCCTTAAGACCCTTGTGACAAGGTGACTGACTTTGTGTCTTTGCAGCTACTCCCTTAGCACTTAAAATGATTACCCCCTGTGTCCTTCATGAATTTCACCTTAAAGTGGAATTCATACATCTCATCAACAAAAAGGAAGAAGACTGTCCTTTCTATCTTGAACTCTACCCTTTAGGTTTCTCTCACCATTTGACAATGGGCTCTTTATTATTGACTCTCATAGTTTTGAAACTACCTTTTCCATTGTGAACTACCTTCTTTGACTCAAGGTGACTGTCATCTCAATTAAGGTCTGCAATTTACAAATGATTGTCATTTAGGTATAAATATTGTCTTATCTTCATAAAGATTGCCCCTATCTTTGCAAACTGTCCTTGGCATGGCGGCTCAAAGACTGTCCCTTTGTGACCATTTACATCCTTCATTATATCTTCCCATTGCAAAGTGAAAGGACTGTCCTTCTAATTGGATTCCTTGTTTGCATTCAACTATTCAAATCTACTAGTGCCTCATATTCATAATGATTGTGTTATGGGTTCCTTGTCTTCTTTAGTCCTCAATGCCATGGTGATTGTCCTTATTGCTTATTATTGTCTTTTGTTGTCCCTAAATGACTATCCATAATTTCAAGACTCTACTTTTCCTTATGCATGGGCTACTCTTGTCACTAAATGGTTGTTCATTGTTCTTCCAAGGTACCTTATAGCTTTGTTTTCACTGTCCAATGAAACCTTTAGCATTGACATATTAAGACTGCCCTTCTTGAAACTTCATGACAGTCCCTTCTCTATTGCTGTGTCTTTTGCTTGTTCTTGAAATTTTTTCTCATTGTCTATGAATTGATCCACAATTTCCTTGCACTATTTTCCTTGTTGATGAGGTGGCTCTAAGATTATACCTGTACCTGGGCAGTCAACAAATAAGTTAAGAAAACTAAGAAGCTCAGAGCTTCTCATGATGATTAGATGATCTTGACTTTTCTTGGATCTTCTTGATAACTATGTTATGATCTTAGGGCACCTTTGAATCTTTGATTTGATGTTTAATAAGAGATAGGTTGTTTATCTGTTAGTTTTCCATATAAGAGACATGGAATCCTGAGCTCTAACATCACTTTCTTTGTCCCTTGCAGACACCTTTGGAGCTATCAACAAAGGAGTTGAAGATGCAGCTGATCAACAATTGGGTTCGTCATTCAGGCAATGATGGATCCCTTTTCTCTTACATGTGTTCTTTTACTTTCAGATGTACAATTTATCTTTTATTGCATTATATTAAGTTATTCTCACAGCTTGTGTGGGAAACTTATAAGCATACTTCTTGTAATGAATTTAAACAACTAATTTATGCAAAAGTTTGTGTACTATTTTTTAGTTTTTTAGATCAGAAATTCAAATTAGCATAAAATTCAACACCACATAGAACAATGAACACAACAAATACCCTGGGAAAACCCTCCTACTCGAAGGAGAAAAACCCAACAAATAATCTCTTATATATATCAGATAAAAGTGCAGAATTCTACATACAGTGTTTGGCCTTACACAAGGTTGAATAAATACAATGAATGGTAACACCTCTCCTTGATGCGAATCACAAACGAATACACTTCTTTAGTAATTTGGTCTACTACTAAAAGATGATTATTTGTTGCTTGGAGAAATGGCGAACTTCTGAAAGTGCGAACTTGAGTGAAAATGAATTAGATTAACTTGTGATCAAATGGGAGGACTCTATCCTCCTTATATACCAATCCAAGAGACCTCTCTCCTAGGATGGCTACTTGAAATAATAAATATCAAGAAAAATATATAGGCCGACCTGCCTTTAATTAGAATAAATTAAGGAGAAAATATCTCCCGAAGCTACCAAACGCTAACACTATTCCTCTTTTTTGTAAAGCAATTGCATAATGAAAATTGAAAATTCATTTCATGGCACTATTTGTATGATCATGAGTAACTTTTAGTAGAATCTTTTGTGTACCTTTCTCCTTCTTCAAAGTAGAAAACATTAGTTTTGTCCTAGCCTAACCTGATTGGGCTGAAAAACACAATTAGAAAACATTTTTGGTGACCTCTGCTATATGCTTGCCTGCTAAGCATATTAGAATAGTAGCATAAATCTATCCATTGGGCATAAGAGTCAATTCCTGTCCTTTGAAACTTAGAAAATCCTCCGTAACTCATCTATTATAATTTGAACATCAATAAAAATAACTTGTAAACAAACTATAATGGCTCTGAACAAGGCCAACAAACTATACAACAACACTTCTTGGAAAACAAAAAATGAACTAAAATAGATGTGCCATCAACACTTATTAATTGAAAAATCTACTCTATTATGGTACATTTTCAATCCTTTTCTCCTCAGAAACAAGGTTTGAGGTGAATCCCATTGATTGGGATAGGTAACACCTGTCCATCCAAATTTAAAAGCTGAAAATCATTATGCTTCTTGCATTCAGTAATTACATAAGGGTCATCCCACATGGCATCAAACTTGGTATGCTTACTAGGTTTACTTTTAAGCTCATCCCACTTGAAAACAAGATCAACCTCCTTGAACACTCTTGTGACTGCCTTCCTGTCAAAATTCCTTTTCATTTGAGCCTGATGGATCTCCAAATTCCTTAGTGCTTCCTTTCTTATCTCTTCTAACTCCATCACTTGTGCAAGCCTGATTTCCATAGGCTCTTCCTTTAACATTTCTAGCTCTTTAATCAAGTTCAAGGTTGGTAATTCAACTAAAATTAGAATCTTGGCTTCTTTTCCATAAGTAAGAACATATGGTGAATTACCTATAGCTCTTTTAGGAGTAATCCTATCAACCCATAAGGCTGATTTGAGCTTGTCATGCCAAGCTCTCTGATTGTCTTCAATCATCTTCTTGATAATTCTAATCAAATTCTTATTAGTAGAATCAGCTTTTCCTTAACCCTGAGGGTAACAATTGGATGAAGTATTCATAAATATAGTATTTCTAATAGACCAATTAGATACTTTCAAGCCAACAAATTCCAATGCATTATCAAAAATAATGGAATCAGGAGTACCAAACCTTGCAACTAGGTCCTGATAGAAGTTTAGAACAATAGTCTCATTGGCCTCCTTCAATGCCACAACTTCTAACCACTTAGTAAAATAATCAGTTGCAGTCAATATCCATTTGTGACTTGCACTTGAAGGTGGGTTAATTGGGCCAATAATGTCAAGACCCCACTTAGCAAAGGGCTGTTATACCTAAATTGGATGCAAAGGCAAGGCTACACACCTTTTTTTTCCTGTAAATAATGAGCATTTGGTACATTTCCTACCCCATGCATGTGCATCTTTAAACAGATCGGGCCAAAAGTAACCATCTCTCATGATCTTTAGAGTTGTAGTTCTAGGTGCAAAATGACCTCTAGAAGGTCCATCATGAAACTCCTCCAGAACTCTATCTACTTGACTTGAATCAATGCACCATAACAAGAATCCATGAAAATCCTTCGTATATAAAATTTCATCAATAATAGCATAAGGAATCACTTGGAGTTTGAAATACCTTCTTTTTGAGCTATCTAAGCCTTGAGGACACTCACCGGTTTCAAGATAATGCTTCATATCTTGCACCCAATTGGAGGAAGGAGCTGTAACATCAGTTTGTTCTTCATTGCTAAGTGTTAGGACAACTTTTTCTTCAACTTCCTTGCTGTCCTTTTCATTTCCAGCCAACTGTTCACATAAATCCTTACCTCTTACAAGCTTGGTAACCTTAATTTGGACATCATATTCCACTACCTTGGTAATCTAACCAACTCTTTTGTCATTAATGTCTCTTCTCAATAGGAAATATTTCACTATAGGATGAGCAACCAACAACTGAATCTTATTGTTAGAAAGCATGTGTCTAAATTTCTTAAGACTTCTAACCACCACAAGTACATGTTTCTCAACAGAAGAATATATTACTTCGTAATCCTGAAGCACTTGGTTGAAAAATGCAATGGGCTGCTCCAAAACTTGTACATTTTGTTGACACAATATAGCTGAGATAGTATCTACACTCCCAAAAGAATAAAGAATAAAATATTTTTCAAAATTAGGATTAATGAGCATTGGAGCAGCAACTATGGAATTCTTGATTTATTCAAAACTTTTCTTTCCTTATTTGGTCTAGCTGAAAGTGACATTCTTTCTCAACATAGAGGTTAGAGGTTGCAAAAGATAAGCAATATTTGGAATGAACCTCCTTACAAAGTTTATTCTACCAAGAAAGCTTTGCAAGCCTTTCTTGTGAGCAGGTAAAGGTAAAGCAAGAATAGCACTTATCCTTTTCGGATCTATGGAAATTCCATCTTTAGATACTACATGTCCAAGAAATTTACCTTCATGGATAGCGAAGATACTTTTCTTGGGATTCAATGAAACTCCATATTCTCTGTACCTCTCGAAGATTTGCTTCAAATGAACTAAATGGTCAATTGAATTCTTAGAAAAAATAGTAATATCATGTAAGTAAACCATTACAATTTTTTTCATCAAACCATGAAAATCCATATCCATGTCTCTTTGGAAGGTAGCCTCTACATTGGAAAATCCAAAAGATATCTTCTTGTAAGCCATGGTTCCCCATTTTGTTATGAAGGTTGTCTTATACTGATCTTCCTCTTTTAACAATATTTGGTTGTACCCTGAAAAGCCATCTAACAAAGAAAACCTATTAGATCTAGCTACAATTTGTAAAATTTGTTCCATAGAGGGCAGTGGGTAGTGATCCTTTAGAGAAGCCCTGTTAAGGTCTCTAAAGTCAACACACAACCTAATTTCACCATTCTTCTTCCGTACGGGAACAAGATTGGACACCCATGAGGTATGCTTAATTGGAAAAATAATCTTACTCTCAATCAACTTACTCAATTTAGCTCTCATGAGGTGCTCAAGTTTAGGATTCAAAGGCCTTTGCCTTTGTCTTACCGGCTTTACATTTTATTCTATCTCTATGGTGTGTTGTGCCAACTCTAGATTGAATCCCTTCAAGTCAAGATACTCCCAGGAAAACACTTCAGCAAACTCTTGATAGAGTAAAATGAAAGCATATCTCTCCTCTATAGTGCATACCTTGCCAAGTTTCAGGAGCTTATCCTTGAAGATCTCAATAGGCTCATAGTGCTCTTGTTTGATAAACAAACTTGAATTTTCTTTTCTCACCTGATCATCTGAGTTGAAAATGGACTCAAGTGTTACCAATCCCTTTGGTAGCTTGTTTGACTTAAGTTGAAGAATCTGATCTTCATACTACTGAGATAAAATTTTATTGATTAGAAGCTAAAAATTCACCTTCTTCAATCAAGAAGCTAATAATCTATTCATCACTATAAAATACCTACCAATAAATGTTATTATCTGGAATAGCAGGTAACAACAACTTTGACATAGTTTTGAGTATCAACATTCTTCAACTCAGCTGGAATATCAAATTCAGCTCCCATGGCAGCTAGTTTATCAGCTTGTTTATTTTGATTCCTTGGTATGGATAGCAAATTAAATGCATCAAACTCTTTGATCATGTCCCACACTCTATGTTTATACAATTTCAACAAGTCATTTTTAGTGGCATTGATATTCCTTACTTGATTGACCACTAATCCACTATCCCCAAACACCTAAAGGCACTTTACATTTTTCTTTCTAGCCCATTCTAAAGCATGAAGAAGTGCTTCATACTCAACAGTGTTATTAGAACAAATGAAAGAAAAATGAAAGGTTGAATAATACCTCACACCACCTAGAGAAATTAGCATATCCCCTCCACTAACACCTACCTTGGTTCTTGAACCATCAAAGTATAAACTCCATACTTCGTTAGATTGCTATATTTTATGAACTTTTTCATCCTTAACCAGGTTCGAGACAACAAGTACATGCTCCTGAATCATGTAAATACCCAGATTTGTTTGTTCCATATGCTTGTATGGGTCATCCTCATGGTTCTCAACTTCCCATTGATCTAAAACTAGATTAGGAATACCTTCAACCAAAGTGTTAGGCTCTTGAACAACTTGTTGATCTTCCTTACCTTGCTCATGATAAGCAAGATTTGCATTAGTAGCACTAGGCACAAAAGGTTCTATGTGATATTTAGCCACTAAGTCAAATGTAATGGTAACCTTAGTGCCATAACTTGTCCTGAAGAAGAGATGTGACCAATCAGATGAAAGATAGCCTCCTAATTTAGCTGTGAAATATATGGAAAGACACAAAGCAAAATAGGGTGGCAGATCTATCACATAGATATCTTGTGGAATAGAAAAATTAGGACATACATGCAAAGTTAGATCTAGATTGTTAATTACACCCAATGTCTTGATGCCTGTCCCATATAACTGAACTACAACTTTTGATTATGGCTCATAGGTCTAATCCAACTTGTCAACAATCTACTTAGGCATCACTGAATTGCTAGCACTTGAATCAATCATATAGTTATGCAAAAGATGCTTGCCTACAATCAAAGTTACATAAAAAGGAGGTGGTTTAACCTCTCGAGTTCTCTGTTCAACCTTTGATTTAGGTGTACTTGCTAATTCTACCTTTGGTGGATCACTTAGAAGTGAAATCTTTGGCTAGTCTATTTATAGTTCATGAGATAAATAATATTCAATGTACTTTGTAATAAATCCTTTTGTCCCAGAAGAGCCAAGGAATCCCACATCAAAACACTGATGCTATACTTCTTCATATGCTCTAGAATGTTGAATGGAATTGAGCTAAATCTCTACTACACTTTAGGAGCAGTAGTACTTTTAGGTTGATTTTGCACAGGTGGAGCTTGAGTCTTAGGTTGATCTTTGTTCACAATAGGTTGTTTTCTAGACAAGATTTGGATAGGCTAAGTAGGAAATTGTCCTACATTTCCTTTTTGGCTCATGGAGGCTTGATTTGGTGTACTAACAGGCTGATGTCCTATTTCTACAACTCTCTTCTTAGATCTTGTGTTCTCCGTTAGAAAGTTGTAAGACTGATTTTGACCTTGTACTTAAGGATAGTTCACCCAACTGAACTCATCATGCTGCTAGTTCATTAAGGTGACATCATTCTAACCCTGATCTAGATAGGAAACTTGTTCAATATTTTGCTTCTCAGAACCTTGTTGGACAATAAAACTATTTTGCACCATCAAGGCTTGATTCAACATCCCATTGAGACAAGTAGACTGATTGTGTGGTTGATTGCATGGAAAACACCAATTAGAATTTTGCACCAAGTTGTTCTGGATAGGAACTAACTCCTTTGAAGCACTAGGAATATTTGGATTATATGGTTGAAAGGGTCTAGGATTATAGGGATTTCCTTATGCCTATGAATAAGCTTGATAGGAAGGTCTATTAGGCTGATATAAGTTCTGATTTGGTCTAAAACCCTGACTTTGTTACTTTTCTATGTTCACTAATTTGTTTCCAAAGGTCCGAAATAACCCCTTGATCTCCTACAACTCTTGAGATTGAACTAGAGCGACAATATTTTGAGCAGGTGCTTGATGGTTTAAGGGTGGAACAACAGGTAATGGAGCAATAGGAGACACTTGGATACGCACCAAAGGCTGAATATTAGGAAATATAGGCATTGAGGCCTAGGTAAAAATTTTCCAGCTTGAATAAGACTATTCTCAGCTCTAATGGCAATATCAAATGTTGCAAGTAATGACAAACCACCCATTGATTGAATCATTACCGAAATGTCACTATTGAGGGCCTTGAGATAATACAAAAAGGCATGATCAACTGTAGGCTTCATAGAAACTGGAAGTCTATTCCAAGTCTTCTTGAAATGAAAGATGAAATCTGACATTTGCTTCTAAGGAGCTCTCTTGATGGTGGTTAATTGTTCAACCAAAGAAAAATGATCAGATCTATCTTGAAACTTCCTATTCAAGGCATCTCCCAACTCATCCCATGCTAAAATAGAGTTCACAACTATATCCCTAAACCATTGAAGAGCCTTACCCTTCAATGAAGAAGCTAGGACCCTGATTGCAACATTCTCTTCATTAATGTGATGAACCCCACATAGTGAAGCGACATCTTTGATGTGCTCTATGGGTGTAGTCTGATCGTCACCTGTGAAAATGGGTAAATTTTTGAGTGCAGCTACTAGAATATCATTATCCTGAGCCAAATTCAATGGGCTTCCCCATTAAATGGCACAAATACAAAAACTCTCGCCATTAGAGCTACTGGTATTGTAAAAATAGGAACTTTTACTACAGGTATTGGTGAACTTGAAACTGATGATGCTAATCTAAAACCAGGAGGTGTAGATTGAGTACTTGGAGATGGACTCGATGCTCTTTCTTCTATCCTTCCTCTTCTTTTTGGTGATGATAGCTGCAAATATTCAAAAGGAATAGAACTTCTCCTTATTTGAATGCTTCTCATATGCTAAAATGCACTAGATCCATTCAAAACTAGCTAATAGAGTCGCCAAATATGAAATTTATTCACCTCTAAAGGCTGGAATCACCACTGTTCATACCAAAATAGCATACAAAATGAAGCTTCTTGTGGAATTGGAATAGTTCATAGTCCCATCAGGCATGCCAAAAACTGTTGTCACGAGCATTGCACCCAAATACTAAGCTTGGAGGCTCAGCAATCCCATGAAACATGGAAAAATATTTGAGCTTGTGGTTGCTCATGATGAAGATGAATCTCCAAATTATGGGTTGGTTCCCCATTAGATCTCCTAGAATCTAATGGATTTTTTTGGGAAAACAGAAGGAGGAGTAGAACTGAGGTGTTTATCTTTGACTTCAAGTCAAACTGAGTTATTTTTGGAGTTCCCTTTGATCAAGCAGCTTGAGAGGGGGAGTTTGGAGCTAAATTAGCTCAAATTGGAGCAATTATGAGCCCTCTTTTTTGGGCTTTTCTATTTTTCTCGTGCAACATCTTGGTATGGATATCTTGGAGTCATATGACTGCATTTGACTTCTTCTCACTTTAGAATTGATTTTGTATTATAGGAGGGAAAAACTTATGTTTTCCTTAGTTATTGCTTTTTTTCCTCTCTTGCACATTGCAAAGAGACTTAGAAGTTTTGTAACTCAACATATTTTGACATTTTTGATACAACAACAATTATTTCAGCTTAGTTTTCAAGTTATTGCAAAGATTCCTTCTATTATTCAATAAAATCAAGTGTTTACCTTCTCTATTTTAGGTTTTGTGTTTCTTATGAATAATTTTGATGCAAATTTGATGTGATTAAAGTATAGAAAACCTTTAAATTTCTATCTCATTCATAGTTTCATCTATACAATAGTCATTAATCATCACAGATCATAGGTTGTGCATTGATTTGTCTAATCTTCCAAGTTGTGAAAACTCTATTTTCCTTCAAAGAAGATAGATTTCAAGCCTTTTTATGAAATATTTATGTGATTAGATTGCCCAAACTGAGCTATGTAAACAAATCTTTTGAAAATTAGTTGCGAATCAAGCTGCAGGTTATTTACATTTTGGTGCATCACCTCCTAGAATTAGTTTTTCTCATTTATTAGTTATTCTTCTTCCTTTTTCCCACAAAAATCTATTAATTTCTAGGAGATCTAAAGGGGAACCAACCCATAATTTGGAGATTCATCTTCATCATGAGTAACCCACAGGCTTGAATATGTTTCCATATTTCACAGGATTGTTGAGCCTCCAAGCTTAGCAACTGGGTGCAATCCTCGTGACAACAAAAACATCAAAACAACTATGGCAAGTGTTACTGCAACACTGTTTATCTTTTTATAGTCTTATATTTTTTATTTATCTTAAATACCACATTCCTAGAATCTCTCGAGGATGTCCATAAGGATTTAGAGAAGAAGGAATGGTGGCATTAACTATCAATTTCTGTTTGTTCTATTTGTTAGATGTTTTTGTGATACTACCACGGTGAATACTTGCTTTATTTTGTGTATGGAAGTTGTTTTGAGACAATTTGTGTAGCATTTGCATGTTAGGTACTTCATACCTCTTTGTGTCATTGGTCCAAAAAGGTTTTAACACAACTCAACCATATACTTTAACAAGGTTTTCGTATGTCTGGTATGAGGAAGAATATTATTTTTGTGTCGAAAGTTCATTCAATGGATACAATGCCACCTTAGTTATTAATACCTTGGTGCATCATGTCTATTTTCTACATTAAAAAGGATTGCTTAATGATACAAAACCTCTATGTAAGCAAAAGAAAAACTCATTAGTAACTAACAACATCAAATTTCTATCCATCTCTAAATCATCAAACATTTCTTCTAACAACTCCATCCTACATCGCAATATCAGTAGTACCACATATATCCTACATCCACAAATTCATCGGTACATATCATGACCATAATAAAACGATAAAACATCACACATCATGTATAATCATCCATCACATACGTATGATATCATCATAAATCATTCATCCATAACATATGCATACATCAAAGAAATACAAAAGCATCATTCAGAAAAATATAAATATCCATGATCATCTATAAACATCTCATAACACATCATAAAGCCGAATCAAAACATGGTATATCATATATCATCAAAAAATGGATAATGTCATCATCAAATGTCATGTGTGATACAACATCAAAGGAGATCAAAATAAATACATATATATGAACCTCAACTGGGCTGATGAATATATATACAAAAATATGTCTACATAAGTCTTTGATACAATTATATGAAAGATCATAAACATAATCAGCCCTATTGGTCATCTGGATGTGGAGATCTTCACTGATGCTCACTATGATGATGGGATGGATGGGGCATGATTGGAGACTATTTGATTGACTACCCACCCGAATCTGCATATGTAGCTATGCTCAGCTCACCAAACCGAGGATGTCTTTGTTCTATTGACACAAATGCCTCATACAAAGTCTGATAATATGTCACCTGCTTTAGGATCCCATCTCGCTCAACCTGATACTGGGGCAAGCGAATGGTGGAGGCCAAAGATATCTTAGCTATAAGTTTGTGTTACCTCTCGGTATCCAACTCCTCTCTCAATGAATCTCTCTCCTAACGGAGAGTGTCCCACTCGGCTCTGAATGTGTCTCTCTCTTTCTAGTCTTGGTCAAAACCTATGCCTCAGTGTCTTGTCGCTGTGCAATCTCAACATCATGCTTTGATCTAGTTGCATCTCTATCTATTGTCATCTACACTAACTGAGCTGCCATGTCCCCCTGAGGGGGAGGACCCTGAGGAGCTTGTGGTACCTAGTGTTGTTGTTGCTGCTACTGATCCTGAACATGTCACAGTTGCTCATGGGAAATCTAAAGACGATTCTATTCCTCTTGGCACCCAACATAACTTGCTCTGAATACACCCAAAACTAGACCTCCTAGAGGCATAATCAATCTCAAAGGTCTATGGAAGGTCCACTAACCATCAAACTCACGAGTTGTCCCAATATCTATATGACCAACTTCCCAACCCCATGGAAAAGGTATCAATGCTTTGAATGCTGCCACTACCAGGCCACAATCCTCACAAGCCCCCCAAGTGGAATCCTCCTAGGTAGTAGATCCAAATATGGCCATATAATCATTGAAAGGCCGAGTCTGGTGCTCATCAAATTATCTCAAAACTCTCTCTAGTAAATATATTTCAAGCAAGAGATATGAGCAACTGATCAGAAACTGTGTCTGTCTATAGTAGACCAGTTGATCTTGATCATCTAGCCATGCCTCACAATCCCTATATGGGTGCCATATGAAATCAGTAACATCATAAAAAAATTCCCTCTAGTAGGACAACATGTCTAGCTAAGTATAATGAAGATAGTCATGGTATTGATAAGCATAAGGATCATATGCATCCTTGTCTCACATACCCTCTGATCGAGTGATGGAAATCCTCTTCTAGGCCAAAAAATGTAGCAAATTGGCTCCAGTGAATATACTACTGCTAGCTCAGTACACAACCTCATCTCATATCTCTATATAGGTGGGCAAGCATAAAATGTAGCCTCCTCCATCATCTGCTTGATAATGATACCCCAACCAATGGGGAACCTCTTATCCCTCCTATCGGGCATCAAAGGTCCAATGATAATACCTGCTAACACGGGAACCATAGGATCAACACCATTACAAAGAAACCCCAAATCAATCTCAGAATCAACAACATGCAAATCCTCCACACCGAGTAATCTCTCCATCGTTGTGGTACCCCTCTGAATGCCATACTCAATGAGCTCACCATGAATAGGGATCCTAAGAATCCTCCAAACATCCTCCAAAGTAATGGTGCACTCCCCAGTAGGGAAATTAAACAAAGAGATCTCAGAATGCCACCTCTCTACCAATGCAGTCATCATGGCTCAATGAGCCCTCAACAATGACAAGTGAGTAATATAATGTAAACCCACGACATCGAGAAAGTCTCTTTGTGTATCATCAAAATCGACCAACCTATCCATCAATCAAGGACATCGCTCTCACATAGACAACAACTTTATGGACAACCTGCAACCATTCAACACATATCATCAAGACTTTTGGGAAACTTCAAACTAAAACTAAACATTGCAAATCAATAGTTTTGAAGCAAAAGCATACTTTTTCTAGGCAATAGTGAGCATTTTTGGCAATAGCGCCAATATTTCTCAATAGTGATCATTTTTTGCAATAGCACCAATATTTATCAAAAGTCTAAAAAGCAACAAAAGTGCCAATATTTGGTAATAGCGCACATGTACTAAGCAATAGTGCTAATATTTCTCGATAGCGCTAAAAAATTGCAATAGCGACCTTCCAAAAGGTCAATAATGCCATTATTGTGCCAATAACGAAAAACTTGCTAAAAGTTTTCTATTTCTTAAAAACAAGTTCGAACATTAATTATAAAGATGAAAAAGGACGAAAGCAAAAATTAAAGGCATATGTACTGGAGCCCCCACACTAGTTGGTCGTTGATATACTCTGACTACCTCCGACCTGTGTGGAACTCCCGAAACTTGAGGCATCATGAATCACTATTTGCAAAAGAAAATTTCACAAAAAATCTAAAGGCAAGAAATTTTCAAATAAAGGAGTGCAAATGAGGGGTAATTTCAACCTAATTTACCATTTAAACCCCCCTAAACCCTATTTTTTCTACCTTGGAAAGTCTCCTAGGTCAAAATTAGGAGCTCCCAGGAACATTTGAACTATAAATGAAGGCCCTATGGCCTAATATTTTGTCCTCTACACATATGAACTATAATGAAACCTTGTCACGAGCCCAACCTAAAACTAACTTTTTCCAGCCAACCTCTCGAGGGGGCAACCCAACATTGTATTATCTTTTCGCTAACCGTCGAGGCGTAGTGGGGCATATAATTTTTTTCAAATCTTGATCTTAACATCAAATTCTTTGAAACAAAGCAACTAATACTTTGTCTCAAAGAGGGGAAAAATTTAGACATGTAAAAATGACCTAACACATATTGCACATCTTGAATGACATTTTTTCATCATCGGCATCATTATCATTTAATATCATTAAATTTCACATCATTTACATCAAAAACCCTATTTTCCTCTATTAAATTAATAATCATTAAATTATTTAATTAATTCACTATTTCATCATTAATCTAACTTTATTCCTCCTAATTAATTAAATAACACAAATTATTTAATTATTTTGCTAATATACCCTATTCTCCTAAATCAATTAAATTATTATTACTTAATAGTTTAATTAAATCACTTTCCCCTTTCTAAACCTAAATAATTAAATTAATTATTCAACATCATTCGACATAGTCAACAAACAAATATAACTTTATTTGTTTAAGTCAAACATGACTTGCACATTCAACTCAAAATGTTAATTAATTAATTCAAATAATTAATTATCCTCACCCCTTTTGTGATTGAGCAAATCATGACCACTGATTGCTCACTCTGATTGGCTAACTGATTCATCTATATCCTAACTAACCCATCTATTCTTCAATCCCATTAACTACTCAACTTGATTTCCTCATTTCCACAGATTATGCAATCTAAATCCTCTGATGGTGCAATTGACATCCTTAATTGGATTGATTACATAAGCTAACTAAGGAATCTATTTCCTCTCAACGGTTCTCAACCGTTGATCAATATTTTGCATTGTTGTAATCTTGCACGTTCATCACATAATAGGAAATCTATAAAATAACCTTCTACCTTCTCACAAATCATCTAGAATTTACATAAGTGAAGCATTGCACAATTACCTCTTGAGCACATTAAGAATTATTGTCACATTCTAGTTCAACATCGTACACACATTGAAGCTTTTGCAATGCATAATGGAGGCTTTGCATTGATACAAACACAATTCAACATCAATGAAAATACAAATTCGACATGGTATGGTAAGATTTGGTGGTTTTGGATTCATTTAAGGTTCTTAATTGATTATTTGATTGAATTCATGGATTTAATTTCACATTTCATGAGTAATGGGTTTAGGGATTCTTAATCTTGTTTGAATTAGTTTAATTCATTTGTTTTTCCATATGCTTCATTCCCCCCTTACGACATATATAAATCAAAGCATATACATAGTTATTAGGAAACATATATCATAATAAATAGATAAGTAGATTTAGGGATATGATAATCATCAACAACTATATAAAAGATATAAGATGGGTTTATTCATGTGTACACACACATGCTTACACTTAATACTCTCAAAGTGGAAAATAGTGGGCCTATAACCCACATGACCCAAGATCATTTTTAGAATTGATAAAATATTAAGCTATTAGAATGCATTGGTTAAAATAATACAATATTTTATGAGATAAGGAGCTGAATTGTTTCTCTTAGCCTTGGACATGGGACATGTCAGTTTTTACAAGGGGAGAAACCACCTCTAATTTTTAAATGGTTATGTATAGTTATGCCATATATGTGGGTTAAATTGACCAAATACATTAAATTTTTTATTTTGATGATGTCCATTTGAATAGTCTATAGTTGCAACAATATCAAAAGATATACTAAGGGGCCTTGACTTATCTTCACAGATCATAATTCATAGAGATCTCAAGCCTAATCACATGGTAGATATTGGTGTCATTGTCAAATTAAAAAATACTAGACTATAATTATGAATGAAAATGGGAAGCCCAACAAAAGAATTATATATAGTCTCTTGGAATCACTACTCTAGAACTTTCTTGTGGTGAACCTCCTTACATGAAGAAATGTAGAAAAGAAAGAAAAGTTTGAATGAGCCTAACCTCATGGAACATGGACCTTGATGTGTCAACAAGATTAATAAATAATAAGCGATGGGTCAGCCATAGATATTGGGTGCATTATAGTTAATATAGTTTTATTCTAGGTGGGTGCACTCCAGTTAAATTAATTGAAGTATTAGTTCTAATATTTCACTATATTCATGTCAAGCTACTTAGAAATATTATCATGTTTTATTCTATTGTACTTTATTTTTTTGAATAAAAAGTGGGGTAAAAATTTATTAATTGTACATAATTTATGCCACTACTAATCCCTCTAAGAGGGTACTAGCCAACCCAAGCAACTGAATCAAGAAAGACCATACAAGAACAAAGCCAAAGAAAATTCCCCTAGACCACGATTTATAGAGGCCTATCTTCGAGAATTAAATCTTTTAGTTACTTAGAACACTTTGAAGGTAAATTTTCCCAATTGTCAACCCTCCAATCTCCCATGAACTCTAAATCCCATTTAGCCAAAAACCAACCACTTTATTCCACTTTCGCAGAATGTGGAGAAATCAGGCATCATCCAAAGAATTGCTAATTTGGTGAGTTTGGCACACCACCAACTCCAACTACCAATTAACATCACCAAGCTCCCACCTATTCAACATATTAATCAGGACTCGAGAATCTGAAATTCACAAATAATTTTGCTCCAGCCTAGTGCACATCTCCTCTCCAAAACCATAAGGATAGCCTGAGCTTCCATAAGATTATTAGACTGGTACCCTTGGAAGAGGGAGAAGAAGAACAAGGCATCACCTAAATAGTCCCTTCCAACACCTCCAACTATAGCAGGTTCAAGATTTTCCTTGGAGGAACCATCAGTGTTGATCTTGAAAACACTAGTAGGAGGAGGGGACCATCTCCCCACTCATTGGGTTTTCCTTTGGGGTTGAAAATATTATGTGTTTTAGGGAATGACACTCTAGATAAAGACCTAGATGCATTATATGTGTGTTGCAGCAACATGGAGACATGTGTTCTAGATAGAGAAGAATACAAGAACTAGAATAAACTATTTTATTAATCTACAAGTTTTATACCTAGCATAATATCAAGGGAGATGTATGGCTAGATGTATTTAATCTTATTTATTTAACTTTGTCTACTAGTTTATGTTACAACTTACTAGGTCCCTCCAGGGAGGGGGCCCACTGATAGGGGGATACTGAGATAGATAAAGGGCAACTTCCCAATTTGGAATCTGAGAATCTGAGCAATTCTAGACCGAATACCAAGAGGGGTGTTGAAGAAGAAAATATAAGACTTAGCTTCTTTAATTCATGGTACAATTTTGTCTTTTTGGTGATGGATAACATAGATAGGGGAAGCTATTCTCTTATAGATATATCAGTAATGGGATGTAATGCAGATTTACTACCCTTTTCCCTTGATGTCAAAGGGGGAGTGAAGTAGAGAAGTTTGTTGCCATCAATGAAAAAGGGGGAGATTGTTGGAAACATGAGCTCATGATGATGTATGGTGTTGTCATTGATGGAAACCCATTGTAGAAATGATGATGATTTATCAATATGAATATAGTTCAGAGAAGACCAAGTGTGTCTTGGGGAAGTTTACCAAGTCCTAGACCGAGATAGTGATGAAATAGAGGAACAATTTTGTGCTCGACATTGCAATATATTGTCATGTGGCTTTGAGGTGATAATGGTACATGTTAAAGGAGTCTATATCTAAAGTTTCAAGGTTGTATGTATTTTGTAGCAGAAGATATTAATGATAGAGTATTAGACTAAGTAGAGACATAGTTACAATTGCAGAGTTCATGTTGGAATGCTCTGTATTCCACCACAAATGATCATTATGCTTTGTGGATTTTAGGAATTGCTTGAAGATGTTAGATGAGTGTGCACTCTGAGTTTCAAGTGCTTTGGTGGTCTGTGTGTCAAGTTGTGGATGAATAGTTGGTTCATTCAGTTGTTGCTTCACTAGTTTTGTTGTGCGGTACTGACCTAAGGATTTTGGGTTCGTGCGGTACTGAATTGAGTGTGGATCAGAATCATAGGAGTATCTATAGGTCATACCAACCTATCTTGGTGAAGAACACATTTTGGTTACTTCCACAAGTTATTTTTGATGGATTTTTGAGCCAGCAGGTTATGGTGTCACACATTTCATCTAATTAGGTTGACCTAATTGATGATATGATTATTTGTGGAATATATACATATATATAAGGAAAATTTAGTGTGTGTAGTATAAGAGAAGATGTGTGAAGTGAAGTACGAATTGTGATAGAAGTGATCTTGTGATAGTGAGGAGCATATAGCAAATGCATTGTAAGTAGTTCAAATTCTGGTAGTGACCCATCCTTTTTTATATCTTTTGTAATTCTAGAAGTAATCTTCCTTGGGCAGTGATCCCTCCTATTTTTTGGATAAGTGAGTCCTCTGAGTAGTGAGCCCTTTAGGTAGTGAGCCTTTTGTAATTTATTGTAACCAATTATGATATATTGTGAGCTAATCCTCATTGTGGTTTTTCCCTTTCAAGGGTTTTCCACGTAAATCTGGTGTTTTTGTGTTGAGTGTTGTTGTGCATGCATTAATTGTTCCTTTATATTTCTGCAAGTTTAATGAGATTCTTTGTAATGCACTTTTAAGTAAATGAATTTCAGGGAATACTGATCCACCCCTCCTCAGTATTCCAGGTGTTCAACATATATACCCTATTCATGCCTTGGATATCACCTAGACTGTCTTAGACACCAAAATATATGACCTAGGTAAACTAATTAATTATGTATAGGAATATAATAGTGCTCATATGACTTAATTGAGAGTTAAGTAGCCACAAGATGACTACTCAAAGCCCTATACACACTATAAGATTAAGGCCATAACATTGAACTTGCCTCTCCTTAATGTAAAATGTTAATCTTTTTATGGAGAAGGATGATATTGTATCTTTACATCAATAAAAAACATAGTAGTTTTCTCTATGCACACAATGAGAACCATGGGTCAATTATTAAATGATTGATCTTGTGATGTATCCTTGGAATTGGGTGCCTTATTGTGAAGCATGTAAATGACCCACTTTACCTAAGTGTAGAAAGATGTAAGCTATGATACTTGACGTGGCTTAAACCATGGACCTCTTTAGGACCAATACAACCAAGTAACAAACATTATCATCTTGTGTTAGATTCAAATATGAGGCTGCATGCAACTCAAATAGATCTTCTTTGAGTAGGTGTAGCAAACCATAATTCATATCATTATGTTAAATACATAAATAAAACTTTGCACATGCTTGTAAAACCCTTAAAATATTCATATTATAATATAAAGGTGTTATGATGAAACGAAGGTAACACACATACATCTATGTACTTAGTATGAACACTAGTATAAAAATAAGCATCAATGGAACAAGCAAGATGATTGCAATAATATTTAAGAAAACTTGTGAAAGACAAACAAACATTCTGGTTGATGTAATATTCTTTGTACCGCCTAAGATGCTTCTACATCACTAATGATCTAAATATTATGTGTTTTAGGGAACGACACTCTAGATAAAGACCTAGATGCATTATATGTGTGTTGCAGCAACATGGAGACATGTGTTCTAGATAGAGAAGAATACAAGAACTAGAATAAACTATTTTATTAATCTACAAGTTTTATACCTAGCATAATATCAAGGGAGATGTATGGCTAGATGTATTTAATCTTATCTATTTAACTTTGTCTATTAGTTTATGTTATGTACATGTGTACATTTATAATTTATATGATCATGAAGATAAAGATTGTTATGGAATTTGAACTAGTCATCCTTCTATGTATGACACTTCATCTCTACATAATTCAAATTATGGATGTACACTATGCTAATTGGTGACATGTCATTAAATGACTCTAAAAGGTGTGTGGGATTGATGCAAAATGTTTTATGCTAAGTTCTAGACTGTGTGCCCTATGTGGGCTAATGTGTGCAGGTGAAGATAAGGCATACATCTCAAGTTATAGGTATATGAAGCTATGTGACATGATCCTTCACAATGTGTGGATAAAAGATGGAGCATTCAACATGTGTAGCCTCCTTTGCTACATTCATTTTTTTACTTATTCTTGGAGCCATGGCTTGCTCCATTATGTGATATTTGGCATACTCATAGCCACTCTTATTGCTCCTTTTAGTCACTGTTGAAGAGATTGGATATTTATATTTGGGTTAGATCTGGTACTGATGATTCTATTGATCAGTATTAGTATGTTGGTTATGTTTTGTTACTCTGTAATACTTTCTAAGCTCTTGGAGTTGATAAGATTGTTAATCAGTATCAATGCTATGTTAAAAAATAGTCATGTTATGTTCTCTATGTCTTTAAAAGCTTAATTTAATATCAAAAAATCTCTCAAAAATAAAAACCAAGAGACTATTGGCTCTAGAACATAAAAATAAATCCATAGAATTTTTGAACACTGCTTGCAACAAAAATAGTAAAGTTGTATGAAATTCTCTTTATGGAAGATTTTATATCCTCTACAAAGAGTTTTAAGCTCTTCAATAAGAGAACACAAGTCTTTAGGGTGAAACCTCTTTAATTAAGAATGAGAATGAAGGACTGAGAAATATCCATGCAAGAGTTTTAAGCTCTTCAATAAAAGAACACAAGTCTTTAGGCTGAAGCCTCTTTAACTAAAAATGAAAGATTGAGAAATATTCATACGACAAGAACTTTGTGGGACCTATGACAAATCTTCTAGCTGAACAATGTGTCCATGAAGTATGAATAAATCCAATGTATTGTCCATGAAGTATGAATAAATCCAATGTAAATAAATTGAAGGAAGACTTTAATTTTTAAATTAATATCATGAGAGATTGAGTTGAAAGTCACTGAGATGCGTCATTGATAAGCTAGAATATGAATTGCCTGAGAGAGCCAATCGTCACTCCAAACTCTGTGATACTTTGTTAGAATGCATCCGCGTGTACAGTGAAAAGCAAATCTTGTGGAGTAGAATGTAAGAAAAATTCCACCATTTCCATTGAGTTTTATAAGCTTTCCTTCCATTGACAAGATGCTACGTATCATCAATGGACATGCGTTGCTGAAGAGGTGTTTAAAGAATGTTTTTAATGAACTTCCAGCTCACAACTACTTGTCCTTTTGTTGTAGGAGACATGGACAATATAAAGCAGAGCTTGAGTGGAGCACAGCACCCATGTAATAATAATGTTAATTAATTGCCCCGTTGAAATAAACAATGGTGGATGTGATTTCGAGAGTTGAGTGGAGATGGGGTTTGATTGCAGTCATAATTAAGGAAGGGTTTAATGTCAACGATAGAGAAATCCAAGGTTCCTTACGCCCCAAGTAACCACTTCCATGGACAAAGCTTCTTTACACGGCTCTATTCACAGTTTTGAACATTATGTGATGTGAGTTCAATGACTCTGGACTGTCTCATACTTGTTTTTTTATTGGATAAAAGAGTCAAATTACAGCTGACAAAAACAACAGACAAAACAGCAGGCCACAGAGGTGGTTGATACTGCTGACAGGCTTGAAAACAGCCATACAAATACTTTTGCAATTCTTGTCTGGCTACTGGGTCCCCCTTGAATTCAAACCTTAGTTTAAAAAGAATAAAAGATCTGTCTCTCTTAATAATAAAGAAGCAGTGCTCCTATATATAGATATAAAATGGTTGATGGAAGCATGGGCTTACAAATTTTTTTATAAAAAATATTATGAGAGAGAATGTTCAAAGTCAAATGTCAAACTTTGAGTTCTGGTTTGAATGTATGTTCTTTTGTCATGGATATAGAATGGCACTGCATCACGGAATGTATGGTATTTGAGGAGATTTGAATAAATTGTATTAATATTTTAAAAGTTGAATTTGTAACAATTTTGTTTCAGGAGGAACAAATAGCAAAAACAGCAGATCACTTCATCAAAATCTATAATAGAAGAACCATAATCAGAAAAAATGGATGACAGTCAGAAATATGAGTTGTTATTGATTGATTGATATTTTTGTTGATTTCGACAAAATTTAATTGTCAGATCTTATAAACTGACTCATCTTATAAATATCATTAAAAAATTTCATTTCATTTTTATAATTTTATAATCTATTATATATGAAAGCAAGTGGAAACTCTGGTTTGAAAAGAAGAGGGAGAGCTTTCTGGAGAGTTGTTACCAGAATGGAGTGATTGGAGGAAGAAGTTGAGAGGAAAATCAGTGGCGCCATTCACGGAGTATGATGAAGACAGGAGCAGAGCTTAAAGAAGCACAACCGTGGTTACTCGCCAACAAAGGACAAAATTCAGAATCAAGAAATAGGGTGAATTATAAAGCCCAATTTCCTGCTTTTAGGTTTGTTTTAAGGGATAACAATGAAATCTGTATATTCATGGAAATTTCCATTCAGTTTTGGGTTCATTTCGAAGGAATGATTTAATGTAATAATATATTGTCAAGCAGTGTTTTTTTAATGAAAGTTGGTTTAGTTTCATATATATTTGATTCTATTTTATTATCATTTGAATTTATTTATATGTTTGTGTTTTTATTAGCTTAGATTTTCATGTGTTTATATTAGATTCTGAAATTTGTATTTTTTGTGATGCTTAAGTTTGATCTAGAATCACTTAGGATTTTAATTTTTTAATTTTTTTTTTTAAATTTTAAATTTTTAACTTTTACTCTTTCTTAATAGCTAGTAGAAATTGATGTGTAACATTTACACCATTAATTGTCATGTTTTCGTATTTAAATATGTTCATTTGTTCAATTAAATACATGTAAGGAATAACAAGGAACATTTGATTATCAAAGAACAATTTTAGGAACACATTTGAAACACTAAAAAGAGTGGACTATATCAAAATTTGCATGTAGGCCTTTTGCAAACTTGTGTATGGTCTTCCAACATTTCCCCAAGTTCATAAATCCAGTTAGACAAGAATGTTGACTAAGAAGAATGTCATCCTTGCAATCTAGCAACTTTCCCTAAGGTATTCCTAAATATTATCATTCTTGCACATACCCATATGTTAGGAATTACAACAAACTATGCTACAAAGGTCTAATTTCTACCAAGTTAGATCCATGTATTAGAGATTAAAGTTCCATGCTATTTACCCTGAGCCACTTAGGATCAACCCACAAAAGGTTTTGGGTTTGTGTATAGTTTAAGAGAATGATCTCACTAAGAGCGCCAATTTTTGTATTATGACAAATCAATTATGTACGTCTTCAACTTCCATATCTCATCATCATATTGAGAGCCAAGTACTTCATCATTTAATTTTTAAAACTAACATTTAAATTTATCATTCTTAGCAACTTCTCAATTAAATATAAATTAATTATTTTTTGATTGTTTGCATTTATTTAGTTAGCCTAAATTTATGTCAAAGGAATTTTATTCCCCCCCTTTTTTGAGCCCATCTACTTTTTCCCCTAGGATTTATCCTTTTGTCATTAGGGAAATTTCAAATCTATATTTTTTGATTGCTTCATCATTTTTAGATCTTATTAGGATTTTGTTCATATTTAATAGTACTCTAATGCTATACCTTTCCTTTTAGGATTTGTGCTTCATTGTTTGATCTTGCTTTTGCCCAACCTACCCATTCTTGGATTCCTCTTTAGGATTTCATTTTTAGATTTGATGTATCAAGTTGATTTTTCTAATTTGAAATTTGAGAGTGATTTATATTTCTTAATCTTCCTATCTGTCATATCCATATTTATTTTTGCATTCCATGAGCTACTCAAGATCCTAATCTTCCTTTGAGAAGAATTTCTCATCTTAACCACACTATGTCTACTCAGTCCACTAATAATGAAATCTATTTGGATGCTATGAATGTTGAGAACCATTTGGATGACCAATAAGATTATGATGATGATACACATTTGACTAAGAAAGACCTTTTGAACACTCACTAGGAAAGTACTTATTGAGGCATTTACTCAAGTTAGATATTTTCATCAATTAGCTAATATTTTCTATTAGACATTAGAAGGTTGTCCATTTCCAATGCATATTCTTCATGATTTGGTTCTTTATTGGCCTCTTTCAAAAATGTATCATCTTATCCCTATTCTTCTTTTTATCCTAACCCTGCCAAGCTACCACTTTCACGTTCACTATCACCCATGTTGTTACAACTAATGTGGACCTTACCTCTACTATTCCCACTCCTACTATCCTTGTTACCTCTATAGCTATCCCTTCTTATAAACACTTCACTAGTTTTTTTCTTCATTATTGTATAGATCCTATTTATACTCACTCCATCATAACCACCTCTATTGCTTCCATCCCCTCTAGGATTCCACCCACACCCCATCTAAAATACAATAATCCAAAATGCACACCATTAGCATTTCGTATTATTACATATTCATTTACTATGGGATTTGTGGTGCCTAAATTTGAGTTATATAATAGAAAAGGAGATCTCAGTATTCATTTACAAGCTTTCACTACTATATTTGCATGAATTATGTATATGATGATAATATATTAGCAAAAAAAATTCATAGACCCTACAAGATAATGCTATTCAATGGTTTTATTCTTTATCTTTGAGATCCATTTATTAATTTGATTGTGTAGCTCCATTACATTCTTAAAAATAGTTTCCACGTCAATATGGGTTTGAATATAATTGAACTAATGACCCAACCAAGTGTTGGGATTAGGGTGTCTCAACATTAAAGAGTCCTAAAATAATTAATTAAAGTTGAGACACCTTAATCCCAACATTCTCCCACTTGTTGAAGGCCTTATAGGAGTCATTGTACCACTGCTCAAGCCACAAGGCCCATAGAACCAACACACCATATAAACTTCTTTATGCTTACTAGCTTCATCAATGCATCTACAACATTCACCAAAGTATCAAAATTTTCCAACTTCACCTTTCCATCTTCCACCATATCATGAACAAAGTGAAACTACACATCAATGTGCATTGTTATGGCATGAAAAGTAGGATTCTTCACTAAAAAATATCACTCCATCTATCACAATAGATAGTAATTTATCCTGCATCAAAACCAAAATCAGAATATAGCCTCTTAATCCAAATAGCTTCTTTGCAAGAATGAGTAGATGTCATGTACTCTACTTTTGTAGTGGACAAAGAAACTACAACCTATCACTTAATCATCTAACTTATATCACCACCAAACATTATGAAAACATATCCACTAGTGGATCTTTTGTTGACAATGTCACCTGCCCAATTAGAATCCACATATCCACAAATGCTCATTGAATGTCGAGATCCAATAGGATAACCATGAAAACACAAGGAATACTCAGAAGTACCCCAAAAAAATTGAACACTCTCCTCACCACATCCTAGTGCACACGTCTAGGATTAGCCATAAACCAACTAACGACTCCCACTATTGGGAAATGTCTAGCCTTGTACAGACCATAACATACATCAAGCTGCCAATAACACTTGCATTTGGTACTTTGGTCATGTCCTCCATCTTGGTAGGATATTTTAGACAATACTCAATAGAAAGCTTCATCCCTTGTACAATTGGAACAACTATTTGTCTGTAAGTTTTCATACTAAATCTCTCCAACATAGAGTTCACATACTTATTCTAGGTAAGCCAAAGCTTGCTATTAGCTTTATCTCTTCTAATCTCCATCCACAGAATAAACCTTGCAGCACCTAGATCCTTCATCTCAAACTATGCTAGAACAACTAAGACTTCAAATTTGAAATCATACTCTTACCATTCCCAATAAACAACATATCATCCACATACATGACTATGATGAGAATGTGACCATTATCAATCTTGTAATAGACACAATGATCATATTTGGATCTAAAAAATACCAAAGACAACATATAGGTGTTAAAATTTTGGTACCACATGTTCTATGAGATTTCCTCAAACCATACAAATATTTCTTCAACTTGCATATTAGGTTCTCTTTACCTTTCTCAATGAAATGCTCTGATTGTGACATATAAATTTCTTCCTCGAAATCACCATAAAGGAATGATGTCTTCACATCCATCTATTCTACTTCTAGATCATAAGTAGCTACAAGTGATAGTAGGAACCTAATAGATGTCAGCTTTGCTATAGGAGAGAATATCTCACCATAATCAATTATCTCCACCTAAGAATACCCCTTCGTGACCAACCATGCTTTATGCTTCTCAACAATGCCATCTAGAACAATTTTTTGCTTAAACACTCATTTGCATCCAATGAGTTTCCATCCTTCAGGCAAAGGTACTAAATCCCATGTAGCATTCTTCTTCAATGCATCCATCTCTTCATCCATGGCTTCCATCCAAGAATCTACATCATGCATACCCATAGCCTCTCTAACAATCCCAGACTCATCAATGTTAAAAATCAAATAAAAAATAGAATTGGAATCCAATATAGAATATCCAAATCTTTCTGGTTATTTCCTAACACATGTAGACCTCCTCAAATTTTGCTTAAGGTCTTTAAAGCTTTAATAGTTGCTTGAGCTTTCCTTATCATCAGGTCCAACATAAGGCGTATCTGAACTACCTCCTTTTTCGTTTCTCTTTTGTCTCTAGTTGTAAATCAATAGTGGAAGGTTTCAACTCTCGGAAGATTACACTTCTACTATAGAGACCTTCTCTACAACTAGATCCCAAAGCTTGTAACCTTTCACACCAACACCATAGCTGATTTAGATACACTTAATCGCCTTGTTCTCTAATTTAGATTTTTTCTCACTAGGCACATGAGCATATGCCTCACAACCAAAGACTCTAAGATATATCATCGAGAGATTCTTACTAGACCATGCATCCATGGGTTTCTTTTCAATAAGTGCCAAAGTAGGAGATTTATTAATTAAATAATATGCAGTAGCTATAGCTTCAACCCAAAAAAAAATTTCAAGGCCAACACCATGCAACATACTCCTAGCCCTCTTCATCAACATTATGTTCATCCTCTCTACAACTCCATTTTACTGTGGGGTGTATTGAGTTGTCTTATTTCTCTCAATCTCATGGTCCTTATAGAACACATGTCGAATTCTAACGAATAAAACACCATTAGTTTTGATTAGTGGAAAACAGGTTTTGCTAGGACTTGAAACCAAAACTAGGTTTTGATGGGGACCTAGAACCCATTACAAGCAGGTTTTGAAGGGACCTGAAACCCAAACACAAAAAAATGTTGCAAGAAATATATTCTTAGATAATCAACAACCCATCAGCAGCAACACCAACGAGAAAAAAACAAGACTACACTAGCTGCAAAATAAGGATTCTCATACAACGAAGCTAAATGCAACAATTAATTTGTGTCCCATCAGTAGTGTCAAAATACAAGTGGTTGATAGGTTTCATTTTCTTTAATCTGTATCACAATCTTGTTTACATAGTTTGTCACCTTTAAAACACCATGACATTCAACAAATACCGAGCAGAATCGCAAGAAAGGGACATAATGGGACAGAATGGGTGGAGCTAAGCCTAAATCATAACCAACTTCCCCAGATAAATTGTTGGCATTGAGTAATATTTCTGATTTGTCTAAAATGGTAGGTTGGCTTGAGTTCATGAAGAAATTTGAGGGGCATAATATGTAGCTGGTCAAATATTTTGCAAAGAACTTCTCGGATGGCCAAACAATAGTACGTGGCAAGAAATTTAAGGTAAGCCCTCAAATCATTTCTCATTTTTCTAGTATTAAAATGAGGGTGTGAATCTATTAGAAACTACAAACATTTCTTATCAAAAAATTGTATAACTCTTTAGAAGGGAGGGAGAACCTCATCCATTACCAGTTGTGAATACCTATGGGAAAAATAAGGGTTTCTAGAGAATGTCTATTCCAGAGCCATGGAGAACGACGGTGTTGCAAGTATGAGCTTGTCTGGTGGTGTTTTCATTGATGTCAACATTGTTCAGTATGTTGTAAATTGTACATGTATGGCTGAGATGTTGGTGAGATGCTATGAGTACATGGAGCTACCTTTATGGTGTTGCATATATGTTGGTATGATGAATTTCCAAGTGCTTTTGAGAAAATTAATGAAGAAGAGAAATCAGAGTGTTGGAAGTGTTCATATTTTGCTTCGGTATGTGCTCCGCATTTCTCCTGTGGTGATCCTATGTTTGTGCGGTTCTAAAGATTTCATTATGGTGATCTGATGATGATATAGTCTAATTTTCAATTTCTAGTGAGATGGTACATGAAATTTGTGTCCTCTGGTTTGTGTGTTCCACTGGCAGAGTAAGTGTTTTGTGGACTGGGAAACATATTTTTTCTCTGCATTCCTCCACTGTTCTGTTTCAGATCATGCAGATCTAGTAGATGTCTTGTGAAGGTATTTCCTATGCTCTAGCAAAGAGGTTTGGAATTTTGTAATCCGGAAATCATGTTTCAGTGTTTCTATGTGTGTCTACATAGTTCGGATTGATTGGTGAAAGAAATCTAGTGTTTGAAGCCTGTTGTTTTTGTTGTGGATGTATCTGGAAGATTCTGAGATCTATTCTCGTGCATAATAAAGCATGTTGTGTCATTTGTGTGTCATATTCTTATTGGGAAGCGCGTGCATCATTGATAATTTGTGTTTTCATTAGGTTTGGCTGACCTAGTGCTTACACTTATTCAAAGAATAAAATTTAATTGAGGAAGCATGTAGAGGATTCAAAAATATTATTTTTATGTTTTTATTGGTCCACTCTTATTCCTTTCCACTGTGGGAATTTAGAGTTGCCAACCTAATTTGAATTTATGAAATGATGTATTGTGGATGACCTTGGTAAATGTTTCTTAGGTTGAGAATGTATAAAATCAAGGTGAGTTGTGAAGAATTGTATGACAGTGTGATGCAAAGTGATGAAAGTGTGCCACAAATCATAAGAGCAGAAAGTGTGTGTGAGTGAGTTGTGATAGCAGTTTTTTTAGTGTGCTAAAGGCAATGAAATGAAGGTTTTTGTAATCTTGTGAATGTGCTTTAATTGTTGTGGTGGATCTTTTGTTCTCTTTTATATCTGTAGGCAATGGGCCTCATTGTTGGACAGTGAATCCTTTGTAGGCAGTGAGCCTTTGTACTTGGACAGTGAGTCCTCTTTTGGGCAGTGAGCCTTTGTATTCAGTTTATAATCTTTATATTGTGAGCTAACCCTCACCGTGGTTTTTCCCTTATTGGGTTTTCCATGTATAAATATGGTGTTCATTGTGTTGATTTACTTTCTATTATCTATGTTTCATGCTCATATTTAATAACAAAATAGTGTGGTTGAAGATTTGATAAGTGATAAAGTTTTAAGTTTGAATTTGTGTGACAACTGATTCACCCCCCCTCTTAGTTCTCTTGTGCCTATTTAACAATTGGTATCAAAGCCCTAGTTCCTTGCTGTAGAGCTTAACCGCTTAAGGAAGATCCGATGGCGCACAAGTTGTCGATCCCTATGTTTGATGGAACTGACTACAAAGATTGGAAGGGATAGATGAGAGGATATATTATCTCTCTTGGTTTCAATTTCTGGAAGGTTGTTGAGAATAAGTATACATTTCCATTCGGTGGTGTTAATACTACAGATGAGATCTCTGCTTATGAAGAAAATGAGAGGGCGAAGTATGCAATTTGTAGTGGTTTATCTAAAAATGAGTGAATCAAGGTTAATTCTTTGGATACTGCATATGAAGTCTAGAAGAAGTTGGAAGACATGTATGAAGGGAATGAAAAGGTGAAATTGACAAAGAGACTAGCAGCAAAGGGTAGATTTGTGAACCTAAAAATGGAAGATGGTGAAGAATTTACAAGTTTCTTTCACAGGGTTGAACAAACTACAAATGAGGTTAGAAATCAAGGAGGAAAGCTAGCAGATGAAGAATTAATAGAGAAGACCCCGATCACCCTATTGGACTACTACAATGATAAGATCTCAATGATTGAAGAAATGTATTACCCTAAGAAGTACACCTTGGAACACTTGTTCGACACCCTACAAGCATTTGAATTGGGAAAGTTTCAGAAAGATGACAAGATAGAAGAAAAGACAAAAATGACATTTAAGGAAATGAAGATTGAGGAGAAACCAGATAGCGATGATGTTGATGAGTTGGAAGCTAACTTCTCTAGGAAGTTGAAGAAAGGTAACTGAAAGTATAAAGTTATGTTTCCCTTTAAATGCTTTAGTTGTGGTAATATTGGTCATTATGCTTCAAGATGTTCGAATAGGGTTGCACATAAAAAGAACAAGGATTATAAGGATAAGGATATGAAGGACAAGAAGTATAAGAAGCTATACTATTCTAAGGAAGAGGGAGGTATTTTTGATGATGAATCTAAAAATGAGGTTGATGATAGTGAATGCTTATTCTTAGCTTTGGAAAATAAATTTGTATCCACTAACTCTAGAAAATGTGTAAGAAACCTTAGGAATTTAAGAAGAATAGGATGGAAGGTACTTTGGTTACTGCATTTCATGCAAGATAGGATGAAAACTACTGGGTAATTGACAGTGGATGTTCAAACACACAACCGGAGATAAGAATAAGTTCACTAAACTTGAAAAATATGATGGTGGTTTAGTCATGTTCGGTGATGATTCAGGAGCTAAGATATGTGGTAAAGGTTCAATTAGTTTTGATGGAGTGCATAGTACTGATGATGTATATTATGTGAAGGGTTTGAGGCATAATCTTTTGAGTGTTGGTCAGATGTGTAGCAATGGCTTTAAGCTTGTGTTTCAAAACAATACCTGTGAAATCAGAAAAGGATTTAGAAATGGAGATATGATTGTTGCTGGAAGAACTCATGGAAACATCTATCAGCTGAAGGGAGTTGATGTTCATTGTCTTGTATCTCAGATCAGTGAAAGTTGGTTATGGCACCGGAGAATGGGGCATATGAAATTTGATAACCTGGTCAAGATCAGTGAAAAGAAAATAGTTTGAGGACTGCCTAGAATCATAAGACCTACTAACGCTATCTGCAAAAGTTGTCAATTGGGGAAGCAGACAAGATGTAGTTTTAAAGGAAAAGAATATTCTACTACCGGTATGTTGGAGTTAATACATATGTAACACCCCTCTGTTTTGGCTCTTTTGTTCGGCAGTGTTTTCTTTGAAATGCTTTGTTATGTATATGATGTGACTTTGGAACTTGGCGATTATTTGATCATGAACTAATTAGCGATGCATATGTTATATTATATTTTGATGTGATGTTATTTTATTCTAATGTTATCTTTATGGCATGTTTTGGATTAACTTAGAAGATATTTGATTTAATGATGTTTAAGTTGTGGATCATATTATTGATGTTAGGACCGTCAATTAGTAATTGTGTATTGGTGAAGGGGACGGGATGGTATCACTCGCTTGCGAGTGCCCTACGATTCTGAGATTTCCTCTTCACGGTGTGTTTGATCATTTTATATATATATATGCATGTTCGATGTACTCTTTGTTATAGGTTGACAGGTACATGACATCGACTCCACCTAGTTCACAAGTTTGAGCGTGTCCGTTGACCAACGGAAATTGATTGGGGGATAGTAGCTAGGTTTTTCGTGCCAAGTCGTCACCCTAGTCATAGCGTGTCGTCGAGTTGTTGTTGGGTTGGTTGTTTTAATTCGGCCCTTTGCACCTTGAGTATTTATTTAATTTGCAAATTATAAAGGTTATTAAATGGCTTGCATAGTTAAATGGCATTTAAATGTATCTAGTTGCAAGGTTGATTTGTTATTTATTTTATTGATTAATTTGATTAATTAATAAAATTAGATCGAGTTTATTGATTAATTAGATTAAGGGTGATTTATTAAATGTGATAGTTGTTTTGGCAATTATTGGATATTAAGATTTAATCAAAATATAAATATGAATCATATTTGGATAGTTGGAGATAAATTAAAATAAATAAATAAATATATATAAAAGGAAAGTGTGTTTTGGATCTCACTTTTGAAAATTATTGATAAAGTCATTTCTTTGCAAAGTTTGTATTCTTTTATTTTAGTGAAATTTTGAAAAATGCATGAGGTTTGAATTAGAAATTAGAAAATTGTTTTAAAATGTAAAAATGGAAATATACTCAAAATGTTTTAAAAATAAACTTAGTGAGTGGGATTTTTAGGGTTTGGCCAAATTTGGGGGAAACTCTATTTTAGCATTTTATTTTCATTTTGGTGGGGATGGGTTTTCAACTTGGATGGAGAGTTGTTGGTGGCTTTGCTTGGATTTGGGAAGGAGATTGAAACTCTTGCTCGAGTGGGATTCAAAGGAGGAATTGGAAAACACCATTGTTGAAGGCTTCAAGCTTTGGAGCAAAAATCAGGTTCCTCTTTGTTCTTGCTTTGTTTCGTTTTGAAAATAGATTAAACCCTCATTATGCTATTTGGAAAATCTTTGAAATGTTGTTTAAATCCAATGAAACCATGAGAAATTGTTTTGAAAACTTGCAAACTTGTGGAAATCTGGAAATGGAAACCAAAACTAGAATCAAACAATGGAAAAATAGAGTGAAAACCCAAAAGAAATCTCCATTCCAAATTTTAAACCCTTTGTTTGGGAAAATTTATTTGGGTTTTTTGCAAAGATTGTATTGCTCTTTTGCTCAATCTGAGCTGGAAGTGTTTATTGAAAATTTCTCTATTCAAAAGAAAATGTTTTTTTTCTTCCCCTATTATTTTTCATTCTGGTTTTTTTTTACCAGAATAGGGGAAGCGAAATTTTGTTTGCATTAAAATGTAATAGAGAAAATAAAATTTTATTTTGCTGTGGTCGTGGTGGGGAGGCATGGAAGCCATCCCCACCACCGCCGCCACCAGGGGAGGCGGATTGTGTGCTTGGCACACAGGCCGCCGCCCATAAGGGTGGCGTCCTGTGTGCTTAGCACACAGGCCGCCGCCGCCAGCCGGGCCTGTGTGCCCTACTTAGGGCTTCGGCCCCTCTTTCAAAATTCCATTTTTTTTTCTTCTTTTGTTTTAATATATATATTATTTATTATTATTTTATATATATTTTATAATATATATATATATGTATTATAATAAATATATATATAAATATAATATGTCATAATATATATTTATAGTATAGTTTGATTTAAATTAATATTTCTTTTTATTATTAATTTATATATATATATATATATATATATATATATTATATATATATGGAAATATATATATAATATATATAAGTTAGATAGTAAGGTATTAAAGTTTAATCAATTGGATTATAATGATAATATTTTGTTAAAAAAGACATTTAAATGATGATTGATTATTTTAAATAGGAATTGTTTTATAATGATTATTGCATTATAATAGTTGAAATGGAATCGTCATTTTAATCAATAATTTTATTTTAAAAGATTATTTTAATCATTATTTAGGATTGAACAAGTAGAGTTAAATTATTGGTTTAAATTCTTTAATGTCAACAATGGGATTTAGATGTTTAAATATATAATAGGATATACATTGAGTATATACTATTAAGTATATTTGTTTCGACTATAATTGTTAAACTTAGAGATACTGAATGAGTTTATTATTAAAATATCTCAATTTTGAATATAACTGTTAAACGTAGAGTTATTGAGTGATTTATTTTAATCAAATGACTTTATTTATTAAAACGCTTTGATTATGGAAATTAATTGTAAAACTTAGAGTAGATGATTGGTTTTTAAATACTTCAATATTGTGAAATGAATTTGGTGTATTCGACTGAATAAATGTAAGTAATGAAAACTGTGATTGACTGGATTTAGGAAATCCTAACTTTAGATTATTTAATTATCTGAAATGCTTTTAGTGTTAGTTGTTCATCCTTGATGTTGTGAAATTAGAGTAAATGTTTTGGAGATCTTCCAGATAGAGGTTCATTTCTTGGTATGTGTTGTTGTTATGTTAGTCAACTTTTGTTTTGTCTTGGAAAGTGTGTATAGTTACACCATGTGGTTTCACCCGGTTTTTCACGTATGGGGAAGATTTGTGCCTTCTTGGGAATAGGAGAGGGTTATGTGGTTTGTACCTCCTTTGGAAGGAGTGGGTTTTGTATTTTGGTTTCCTCCAGTGTTTGGAGAGGGTTGTGACCTTGTTGCCTCCAGTGTTTGGAGAGGGTTTTGACCTTGTTGCCTCCAGTGTTTGGAGAGGGTTTTGACCTTGTTGCCTCCAGTGTTTGGAGTGAGTTTCCTGGATTTGTCACCTCCTTGGATTGGAGAGGTCGTATTATCTTGTTACCTATTGTGGTTTTGTACTGTGTGTTGTCGATAGGAGAGTGGCTCTTTGTGGGGGTCCGGCACAGTAAGGGGCGCCAGGGTAACTCACCTAGGGTTTAACCAAGTGATAACCTAAAATAATTAATGGGGATCTTTCACACTAATAAAGATAAGGAATGCCTCTCTCGTGAAGCAAGTGAATGATAAGGCTCGAGATGAGATGGGACGCATAGTTTTGCATGAGGGTCCGGCAGCTGGTGAGTTGAGCCTAGATAGCCCAAGATGTGGGTTCGGTTGCCTTAGACAGTTGAGCCTGAGTAACTCATGGCAATTTATGTATGACACTCTACCTATGTCAGCAGTCAGTCAGATATGGTGTGGAGTGCAAATGATGTTCTTGAACCTTGTTCTTTGGAAGCATTGTAACCTTTGTGTTAAGTATTATTGTGGTTGTAGTTGTTTCAGTTTAGTTTATGTTTCAGCCTGTGTCTAGTGGTAGATGGTCTTGTGTAGGAATTCCTAGTTACTATCTCCTAGCATGGGGGGTGAGCCTTTGGGTATCACACGGTTGGGTGGAACGTGCACCTTAATTCGTTGGTTTTCTTCTTGTTCGTGCAGACGAGATTTCCAGTTGGAGAGCTCGTGGGATCCAGTTCCTTGTCGTGCTTCATTCTCTATTGTACTTGTATTTTATTACCCCTCATTGTTATCGAGGTGGAATTTGTAATATGTAATCATGATTATTGGAGTTATCTCATTCGAGGAATGAGCATTGTAATCTTATTGTAAATTAATTATTATTTGAAACCAAGTGGTATCTCTTATTATTTGATGCAAATTATTATGTATGGAATGTATGTGAACTTAATTGTTAAGAGATCAAATGTTATGTTTTAATTCATGTTTCTTGTTTGGGTTTAAGTAACCCAGTCTCATAACCTTAGGGGTTGTTGGAAATTGGTTAGTGAACTTACAGGTTATTGTTCTTATTTAAAAAAAAAAAATTAGTTCGTTTGTGTAGTAAATTTCAACTTCCCCTAGGGTTGCGTGGCGGGGCATTACAACATACTGATCTATGTGGTCTGACTAATACTGGAAGCCTGAATGGTGATAGATATTTCATGTTGCTTATTGACGATTACACTCGAATGACATGGGTTGCTTTTCTTAGAGAAAAGAATCAGGCCCTACATAGGTTTAAGGTATTCAAAGCAAGAGTGGAGAATGAAGTAAATATGAAAATCAATGTTTAAGATCAAATAGAGGTGGTGAATTCACTTCTGGTGAAATTAATACATTATGCAAGAAGCATGGCATAAAAAGACAATATTTTTCTCTAAGAACCCCACAACAAAATGGAGTAGTTGAAAGGAAAAACAGGATAGTAACATGATAGTATAGGAAGCTGCTAGAACTGTGATGAAAGAATCTAATGTACTAGATGTATATTGGAGAGAAGCGATACATACTATTGTTTATGTTCTTAATAGAGTTTAGATCAGACACAACAAAAAGACACCTTTTGAGTTACGAACCAATAAGATTCCTACTATGAAATATTTTAAGGTATTTGGAATCAGATGCTATATTAAAAGAGATGATGAAAATCTTGGAAATTTTGATGCGAGATGTGATGAAGGAATATTTCTTGGACACTCTACCACTAGCAAGGCATACAAATGCTTTAACAAAAGATTAAGGAAGATTATTGAAAGTGCTAATGTGAAAGTTGATGAAGACATACGCATAATGATTGAGATAAGTGAAGTTGAACCTGATGATCCTATCTACAGACATATACCTGAAGAAAATAAGGAGAAGGACGAAGAAGAAGAAAAGGAAGAAGAACAAGTGGAAGAAGAAGAAAATGAACTGGAACTTGTTGCTAGGACTCCTAAATATGTACAGAAGAATCATTTGGAAGATCAGATAATTGGAGACAAGAGTGAAGGTGTAAAGACAAGAAGCAAAGTTGCAGCTGAGGTAAATGTATGTTTGCTCTCTAAAATAGAACTGAAATCTGTAAAAGAAGCATGTGAAGATGAAAGTTGGATGAGAGATATGAAAGAGGAATTGCAACAGATAGAAAAGAATCAGACATGGGAAATAGTCCCTAGGCCTATGAACAAAAGTGTGATTGGCTCAAAATGGGTGTTTTGGAATAAGCTAAATGAAAATGGAGAAGTATTGAGGAATAAAGCAAGATCGGTATGCAAAGGATATTCACAAGTTGAAGGAATAGATTTTCAAGAAACATTTGCTCCTGTGGCCAAAATGGAAGCTATCATAATGTTTTTGGAATTTTTTGCACACAAGGAATTCAAAGTATATTAGATGGATGTTAAATTAGCTTTTCTAAATGGTGAGTTGGAGGAAGAAGTATACATGGAGCAACCTGAAGGGTTTCAACTGTTTGACAAACTGGGCATGGTTTGCAAATTGAAGAAAGCATTGTATGGATTGAAGCAAACTCCTCGAGCTTGGTATGCAAGACTGGACAAATATCTGACAAAACAAGGATTCAACAAAGGTTCTGCTGACAACGACATCTACTTCAAAGTGCAAGGTAATAAGATGTTGATTGTAGTTGTTTATGTTGATGATATTATTTTTGGAGGAAATGAAGGCATGTGTAAAAAGTTTGCTGAAGAAATGCAAAAAGAATTTGAGATGTCTATGATTGGTGAATTGAATTTATTCCTTGGTCTACAAGTGAATCAAACTGACAAAGGGATATTCATTTCACAATCTAAGTATGTAAAAGAGTTGTTGAAAAAGTTTGGGATGGAGGATTCTAAACCGGTTTGTACTCCTATGGTAATCAGATGTAAACTAAGCAAGGATGATGAATCTGCTAAGACTGATTAGAGAAAATATAGATCCATGATTGGCGAACTACTATATCTCACTACTAGTAGACTAGATATTATGCATGCAGTGTGTTTAGTTGCTAGATTCTAAGTAGACCCTAGAGAAGCACATCTTATGGCTATAAAAAGAGTATTTAGATATCTTAAAGGAACACTAGATTATGGACTATGGTATCTTAAGAGTAATGATTTCACCCTGAGTACTTATACAGATGCTGATTGGGCTAGATGTGTAGATGACTGAAAGAGTACCAGTGATGGTGCTTTCTTTCTTGGCAGAAGACTTGTTTCATGGTTGAGTAAAAAGAAAGACTTAATTTCTTTATCCACTGCAAAGGCTAAATATATTGTTGTCGCATCCTATTGTACACAAGTTTTGTGGATGAAGTAAAATATCAAAGACATTGGTGTGATATGTGATGAACCTATTCCTATTTTCTATGATAATAAAAGTGCAATAAACATTTCGAAGAACCTGGTTATGCATTCAAGAATGAAGCACATATCTGTCATGTATGATTTTCTGAGAGAGAAAGTGTTGGAGAATGAGGTTAGATTGGAGTATGTAACTATAAAGGAATAGATTGCAGACATATTTACTAAGGCCCTTCCAAAGGATACTTTCAATCATCTTAGGGAGAGGTTGGTGGTCATTGTCCCTCCTAACTAAGTGCACATGAAGGTGCACCAGTCCAATGAATTCACATATTCTCCATTTACTTGGACTGATTGATGGGTCTACTCTGTAGGGGGAGTAGAAAAGATTTTCATTGTTGTAGTATGACTGTACTCCTAAGAGGGAGTAATCAGAGTAGTTCTTCTTTTCCATTGATGTGAAAGGGGGAGAAAAGGTTATGTGTTTCCATCAATGACAAAAGGGGAGATTGCTGCAAGTATGAGCTTGTATGGTGGTGTTGTCATTAATGTTGTCATTGATGTCAACACTATTCAGTATGTTGTAGATTGTACATGTATGGTTGAGATGTTGGCGAGATGCTTTGAGTACATGGAGCTACCTTTATGGTGTTGTAGATATGTTGGTATGATGAGTTTCCAAGTGCTTTTGAGAAAATTAATGAAGAGAAATCAAAGTGTTGGAAGTGTTCAGATTGTGCTCCGGTATGTGCTCTGCATTTCTCCTGTGGTGATCCTATGTCAGTGCGATTTTGAAGATTTCATTATGGTGATATGATGATGATATAGTATGAGTTTCAATTTCTAGTGAGATGGTACATGAAATTTGTGTCCTTCGGTTTGTGTGTTCCACTGGTAGAGTAAGTGTTCTATGGATTGGAAAAAATATTTTTGCTCTACATTCCTCCACTGTTTTGTTTCAGATCATGCAGATATGGTAGATGTCTTGTGAAGGTCTTTCCTAGGCTCTAGCAAAGAGGTTTGGAGTTTTGTAATCCGGAAATCATGTTTTAGTGTTTCTGTGTGTGTCTACACAGCCCAGATTGACTGGTGAAAGAAATTCAGTGTTTGAAGCCTATTATTTTTGTTGTGGATGTCTTTGGAATATTTTGAGATGTATTCTCGTGCATAATGAAGAGTGTTGTGTCGTCCGTGTGTCATCTTCTTTTTGGGAAGCGTGTGCATCATTGATAATTTGTGTTTTCATTAGGTTTGGTTGACCTAGTGTTTACACTTCATTCGAAGAATAAAATTTAATTGAGGAAGCATGTAGAAGATTCAAGAATATTATTTTTATGTTTTTACTGGTCCACTCTTATTCCTTTCCACTACGAGAATTTAGAGTTTCCAACCTAATTTGAATTTATGAAACAATGTATTGTGGTTGGCCTTGGTAAATGTTTCTAAGGTTGAGAATGGTATAAAAGCAAGGCGAGTTATGAAGAATTGTATGATAGTGTGATGCAAAGTGACGAAAGTGTGCCACAAATCATAAGAGAAGTGTGTGTGAGTGAGTTGTGATAGTAGTTTTTTCAGTGTGCTAAAGGCAGTGAACTGAAGGTTTATGTAATCCTATGAATGTGCTTTAATTGTTGTGGTGGATCTTTTATTCTCTTTTGTATCTATAGGCAGTGAGCCTCCCTATCAGACAGTGAGCCTTTGTACTTGGACAATGAGTCCTCTTTTGGGCAGCGAGCCTTTGTATTTATTTTATAATCTTTATATTGTGAGTTAACCCTCACCATGGTTTTTCCCTTATTGGGTTTTCCACGTAAAAATCTGGTGTTCATTGTGTTGATTTACTTTCTGTTATTTGTGTTTCATGCTCATATTTAATAACAAAATAGTGTGGTTGAAGATTTGATAAGTGATAAAGTTTTAAGTTTGAATTTGTGTGATAATTGATTCAGCCCACCCTCTCAGTTGTCCTGCACTTTTTTAATAGGCGGTTGCCCAAATCATCAAATACTTTACATGTGAGGGGCAAGGTGCCATTATACTCGGTCCCCCCTTTTAGTCACTCACTCACTTATGCCATGGCGCCAAAAACACCGAACTAAGGGTTAACCTTTCCACCTTCCTCAATGATTCCATTGTTATCATGATAGAGAGATTTAAAATTGGTTCAGGCCCATTGAAGCATCATGGTCTCATTCAGTTAATCTACAAATATTATTTTTTGAAGAAAATAAAAATAGAGGGAAAATGGTAGAAATTTCTTTAGAAATTTGAAAACCCTAAACCTCCAAGACATTTGGAGGAAGGTGAGTCATCTGGATTGGTGGCTCAAAATGTAAATGAACCTTCCCCTATGCCTCAAGATTCCCTCGAGCCTCAAAATCCCAAAAGAGATCCTAATGATGAAGCACTAGAAAATCCACCCAACCTTTTAGAAATCCCAGGGAATCAAGAAAACGTGGACTTAGTAAATTCTAAAGATGAGGATACTCGCCCCCGCAAAAAGGAAAAAAGACCTAAAATGGAATTGCATAGACCTTCCCCTTTAAGGAGAAGTAAACGATTGGCCACTGAAATCAGTTGTGTTGCGGCTTGTGATCAATCACATTTCCCTAAAAAGAAAAGATGAGATATGAAATCTCATGAAACTGCAACCCAGTTGGATGAAAATCAAACTTTGGTTAGCAATAAACCCCTTGAATTTGAAAAGGAAGATGTTCCACTTGAGACAGGACAAGGAGAGATAGGGAAATAGTTTCCAAGCTATATACTTGTTGAGGACGGGTCTGTAAAGGAAAATTCTCCTTCACAACAACCATTGGAAACACCAGAAATTAATATAGCCTCCCCAAGTGAACAATTGTCCCCCCTGGTTGCCAATGGCATAGAACAAGGTTCACTAGAGGTAAATAATGAAGAAAGTGTAACTGGTTATGATGCAAAAATTCCTATTTTTCCTTTTTCCACTAATGTAGAAGTTGAAAGATTTGATCATATAGGAACAAAATTAGAAGAATTAAAAGAATAAATTGTTCAGTTAAAATATAAATTGCAGCAAAATGAGGAACAGATGAATAAGCAACAATAGGAAATTAGCACACAAATTGAACTTCTGAAGGAAAAAGATCAAGAAATTATAGCTTTAAGGGCTCAAGTAGAACAAAAGGGAAAAACTATTGAAGAGTTGCAATCCCAAGTGCAAAAAATTGATGAGGAGAATAAGGAGTATTGGGCCAGTTTATCTGAAAAAAATAAACAAATTAAAATTTTAAGTGATAATCTGGTGAAATCATTTACAACTTTTGTAGAAAAATAGGAAAAGCAAAAATTTAAACTCAGTGTGGCTTTGAGTAGAACTATTGAGCTAGAACAGGATTTGCAAGAAATCAATGTGAAACCAATGGTGGAATAAAAAAAATTACAAACGAACCGACCAAAATGGAATGGTTTCAAATTCATATTCCCCCATTGTTGGTTAAGTGGATGGAAAGATGCTATTTCTTGAGACAAGCAGGGGAAAAAATTTCCAAACTTAAGCATAAAATAGTATTATTAAAAGAATCTTATGATAAGTTCTACCAAGCTAAAAATGATGCATGTCAGATTGGGGAATTGTTACTAGCCTGTAGAAAACCATCCCGATTATATTCCATGTTTTTAAATGAACAATTGTTAAGATGGAAGCTTTTGAGGATTTCTTGCAATTTACCCCATGATCTAGATGATAAACAATTTTTAGAAGCATTCAAAGAGGCAACCCCTATTCAACAAAAAAAATTGTGTGAATTTTTCATACATAATCTATTTTTAGAAAAACACATTGATTTCTTTATCAACCTTTTTGTTGGGAAAGTACGGCTTAAAGCTTTCATGTCTACTATGCAAAATCAAATGCATTGGTAGGAGAGAACCAAAGAATATTTGCAAGCAGAAAGAGTTGTGAGACTTTAAATGAGATATCCCAAATGAAAACCCTTTTCCTTTAAAGCCCAATTTAGAGGGATTAAAAGCTATGAAGCTATAAGGAACAAATATGATGACAATCTTTGGATTTGTTTTGAAAATTTCAAAGTTCATGGGCCACAATTAATAGAGGGGGCATGGAGTGCCTATGAGGAGCAATATACTCCTCTACCTATGTATCTCAAAAGGAGGGAGATGATCTCCCCCACCAATCTAAGGTGGTCCTACAAAAGGGATGAAGCATTATTAGAAATATTACAGCAGCTCAAAACCAAGTGGATAGGGATGCGGTACAAACCTCCATTGCTCCTTCAACCACCCCCTACAGTTTTTGTCACTACAGAGAAAAGTCCTAGGGACTTATATACATGGTAGATGAGGGTTAAATTCAACAAAGGTTTTCTTAAAAATTCTGATCACTTGGATAAAGAGGAAAAAGACCTATATTATCTCAATTACAAATATGATGAACTCAACAAGAAAAGGGATGTAGATAGGCAAAGGACTCATCAAAGAGTAGGAGGACCTGTTCAGGCTTAGGAAGGGGAGGGCAATGAGGTATAAATAGCCTCATGATTATAATAAGCTAAATACCCTTCTTTGTTTTTACTAACCACTTTAGCCTTGCCAATTGTTTATTTTTAGGAGCAATAATTGTCTACTTTTTATAAAATGATTTATAAATCTTTATTTCTTAGATTGATTGAAATTATCTAGCTAATGTTGATATATTGGTATAGACTTTAAGTCATTGTACATGACTTATGCACAATCGATGAATGGAGTGGACTTCAAGTGGTTGAAGTTAGAGCGCCAGAAGTTTAGGTGCTAGAAATTTAGGCATACATAGTGAAACAACCTCTTTTAAAAGCTTTCTGTTAATTTTTTGTTTAAGACTTTATGGCTCCACTCAAATCTTTTATTATGTTTTATGTCATGAACATCAGTTACTTGGTTAGTTGTAATTCTATTTTAAGACTTTTTCAATGGTGTTTTCCTACCATCTGAAAAATTAGGATTTTGTATAGAGCAATATATATATGTGTAACTACCAAAAACAAGGATATATTGTTATGTTATATTCTAAATATTGTTCAGGTATGTTATCTGCGTTGTTACACTTTTATGATATGAATAAATAAATATTGCTAGTCTTATTTTGAGCAATTCGGTTCTAAATAATGGAAGTGTTATGAATGGATTACCCTAAAGTTGTGAAAGTTTCATTTGTGATTTGAGCTAATCGTAGGAACACTTGAGAGTTGGCCACTCGAGGGATTTCATAGAATAGATAAGTATTTTTATTGTTAATGTTGTTATTTCCATTTTGTGCATGTTACATGTAGATAAACATTACATTGTGTCCCTACAGGTCATAGTTTTAAGTTTATGATCATTAAATTCTGTTTACTTGGAAATTTTGGAGCACCCACTCCTATTGTTAATTACAAGTTGTTAAGTGTACCTTTAGTTAGTAGTTAGTCGTTAGCAATTAGTCACTTTTGTTTGTTTGAATTTGATAGTTTAATTGCAAGTATTGATTCTTAGATAATTTACACACTTTCTAGAATAAAAATTTGTATGCTTTCTAGCTTTAACAATTAAATGCTTGCTAGTTTAATTTCTATTTTTATACATTTCAAAAATTCAGAAAATCTTACTAAGAGAGATGACCAAAATATCCCCTATTACATACAACCTTTGGACACTACCCAATTGACATAACTGATATATTTTTAACCAAAGTGTTAGGACCTTACGACAGCCTGTCAGGAGGCATAAAACATTGAAAAAGGTAATTACCTTTTATCTTATCCCTCAAGAGAGACATAGTATTCATCAAGGTAAATGCACAAGTCATGTTTTAAATTGAGAAAATAGAGTATGATCTAAAGTTGATTATAGGGAGCACTTAATCATGGTAAGTTGAAAACACTTATTGGGGCTAAAAAAAATATTCTTAAATATTCTTAAAATAGATTAAAAATTTAGAAAATATATGTTCTACATCCATAAATTGACCTCTTTTATGAAGTGGTCCTTCTTGCAAAGAATTATCTAGTACTTGTAGATCTAATTTGTAAATATGAGTGTTGCTCATAGATCTTATCTTGGATGAAATTTTTTTATATGTTGATTTACTTTATCATTTATCATCCACCTTTAATGTTTTATCCATCCCTTATTTTCACTCGAATGCATAGGGAGTTAGATATTTGAGAGTGGACCCATAACCACTAGTTGTAGAGGCATATGAATTGGATTTGTCCCTAATAGATATACAAATTTTGGATAAATTAGGTTTTATACATAGATGTGTACCATAGGTTTTGATGTTTGTATGGTAACTACATTAGTATAAATGTGACTCAATATATCTTCCTATAAGAGAGATGACAATAAAATTAGTGGATTTTTGGAGGATCCTTCATCACTAATGAGAGGGAGATAGGTTGTATAATATTACCAAACCATCTTCAACAAGATTAAATTATATTTATATTTTACTATAAAGCATGGCATGCTCTTGGGGGTGCCGGTTTCTAATATTTTAATCAGTATTGTGAATAAGGAGCACAACTTATTACTTTTGATACTCACAATTTTTATCCTTCTTGATGGATATGACTCATTCCTAAGTTACTTTATGGCTCATCTTGTTTTATATATAGAGGACCATTGTAAACTATATTCTTAGGGGAGGTGTATTCTAATGTACCTTTCTGATTATTGATGGGAATAGTTTATGGGTTCTGGAGTTGTTACAATGTTGGGCCTATGAGCACATCCACATTCTATAGTTTCTAGGTTTACCACTTACAATTATTGATGATATGCCTTATGTCATGATGAGGTATTAATATGATGGGATGATGAAGAGACAATAGGACTCTCTTAATCTAGTGGGTATATTTTAACTAATTGGCCTAGTAGTTACTATAGTGGTGAGGCCTTGTTGGTCATATCTTATAATTTAAAAATAGATTATAACTTAGACAATTCATGAGAGAAAAATAAGACTATGGGAGGAAACAAATTATGGTTGAGATATTTTACTAATATGAGAACTAAATTTGAAAATTTAGTATCTAGTGAATCATGGCCCAATATCCACCCATCTATAGGAGACACCAATAATTTCTTCATTAACCTAGAGAAATAATAGGAACCCACAAATAATGAAGATTGGAAGAGGTAGTATCTGTGTTAGATAGAGACAAGTTAGTGGGTGACTAGATTTATATATTATTGGGATAGATCCTAGCCTACACCATTATATTCCTTTAGATGTTTAAGATCTGACCCAAAGGAAATAATAGGAGTGAAACTAAGAAATAGTAGGATATGAAGAGAAGGACCCATTAGATATAGTACCACTATATTAGGTTGCTAATAGAGATGAATGGAAGGAATGGGATCCAAGTATATAATATTAAATAATATCTATGTTTCCTTGTATTTGATGTTTTCAAATCATGTTAGCATTTAAGGACTAATATGTATGTCATACACAAAGATAACTATGAGTTTCCTATGTGTTTTGTTTAATAAAAGTAGTAAAATGGGTAGATAGTCATCAATTACATAACATGAATCTAAATCTATCAATATAACACATAGAAAAACTATCAATGTGCATGTTAATTTACTCCATTATTTGCTCTAGTGAATTAGGCTTGTGTAGCACACATGGTAGCTATTACCCAAACAAGAAGCTAAGAGAGTGAGATTCAAGATGGATATGGAGATTATTTAGTTGGAGAGATAAAGGGTGAATAGAGAGGGCTCAACTATAGGGAGATATAGATACTTATGATTAGAATTGGATACCATTCATAGAGAGAGATTACAAATTGATTTGGATCAATTGTAGACCCAAGCAATAACAACCACCATTATGGAAATTGTAACATTTGAGGATTATATATTAGCTTAAATGAAGAAATTCAATCTCTAAGATGAGGTTGATTTACTATAAGGGATGGTGATAATAATGTCTCAATCTAGGAGTAGATCAAGCACTTGATCTTTGAGAATCTTTTCATTGTTGATATATTTTACATATATACCACTTAAAATCTAGTTCACATATTTTTCTATATACATTCATGTTTATGTGAAAATATTATAAAGCTAAAAATCAATAGACATGTGTGCAATGATAAACAATTAACAATGGAGAGTCTAATAAGTAAATAGTATTAAACACAATGGTCAATTTAAGTTTTTAATAAATCACCAATTAAATAAATTAGCTAAAAACAACCACACATTATGTCCTTGTAATAATTTTGTAAGGTCTTAGTACATATTTCCAATAGATCTAGTATATTTTTCTTTCATAAGTGTAATGGTTTTAAAACACCTTGCTCATAATGACCCAATGTATAGATTTTATACCCAAGTTTTCACATAGTGTATATCCTAACCTCCATAATCTAACATGTGGCATAGTAGATGTGTCACTCTCAACATTTATAGCATATATATGAATATTTTATTTCATGATTATCATTTATCTTAGAAGGTGGTGATCAACTATATAAATATTGGTCCATATGGAATAATTACATGGTGTAAAATTAATGATTAAATTTGCATTCACCACTACCACAAGGTGTGAAAGCTAATGTACCCAAATAATTGCCAAGTAAAGAAATATTATTATGGATAGAATCTTGCTCCTTAAGTTCTTATTCTTTAAATTTAGTTATTTATGAAAAATTTATATTATATTTTTTGTGTAACAATAACCTTAGATTAATCAACCATCTAACAATGACTATATGGGTGTGTCGATATTTATTCAACATTTTTTATTATTATTAATATATTTAAGAACTTTATGAAGTGTATCTACAGTATAACCACCATGGTGTGGATTTGGGGTGATTCAATAATAGATTATAACATAAATGACCAGGCATCACATGAAATGATGTATTAAAAGTAATTTGATTAGTTGTGATGGGTAGCCAAATAGTGCCCTTAGATTTACAATTAGAATTATCAAAATTCTAAATAGTATGATCAGATTTCTCTAATTTTTCATATTCACATTTAGGTGTATCGAATGATCCTCAATATAAATAATTGTTTCCAAAACCATTCTCAATGAAGGTACTCTAAATGTTTATATTTCTAAACTTCACCATAATATGTAGAAGTAGATACTCATGAGTAATCAATTTAGGAGGGAGGTCCATATAATTAAATAAAATATAGTGATTAGTTTGGGATCCATGGATATAATGAAGTCATTTCTTATGGAGGAGTTTCATATGGGACTTCTATTTGAATCTCTAAATATTTTTGCATGAGTTTCTTATATAAATATGATGTACACACTAGATCCCTGGAATAGTGAGTTTAGGTGCAAGAGGAAGTATATGATGGGGATGAGGTAAAATAGCAAACGTGGATACAAATATTTGATTTCTAGTCATTTTTTTATAAGTATGACTCACTAAATGGTGATTTTTTAGACTAGGTATGAAAAAAAATATAGATGAAGGTGAATATAAGTCAGGGATCCCTTTAACTATCACATATGGTTTTACAAGAGTATAAAAAAAATCATCCATGTGAACACCTACAAGGGATGAACAATAAGGTTCAAAAGATATATCAATAAGAGTGATATAAAAATTCCAAAATACCATTGGATGTGTTAGGGGAAAAAATCTTATGAAATCATGTGCCAAATCCACAAATATGTGATAAAATAGGTAAGAGGAATAAAACCAATGTAATAATCTCCCTCAAAATAAGTCTAAAACAAACAAGAATGACTTGACATGCAATGAGGCATCAGTGGAACCTTCAAATTTATTTTGTGAAAAGTTTTCACCAAAAGAAACAATGTCATCATGAAAAATAGGATATGGTAAATTGTCATCGTGAATGTCGATTAGGTATAGAATACCTTCCTCAAAATATAAAGGAGGAGAGATAAAATTACTCAAGGGAAACATATCATCATGCATACTACTAACACCAATAATAGGGAAAGAAGTGGATAAGTGAAGCCTATGATGAATGAGGTGAAAATATCCAAAAGAGAAAGATAGACAAACACCAACTTGGTAAAAGAAAAAATATTATCCATACAAAGAAATAATAACTCAATAAAACATACCTCTTCATTTGTATAATACAATGACATAACAATATCAAGGATATAAATAGTACTTGACACAAAATGAATGAATATATTAAAATTAGTAAGGTCTACATGTATCCTAGCAAGAGGCAATGACCTATGATAATATGTAAGGAATGATCACAAAAATACCTAAACTAAAAGTGGTGGGTGTTTAGGGTAGTTGGGTAGGGTTACAATATGCTAAACCCAAAATAAAGAATATAAAAACAAGATAAAATTTATAGTATGTCTAAAGTCTAAATAGATTTGCAATATATTTTAAACCCTAATAGAGGAGGCATAAATGCTAGGGGAGAAAACCCTAAGAGGTGTAAAAATTGATGTGCACTAAACATATAATGAAATAAAATATTTCCTTACATAAAATTCTTATGATAAATTAATTAATCATCTTTAATATTAGATACCATAGGAATAAGAATTGGCAATAATATTCATGCTAAATTTAATGCTTCAAATTTCAAATAATAAATACAATTACTTATCTCTTAGATCAATGTGGAATATGACTGCCAAATGTTTAACTATGATTTGTTACTATTAAAAAATTAAGGTATGTCAAAATATGTTAGAATTTGTGTAATTTTTATTTTTCTACTAAGGTCATTTCTATGACTACACCATCAATCATGTGATTACAGATCTAAACGAATCTAATCTCTACTAATATTTACATGTTTTATTTCAATTCACCTTAAAGTTCTTAATTTAATATTCACTAAAAAAAAGTGTTTTCTTATAATTTTACACATGACAACGATCATTGATTCGTTTGCATCGATCATTGGAAAGGATGTCAAGTCAACACCTTTGATCAAGATTGAGGACAATAAACAATCACACAATATGTCATAAAATGATTATGCAATGCTAATGTCAATAGATGAATTTTTAAGTCTATGTGATGTGTGTTAGAAGATGTTCAATTTGTATTTTTTCTAGATGTTTTAAATTTATGAAGATTTATCCTTAAAATTCAAAAAAATTGTGTACAAATCAACTATATTACACTTTCAACTGATTCATATCAATCACTTAGAAAAAAAACAATAAAACAAAAATTTGACTTGATTTAAAAAAAAAAACATTTTCATATCTAAATCACTTTCATAAACACAAATTTAATATAAATAAAAATTGAACAATATCAAAATAAAATAAAATTTCCATTTATAAATAGTAATTATTTCATTGGAGAGAAGTGAATGCAAGCATGACAAATTTATTTCATTAAACTAAGGAATAAACTAATTTATGAATCCTTACACTACGAAAACTCATACAAAAAAACAGAAATGCATAACATCACTTAATTTACATAAAGACAAAGAGTGATGAAAATTTGCATAGGTTGACTTTAAGAAATGGTGCATCTTCATTGTATAATCTAAAAGTGATAAGGAAAAGGACACGTATCATATGTCCACATCATCATTGGCATTTCTCACACATACTTATTTTAAGGAAGGCCATCACATTTCTTCCCATTAGAGTCATCATTTTTGGGCATAACTTGGATAATAATTAGAAATTGCACATTGTGAGGGTATAATTTGTATAATTATTTTCAAGTTAATATTTAAAGTTATATAAGGTATCAAAGTATTAATTTTGTTTTATTATATGTTTCGGAAGATGTTTTAATTTATGTATTTTTCATAAGGTGTTTAGTATACACATCAAAGAAGTGATAAGTATTTGTACAAAAATTCTTCTTTTCTTTTAAATTTTATTGATGTTTGAATATCAAAAATTGTAAAGTTTATATTATTTTGGGTCGGTTGGACTCCATCCAAGTTGTGTTTGACTAGAATGTTGGTGGGGCAGTCTTTTGTTTTTAGTCTTGTTGTATTTATACATTTGATTAGAAAGTAATCATGCATAGATTTAAAATATAAATGTTACTATGTTAATGACATGGCATAGATAACAAATATGGTAGGGCATGGTTTTGGTTGTAATGTTAAAACGATTGCAATAACTAGTTTTAGCAATATGCAAATACATGAGTTCAATCTCAAGTCATATGGATATCAACTTGATATAATCAAAATCTACCATTAATTTTTTATATCAAATAACCAGGCTTTATGTGCATTTGTGTTGATTTGATGTGCATGTGTGTTGATTTACCTTTCCCGGTATTTCAATATCAATTAAAGTGAGAGAGGCATCAAGACTAAGGATGATTTGACACCTTAAAAAATATTAGACTACAAATAATTTAACACGTTAACCAATAGACATATTTCTTGAAGTTTGATGTTGTTTCATTCCTAGTCAAACATTTATAGGGGAGAGGGGCCTATAGTGGAGCACCCTAACTTCGCGTTTCTCAAAATCCTACGTGGAAATTTCAAATCACTCCCAATTTTGTACAACAGTTTATTTGGCAACTCATGTGCTTCTATATTTCGTTTTAGGGCCACATCATCAAATATAATGCCACATCAACATGCTTTTTGTTGAGGTATCCAAAAAAGCCCAAAAAAAGAGTGAGACCAATAGTGGTGTACTAAGTTATGTTTTATTGGTGCGCTGATGTGGCATCACATGATTTGTCACTTTGCATACTTTATGGATAGAAAGTGTTTTGCAATTGGATATTAAAGTGCTCCACTATGGGGCCCATTGAGGACTACTTCTATCCCCACTATTGGACCCTGCTCCATTATGAACCCCTCTCCCCTAGTTTTGATAGAGATACATTTGATCCCAATTAATATGTATAGACTCTTAAAAAAAATCATTTCCTTCCTTAATTCTTTTAGGAGTGTAGGTGAAAGCTCCTTTAGGTTTATGAACCACTATGACTATTTTAATGTCAAATTGAAAAATTTGTCTTGATTGACTCAATCATAATTTATCACCTTAGCAAGTTAGGAATTTTATTGTGTAGTTGTGAAGTGGCTTGGTAGAAGAAACTTAATAAATTTGTGTAAGCCAAGAAAGTTAGAAATTGTAATGTGCAATTGTAAAGTGGATTTGAAAAAGAAACTTAATAAAATTGTATGAGCAAGCTCAATGTAATATAATTTAAGTAAAATCTTCCATGTTTGAGGCACATTCATTTGAAGGTTTCTCTATACAGAGCTATAGTTTGTAAGACTATAAATAATACATGATCCTCACATGTTATTTTAATTACAAAGAGCTACTATAATTAGATATTCATTGTAAACGATAAGGTTAAGATTGTATTTCCTATGTTTTAGTTTTTTTTGTATAATATGTTACTTGTATTAAATGTGGATTCCTCCTTACCAATGGTGATTTTTTGTGCTTGTAATTGAACTACACATCAATTAAGAATATATCAAACATTTTTGTGACAAAGTTAATTTGCATTACCAAGGAGGGAAAAACCAAATGTATGTACTTGAATGTGTTACGAGGATAGTAATTGTAGGCAAACCTCTTCTCTCTTCCTTAAGATGTAACAAGGATTGTTATGCATTCTTGAGAATTGCTCAAAAGAGAATCTAGGTTTTATGTGAAGAATTTTTAGGTGAGTGCATGGTAATGAGAGTAGAAAATGACCAAAAATTGGGCTTTTTCTCTATAAATTAGAGTATTGTACTTGTAGTAAAGATTTGAAGCATTTATATATAGAATATTAACATAATGTAAAAAATATGAAATGTAATTTTTTTTAGTTTACATATATATAATTTATTCTAATATTCAAATAATATAATTTGATTAAGTAAATGATGTACAAAAGTGAACTATTAGAAACTATCCCAGAGGCCAAAACATGCACTTGTATGGTCCACCTAAAAACTAGTAAGTGAAACTATTTTTCAAAATATTTTTGTAGATAGATGTATATGATGTTGAAGTTTAATTTATTTTTTATTTTTTAAAATTAAATTAATTATTTAGTAGGATTGAGGCATAAGTCTAAAACCCCTCATGTATAATTCATATAATTTAACCTAAAATAAATGTAACGTGATTTCTTTTAATTTATAGAGAATGATGTCTATATTGGTTATACTATCATTTGATTAACCATAAATTAGATATTTGGAAATTTAAATTAGAAAATAAAAATAAAAACCCATAAGATTTAAACACATGACACTAGATCTATTTGGAGAAACCTTTTTAGAAAAAAATCCTAGTGCGAAAGGAAGCACTAGCAATATTAGTCCAAACAACGTGTTACATCAATAGAACCTTCTCCCCACAATATTTTGATAGCACCCATGTACCTATAAAATAAATTATAAAACCTACATGTCTCATTACTCCAAATATAGAAAAATGGGAGAGCAAAATTAGATTTTTTTCCAAAATAATCCATTACGGAAACCATGGTATCATGCAAAAATACACACTCCATGAAATGGAAGAGAAATCTTCAAGAATAAAAAATATTAATAATGGATATCATCTTTGACTTATAACTCCTCATGGGCACAACTCCCAAAGAATAGTGCTCCATAATAGAGTACACAACTAACATGGGACCCACTCAATAAATGCAAGATGCTCAACTTTCCCTCCTAGCGCCTAAGAATGGAAAAGTGTCAAGTGATCTTAAATCAATTTGTAATGCCACTATCTCCTTCCCTCTTGAATTCTATTACAAATAATATTTAGTTAAACTAGAAGAATAACAATTAAATAATATCTCTCAACCACTTACATGGGAATATAAGTAATCATTCCCAAAATGTTGGAGATATATAATTTGTATAGTAGAATTGTAATTAAATATCAAACTATCTTAAAATTCTCCCACTTTATATTGTACATTAAAATAAATTAGGTATGGTAACCAAGGACCATGACCTTTCTACACCAAGAGATCTTATCCATTCTCTTTGGTTTCATCAATGAATCTACAATAATGTCATGAGTGTCAACATTATATTCTCTATTATCTCATAAAAAAATTAATACTGCACATCAACATGCTTGGTATGAGAATGGGGAATGAGATTCCTAGCCAAATAGATAGTAAGCTCTAATTTTCATATATAAATCTAAACCACGAGCTACAATAAAAAATTAATTCCTAAATATAGTCATTCTAACCATACTACTTTATAAGCATGTGTAACAACCATATACTCTACTTTAGTAGTAGATAAAGAAATCATGGTCCACCTCTTACTCATCTAGCTAATAGTATTACCAAATAGATAAATGTACATCTAGCCATTAATGGAACTTTGACTATCCAAGCCACCAACCCAATTTGCATTAATAAATCCCTATATGTCTAATAACTTGCCCATGTCATTAAACCATGATAACATAATAAATAATCATAATTCCCTCATAAATATTTAAATACCCTATTAACATGAGTCGTGTGTTTTTGATATGATAAGCAACATTTACAAGGTTTTGTACCCTACACGGAGAGCCCCAAGGGCTAGAAAGTTCCAGAACAACAAAAAATTAAACAAACTTAACACCAAAAAACATAACCAAAATAGGACGCGTATCAACAACACACTTGGACCAATAGCTAACCAGCAACATATTAGCTAGCTTTTTCCCAGTTATTCGACAACAGCTGAACCATATCATCCCCAACCCATTCTGGGTGGTCCTCTATCTTTTTCAACTCCATCTCTTCCTTCATAGTAGTCGATAGGGTACTAGTGACACAGTGGATCATCCTGACTGTGATGCGAGTCAACTCATACAATTTTTTGTCTAGGATGTCCAATCTCTCTTTCAGGACACCAACCTCCTCCCCACCGCTCATAGTGTACTCAGGAACATTCTACTCCATCCCCAACGGCTCCAAAGAGTGGGAGGCCGAAACCTCCTATAGATCACCACCCAAGTTAGGAACCAAAGAGGGCCCTCTGACATTCTCACCAAGCTCATCCCTCGACACCACATCTACATGGCTGTCCTTGCTATCCGACAACTCCTCCTCTCTGTCCAGGTCTCTAACCTGCACTTTCTTTTTGTTCTTAGCAAGCCTGCCCGAATGTCTTATAATTGCATCACAACCAGTAACCACAGTTTCCGCCACCACCGTATCACCCAAGGAATCCTTGCTGATAGCATGCTTCTCTTTATTCAGAGGCACCTTCTCCTTCTTACCCTTCTTCTTCAAACTAGGTTTACTAGGAGCCCTAGCAGGAGTAGACTTAAGGTCACATAAGCTAATCGCTGCACTAGCTTGGGAAACACCCTCAATACCTTTGGGCAATATTTGGTCTAATACAACCCATTGCATACATTAGACTACCAACAACACTATCATAGAGAACATTACACATATCCTCTACATTATTATTTAATTTTGGATATATATCTAAAGAAATATTAGTGCCATAGGTAAAGGAATACTCATTAGTTTACCATTATACATAGAAAATTTGTAACAACCCACTAGTACCCAAACGTCACTACCAATTTTTTTATAATATTTATTATAAATTAAGAAAGGATTTTATGTTTTTATTTATCTACATACTCAATAATTTGTCTATTCAAATGGGACAAGCATTCCTCTATCTATCTAGGATAGGCATCTATTCATATAGGATATGTGCATTACTCTAGCAAGAGACTTTGACTCATTGGGACCAAACAAGTCTTAAGTAATTCACTAAAGACTACACTCCACTAATAGAAGTGCGTTGAAGTTTCTATCATTTGGGAGTATGTACATGTATAAAATAATAAGGTCTTAAGTCTCACCTCAAAATTTGGCCTAAAGCCATGAGGAGTCAAGCAATCCATCGATTAGATTCTTCTGAGTATATAGTGAGTTTGTTTATATATTTAGATTTAGTTAATGGTTTAAACTAAGTTATTTAATTGAAAGATTAAGTTGATTTAATATTTAGTGCAATTTGATATCTATTCCTTAGAATTTTACAAAACCATGCATCTAAAAGCCTACATACTTGGAACCTCCTTCATTTACTTGAAATACTTACCTACTTGTATCCATGGGGTCAATGTGTAATATATATTTCGTTCTATTTTTTATTATAAATTTAATATGAATTGTTAAGAATGAGTATGCAACCTTTTCTAGGGCCCCTTTTCTCTAGATAGTTCATCTTCAGCTATTACCCACTAAAGGAAACATTAGGTCTAATAAGTGTTTAGCCATTTAGACTAATGCTTGTTTACTATTATGTTTAAAATGCATATTCCTAAGAGAATAAAACTTTCCTTTGAAAGTATACAATGATAAATTTTTAGTACTAAATTATTGTTAGTTTGTTCCTTTATTTTGTAATAATTTTTCATTAGTTTGCTTATCCAAGGAAGACTTTCTATTCACTCAAATTTAAATTAACAAGATGTTTGTAATTACTCCCCAATAATTTATAGAGATGATGTCACAAATGTTGTTGTTGCAACTATATGAACCTACAAATGTAGCAGTTCACGCAAAATGAGATTACCCGTAAATATGAACTAGAAGCACTATTGATATCGAACACTATAATGTTTTGGTTTTTATATCTTGTTTAAGTGTCTAAATAAAATTAAAATGAATTGTTCTAGAATCATCTAATATCTAATACTAAATGAAATTATATATAAAATTTCATAAATCTCAATAACTCTTGAATGCTAAATTATTAAGATAACTCATTGAATAAGCTAAATGTTGATGAATATCACTAAAATAATTTCCTATATTTGAATTATAAATCATATGAATTGAGTTTACAATAGATTAACAAATATTATAAAAATAATCAAAAATAGAAAGAATTCATTACCAATAAATTTACAAGGTGACATTAGATTTTTATCTTCATCAGTGTTTGTAAAAGTAAGTAGTTGATTTTTCAAAAAATAATTATTCAATTATCACTCTTAGCTAGTATCATTTATTAAGATTGTGTTTAAATTCTTGCATTAATTAAATTGGCCTAATTTATAATTGAGAAGAGGTTGATTTTATTGTAAAAACTTGCACTTATGAATGTGTGAAGGATAATAACATTTGAGAACAATTCTATTGTTTCATTCTTCGATAAAAATTCAAAAGATAATATAATTTTAATAAATAATAGAAATAAGTTAACCCAATCAACTAATATTCCTTGTTAGCATCATCATAAAAAAATATTATGTTTTGAATTCATTTTACAATAAATATTAAAAAATATATTATACTATGAATAAGAAATGTGATAGTTTATAAATATATCACTTATTTTTCTCATTCTAATTTTATAATAAAAATTTGAAAGACGATCACTTATTTATTTCATTCTACTTCTATTGTAAAATTGAAAGATGCAGTTATACTATGAATAACAAAAGTAATAATCTAATTATATATATTCTTATAACATGCATATTTATTCATTAATTCTAATTCTATAATAAGATTCAAAAGATAATAATGCACTACAAGAAAGAAAATATAAACATTTATTTATTCTATTATGAAAACTAAAAATAGTTACACAATAGATAATAATTATATAACATTTGGTATGACCTTTAAATCAAAACTAAGCCTTTTAAAGGTCCCACAAATCAACTTGACTACATCATTTAATCTTACACAAATCACAACTAATATTTGATGAATGTCCTAAAACTAAAAACACTAATTCTAAATCTTAGATATTGATCATAATAATCATCCACTCAAGGGGGTTGATCCCATAGTGTGATGGTTAAGTGGTAATGTTGTACCCATGGCCACTAGGGTTCAAGCCTCTAGATTTGACCCCATTGTTTATGTGGACGTGCATGCCTCATGTGTCAGGCGTTAAGGCCTAAGGCCTCTTCCCTTGTTGGGCTAGTGTACTCGTGGGTCTTGTGCCCTCGTTGGGCTGCCATGCTCGTGAAAGAGGTTGTCATTCCCTCACTGGGCTGGTGTACTCGTGGGCATTGTGCCCTCGTAGAGTTACAATGCTCGCAATAGTGGCTTGATCTTGCATTCATGTGGGGGATGATGTCCCCCTTTTGTGACCTCATTGACTCATAAATCCAATAAAAAAAATATACACCGATAAAAAAAAATCATCCACTCAATATTAAAAAACCCTAATATCAATAATAGACAAATCACAATGAAACTTTAAAAACCAAATGATAAATGCATAGCTAATGACAGAACACTTAAAGGAAAAAGTATGATTTGTACTATGGAAAAGAATACGTTGTATTAGATTTGTGATAAGTCGAGCTTCAAATAATGTGATCTTATAAAAAAATGTGATTGTGAAAATACTTAAACAATGGTGCTGTCATAATAGTGGTTTACAATTCCTGAGAGGAACGAATTTTAGCTGAAATCACATATTTTTAGAAAATATAATGATTTAAGCCTTAAAAAGTTCCATTTTAAGGATTCCAATTGAAGAGGGTTTGATCAAATCACCTTAGATCAAACCCCCTTGGATAGAACCTCGCTAGTTTTAAACCATACCTATAAATGCGTCTCCTTTACACCTATCAAAATGCTGATAAAAAATCACTTTTGATTTAGATTTTGGGGGATCAAATGAATTCATTTAAAATTTATTTCAAATGGTTATGGTATTCCTTAGAACAAGCTATCCAATGATTATAATTTTAATATGTTTTGGTTTTGTTATGTATTTGTTTTTTAAGTTTTATTAAACATAGGTTTTTCATTGAAAATGAATTTCTTTGTTCTTCACATGTGGAAAAATAGAAGATTATCAAAAAAAAATTTAAAATATGAGTGCACCAGATATTGAAGTCCTTGATCCAACAAAAAAATTAAAATAAAATTTTCACATATACAAAAAAGTTACGTTATACATCCTATCGAATTGTAATTGTTTGACTTTGAAACTTGATTAAGGAAAAAATATTCAATAAAAACTATCTAACCAAGTGGAAGCACTAGATATCAGAGTTACAAATCTAAATTTTAAAGAATTAGAATTTTATCCTTCATGGAAAAAAATTATGTGTTATACTGGTGTGCATCACTTTTTAAAAATGTTGTTTTATGAAAAAAAATATTTTCGTGGGAGATGGAAAAAGAAGTGTAATTTGATTCCAAAAATTTTGAAAAAAATATTTTTAGAATCTACAGAAAAAATTTGATGAGACTCTAGTTTGCACCATCTTCAAATTCCTCACAATTTAGCCGCTATAGGTGCCCGAATGTGAAGATTTAGTTAAAAATAATAATTTCAGTGTCCAGTTTGACCAAAAATTGTAAACCACTATTATGGGATCACCTTGTAAGCAAATACTTAATATAAAGTTAACTTCACAACTTTTTCAAACATCCTATCTACCTATTTTTAATTTGGTTTTCAATGAAAATATAAATATCTTTCAAGTGATAATTAAAGAGAGAGATTTAATTAAAAATATATATTAAAAAAAAAACTTTGAAATATCCTTCAAGTGACAATTAAAGAAAGAGATTTAATAAAAGTAAAATATTAAACAAAAAATCTTTGAAATTTTTAAAAAAAGTTACTCAGTTTAATGGAAACTTTATGTAGAATCTAATTCAAAAACTAATGAATTCTAATGAACAAGAAAACATGAAAAAAATCAAACAACCTAAAACAAAATTAACCAAATGAAAATTTTCTCTCCATATTGAAATGGTATACTTGAGTGATACCATCTCTTACTCTTTCAAAAGTACCTTTTGAGAATAACAACTAAAAGTATTAAAGAGAGATAAATTAGTTAAAAAAGTGGAGAAAAAGTATTCCTCTCCCACACATAAAAATATAACCCATTATTATTATTATTATTATTTGAAAACAAGGCATAGTGGAGAATCTTGTGAAAGAAAATTCATGACACTTGTCCCCTCATTTTTTAGAGAATAATACTTAAAATACAATCTTTTAAATAGAAAAATAATCTTTTAATTAGTCTATTTATTTTTGACATGCTCATTTATTTTTTAAATTACTTTATTCTTTTGAATTTATATGAAACTCATGCATATTGAACTAACTATTATACTAACTATTATAAATACATAAATTAAAAGAATATAATGTATTATATTTTAAGATTGTTTTATTAATTGATTACAAGTATATTAATCATTAACATGATTATTATTCATTTTAACTCTTATCTTAGGTAGAACCATATAGGGGAGGGGGGCCATGGTGGTATAAAAAACACCTTTACCTCACCTCATAACCCCATCCAAACCTTTCTTAAGTGATTATCCAAGCTTAAGTAAGAAAATCATCCTTTATCCAAGCCTTTCTTAGGTTATTATCCAAGCCTAAGAAACTCATCCCTATCAATCAAGTGTCTAGATTTACTTGCAACATCATTGGTCTTCTATCATTTCACGCCTCTTGGTTCTGTATAGCATAGCCAAGTTCAATCCATCATTATCCCATTTCCATATATCAATATCCCCTTTCCATCCATCATTATCCCCTTTCTATCCATCATCATCCTTCCAATCCAATCAATCAATCATATCAAATCCAAGGTCTATCCTTTCATCATTAATCATCTTTATCTAATCCCATCATTCTTAGGTATCCTTGTATTCCTATCACAAGGTCACAAGCTAGAGAATAAATCATGACCTCCCAAGAGTTCCCATCATTATCTAATGAATTTTTTTGAGTATTTGGTCCATTAAATTCGGTGATAAATTAATCCCAAAAATTAAATTTAAATGAGTTAGCCTACACTTTAATTTATTCCTATGTTTCGGGTGTTGCCACAATAATGGGTTACACTTTTTGGGACATTATGAGCTTTGCCTGAAATCACATATTTTTAGAAAATATAATGATTTAAGCCTTGAAAGGTTCAATTAAAGGGTTTTAATTAAAAAGGGTTCAATCAAACCCCCTTGGATAGAACCCCGCTAGTTTTAAACCATACCTATAATGGAGTCTCCTCTACACCTATCAAAATGTTGATAAAAAACCACTTTTGATTTACCTTTTAGGGGATCAAATGAATTCATTTAAAATTTATGTTTTGTAAGTATGTAGCCCTTATATAAGCTTCCTAAAAGTATAATTGAAAATATATTTAATTTGATTATTATATTTATTTTTTATTTCTTATGAATGTGGGTTTTTCAATGAACATCAAGGTCTTTGTTCTACACACGTGGAAAAATAGTAGATTACCAAAAAAAATCCTAAAAAATATAGATCCTATTGGTATTGATGTCCTTGATCTCACAAAAAATTTGAATTCTGATACATACAAAAAAGTTATTCTCCTAATAATACACCTATGTCTAAATTGTAATTGGTTTGACTTCAAAACTTAATTAAAATAAAATATTCATTAAAACATTATGAAACCAAATTCATCCTCTAGATATCGTAGTTACAAATCTAAATTCAAAAAAAATAGAATTTTATCCTTCATAGAAATTTTTTTTGGTGGTTTATAGTACACATCACTCTTTAAAAATGATGTTTACTATTAAAAACTAGTTATTGAAGGAGATGGAAAAAGAAATTTTCAATTTGATTCCAATTGTTTAAAAATATATATATCTAGAATCTACAAACAAAATGTCATAAATCACTAGTTTACATCATCTTCAAATTCCTCATGATTTAGCATCTATAGGTGTTTGAAAGTAAAATTTAGTTCAAAATGTTCATTTCAATGTCAAGTTTGGCCAAAAAGTGTACCCCACAATTGTGGGATCACCCTCTCACTATATAAACATGAATTATTATTTCAAAATAGACAATCAATCATAATTATAGCAAAGCTCTACCAAAATACTTATCCAATTTTATAGAATTACAGAGCAATTTTTAGATTTGATCAAGTTAGCATAATGATTGGATTGTGATACCAATGGAAGAACTAGTTGGAATATAGGGTTTGAGATAGTTTTTGGCTCCCTTAAAGCACCTAATGAATTTTTTAGCATGTTCTCATCTTCAGACTTTGATCTCCTTGCTGCACTAAGTAAGGTATTTAAGTATCTTGATTTTCCCTAGGGTATTTGACTTTATTTTGGGTTGATCTTGATTGTGTCCTATAGGACTCTTGCTCTAACATTTTTTAGTATTATTTTTATCATTTAATTTGCATTTTAGCTCATTATAGCCTTATACACATTTAAGGTTTAGAGAACACACTTTATCCATCAACAAATCAATTATTCATGGAAGTAGAAATACCAAAATATGTATTTGACCTAGGAAAAATCCTATATAGCCACCCTTTTCCCCCTCTTTGTTGTGATTTCACAAGTTTAGATCTAAAGAAGATAAGTTACAAAGTAGGAAAGGATAGTATGGACCTATTTGCTATAACTCTAAAATTTATAGATCCTAAATCCTACTTCTTAGTCAAGGGCACCACCACCCTTCACACTCCAATTCAACTCTAATTTTTGTGACAAGTGCACAAACATCCACCCTTATCAAATCTACTTTTGTTCTATCAATTTTCAATTTCATTTGTTTGAATAATTTGTGTTTTCATATTTTCTTTCATAGCTAATTAGGTTAATAAATTCTCATTAAATCCAATCAATTTTCAAGCAACAAAAAACCAACTACGGGGTAGATTTTCTCTCCTAGGTTGTTAGCCAATCTTGACACCCTTATTGGCTTGGATTCTAGTGTTGATGTGTAGAAATATTGATATGAGGTAATCTACTTGTTAGGTCCACGATCTATTTTCCACATCACATTATGGTGAACCTGACACATCCTACACTTGTTTAATCTTTTGATTTCTATTGCATATCCTTAGATCTGAGTTGTTATTCAAAAAAAATGAATTGATTTATATTTCCACAAAAAGTGTGCTTACATTGATAAAGAAGTGTTGTTTATTTTTCATAATAATTGGAAATCTTATTTCATTCAATTTTCAATAATACATCAGATCTAGAGTTAAATTTGATAATTTATTGAACTAATTCATGAATTGAGTTAAAAAATAACCAATTTTGAGTAATTGGAAACCCTAGTTCATGCATTAGGCCACATTTTGACACAAAATTAGAGAAGATTGTAATTTTTTTAGTTTTATACAATATCAAACCTAGACTATCACAATCTCAAATCTATGTATACTATATTTCCTATCCCAAATTTCAAACATCTAAAAACTTATGTATTTGGTCAAGGGTGTCATCGCCCTTGACTTGCTCATTTTTACTCAATTTTTAGAGGTAGATTGATATATGTTTCCTCTTATTAGATCTAGGCCCTGTTTCTAAATATTTTTTTTATAGAAAACTCGATCTACTATGTTTGATGATAATTTATCTTAAGAAACTAAAGAATAAGAAATTTGACAATTTAATTGGTGTTGTATCTTTGATTTTAAAATAAATTTTGGATAATAGTTTTGATCTCTTGGAGGGAGTAAAGTCATCCAATCATATCAAATCTCTTTCTACAATAATTTCATGCATTTGATCGAACTTTTAGAAGTGAGTTTTTATATGTTAGATGAGGCCCTTTATGACTTCATCTCATCTTGATCATCAGCTAAGACTCCTAAAACTTCAATATGTCAAATATTAATAAATGCAATAGATTCAATCACACCACAATTGATTATTTACTCTCCTTCTCATAGATCTCAACCACAAAGTCAACTTGTTCTCATTATTGGAACACCTTCAAACAAACAAAAATCTCTTGGTCATATCTTGAACTTTACAAAACAACTTACTAAACATAATCATGTACAACAAAAATTATCGCATTAACCTCATTACCATGTCGTTTCCCATATATATAACACTAGAAATAGTAAATAAGTAAAACAAACATTGTTCATTCCTTCATCAATCCCATTCTTGCAAACAATCCTTCCTCATGCACCTTGTTTACCTCAACACAATGGTAAGGAGTATGATATTTTTGAGTAGCTTTGTGCTACTTTAGCTAAGATCTCACTTTGGTACTTAATTCAAAATTCACCTACCTACCTGTTATGCATCAAATTTGCACCCTACTGAGATTTTCAAACCCAACAATCTGGCATAACATGGGACTCAAATTTTGCATGTGGGATATGCAATACTGAAAATGAGACCTCCGGATTCTAGGCCGGTTCCTATTGAATAAATATCTATTTTTTGCTCTTCAAACCTAAAGACTTTAGGGGAAAAGGGGGAGAAAAGAGATAAAAGGAACTTGAAGACTGAAACTAATTAATGGGTGATACACCAAAATCACTTTCCTCAGCACAAATTGAACCCACAACCATTTATAAGATGATACAATAACTGGTAAAACCCTCAACACATAAATATTTCAAAGGAAGATCTGAAATCAGAATGATATTTAAAGGATATTAATCACAGTAAATATATCTAAAAATTGATACAACCCTCAACCTGTGAAGAGAATTCCTAGTCACAAAGATGCCAAAATGAGACAAACTTAAAAGGTTTCAGATAAGAAACACAGAAAAGAAAGATCAATCACCAATCTGCATACAAACATGACACCAGAAATAGATCCAAAATGCTGTATAAAGGCCCTCAAAGGCTCTGAAAATACATACTCCAAAGTCTGATACAAAGCTTGGAACAAAATAGCACCATGTCCTTCAGAAAGTACAAAGTCTCTTCCACTCCAGAATTTTTGCATACATAAAAAGGAATGAAGATGAGAATAAATAAGCTCAAACTCTCCACCCTAACCCTAGAAAAAAGGGCCCCACCTTGGATAAGGGGTCGGATTTGATAAAAATGCCCTAAAAGAAGGCTCTCAAACATTCCAACAACTTACCCAAAATAGGAAAAAGTCTTCCAGACCCGGATAGGAACAAAAATCCTCATAAATAGGACTCAGAAGTCTCCCAAAAAGGTGTCATATCAGTCAATAACTCCTCCCCTGAATCTAGCAACCCAAAACCTCCACTTGGCATCAACAGACTGTCATATCTCCCAGATTTAATGCTCCACTTAAAGGCTTCTCTTGGCATATCTCAAATATCTACAACTTGCATTAATAACATTTATTTTTCAGAAGTGATTTATAATTGATCACTTTAAAAAATAAAGTTTACAATTTAAAAAGAACTGCAAGTTGGAATACCACCTAGCAGGATCAAAATTTTAATTCTGCATTTAAATATCATTTATTGAAAATGATTAACAAATCATTTTAATAAATATTTTATAATTTGCTTAAAATGCAAAAAATTAAAATAACACTTGAAGCTTTAAATTTTGCATTTGATAAAATCATTTATTAAAAATGATTTATTAACCATCTTTAATAAAGATTTTACATTTTAATTTAAAATGCAAAATTAAAATAAAATCTAAGCTTTTAGATTTTAATGGCTTACATGATTTCCCTAAGTATTACATTTTTAAAGAAAGCCAATGCTTTGAAAAAAAAGAATAAAGCTTTTGTAAAAGGCAAAATGGTCAAACTTACTTAGGGTTCGAACCCTAAAATAAGACAAAGACATCATTTTGCATTTTGTTTTGTTTGCTTCTCCTTTGCTGGGCGCCGCCACTCCTCAAACCCTAGCCACGAATTTGATTTGTTCTGGTATTTTCTGCCATGAGAAACTTCAAATCTGGTCATTTCTGAGCTGAAATAAGAGCATGACGTTTTTTGAAAAAACGTTGAGGCACTTTGGGACGCGATTTTCTGCTGTAAGTGATGCTTGAAGACTTCTCTGTGATTTTTTGTGCAAACTTTGTCAAGAATCTGCATTTTTGGCCGCCATTGATCATCTCTAAGCCACGAACTGCTATAGAGACCTTTCAAATTCGAAATATGAAGATTTCAAGAGGTATTTTTAGATAAAAGTCTATTTTTTCTTCTTTTGTGTGAATCTGGGCAATGAATTTGTATTTTTATGCTGCCATGAACCTCTGAAGTTATTTTCTAAAAACAAAGAATAAGCTTTGCCAACAGAAACTCGAATTTGGTGCCTTTCTGCTTTAGATCTGCAATATTTACCTCTGTTTAAGCTGCGCCATGGGCATTTTCTTTTGATTTCTGTAAAAAGTTCCCACATGAACTCACAGGAGATAAAATACTTTGATTTCTTGTAGAAAAACAGCCACATCATGATTTCTTTGAAGCATCCTTTCCAGAAATAAAGAAACAAACATGATATAAAGTAAAATCTGGTCTTTACTTCTTTAGATCTGCAACATACTTTACTTTTAAGCTGGTACATGAAGATTTCCTTTTAATTTCTGCAAAAAACGTTTAACTTGAACTCTTAAGAGATGAAGAACTTCAAAATCTGGTTTACGTTCTTTTGAATCTGTAGTAGAAATACTTTGGCAAGCTGCACCATGAGCAAAAATTCTGATTTTGAAGCTACAACAGACAAAATACTTCATTTTCTGTAGACATACAGCCATGTTTTTGCTAAATCTGGGCATTTTCCTCTCTTTGAATCAGCAAAAAAACTTCACTTTCAAGCTGCCATGATGATTTTCTATAGATCTCAGCAAAAAATGTTTAATTTAAAGCACACAGAAGATGAAACACTCTGATTTTTGTTTGTTACAGCCACTTTTTACTTTAAATATGAAGCTGGGCATTTTTAATTTCATAGAAATCTGATTTCTGTTTTAAATAGCAAGCTTTTATCAGATTTTGAAGACTACTCCAGTTGATTGTTAATCTTCCTCACTGTATTTAAACTCCATAGGCTGCATTTTTTGTTTCTAATGGCTTAGAAATCTGAAGCTTCAATGTATTCTTTGGAGAAGATGAAAACTTTGAATTTGATGAAAATATAAAACAGAAGTATATTTTCCTTTTCCTGCAAAGAAGTGAAAATTTGTTATCTTGCCTTCTGTACTAAATGTCCTTCATGTTCTCTTTAATTCTCACTGCTGTAGGTCTTTTTGTTTGATTTCCCGTGCTGATGGATTTAAAAATGAATCACTTAGCAATGAAAACATAAATATGTTCTGTGCACTTGGTCACTTTTATGAATATGCATATATTTGGAACCTGAGATCAATGTCATGCTATCACTTTATCTTTGACAAAAGAAACTTGCAAATGACTGTCATTGCTGTCCTCCATACTGCTGTGCATAAACTTGATCAAGAGACTGATCATTCTTAGTTCTTTGTATGAACACAATGGTGTCCTCTTTTCTCTATTCTCAGCTGTATATAGCTTGTCTCCTTGACGTTCTTGTGCTTCCACTGTTCTAGAGTTACTTGAGAATAATAGAGAAGGATAAAACTTACGCAAGTTTCTTCTGCTGTTTATCAAATGAAAGCATAATGTAATTGCTCCTTTAATGTTTGATAGTCACTGTATCACCATAACTGTTTGGCTGTTTCTTTCATTTGCAAATTCTATTTTTTAAGAACTCCAACTGTTTTACTTTCATAGAATAATCATAGCATAAGCACATTGTTTTACATGCCTGTTTGATGAAAAATAACTTACATTGCATCTTCCATTATTTTTTGGATGCTGACTTAAAACAAAATTTGCTGCTTATTGTTGAAGAACTCATAGAAAATTAAATTATTGCAAATCTGCCCTGCACTTGAATACTCAGAAAATCACAGTGTGTTGCTAATACAGTCCATAACATCACTACTGTTTAGCATTCAATGGGTTCTTAGGAGTTTCAGTGATGAAATAGATTCAAATATGCTGTCATCGAATTGAACACTGCTACTATGAGTTGCTTTTATGACAGCTTTCTTATTTAAAACTGTAGTTGTTATCAATGACTGTCGAGTATGATGTGAATGAGAGGTATTTACCTGATATGCCGAGCTCTACCCTTGTGGGAGCCCGTTTTACTCCACATATCTGATAAATGAACATGATGAACCTGTTCCTGCATACTGAAACAAACATGTCAGCAAGATATAAGAAGCTGAAAGCTTCCATTGAATTACATGCTTTATTTTCTGATTTTTTGCAGTTATCTGATGGATGCTTGATCGACTGCATGTTATATTTCTGTTGGTAGCGTAGATATATGATAGGATTAATTCGTTATTGCTTAGAGATTTTATCTCTAATGTCCTCTTTCATATTCCTTGCAGACGCTTTTCGAGCTGGAATGGAGCTGCAACTGAAAATAGAGCTAGAGCTGACGTCTTCAACTGTCAACAATTTGTCATTCCAGGCAATGACGAATCACCTCCTACCCTATGTCTCTGTTATTTTCAGTTGTATAGCATACAGTTATTTATGCATTCTTCCTTTGATCGTAAGAATCAGAAAGTTACTTCCACGGCTTGTGTGGAATTCAACATTTTTACAGAATGAATAAAAGCATATTATGCAAATCTTTTCAATTTTCTGTTTCAGATGTTTGCACAATAAACTATGATTCATATGCAAAATGGTCTCAATGATGATTACTGAACATTCAATCAGCAAAACATGAAAATTTTTGTACCTTAAAACGATGAACTTCATCCTGTTTTACTTGTTTTAACTCGGAGTGAAAAATTAATAGGTAACGAAAGGCTTTTCAGCAATTAAAACCATTAAATCTAACTTGACCTGAGTTGTAAATAAAAAGTGGGTAACACTACCATAACATACTCCAGGAAGCTTTATAGAATATTTTTGTGCCACTTACTATTAAACGAAATGACATAGCAACCTTAGTTGAGGGTATGAATTAAAAAATATTAGACATTGTCTTCCATCAAACTGAATTACCCCCTACCAAAATGTAAAAGTAATATGATGCTCTAATGATATTTTTTGGCATTAATAAAACTGGGGTTATATGTACTCTTATTGACAATAGGTCAGGTCTTAATGTTTGTGGCATCATACTTTTACATAAACTGGGTGTGGATAAAACTCTCATTCAACCTAATGCTCTTTCTATTCGTGGCTTCGATAACATTGATAGACATCTATTGGGAACAGTCACATTACCTATTAAGTTAGGGCATGTATTTATACCTACCCTTATCCATATCATTCTAGATTCCCTTTCATATAATATTCTTCTTGGAAGACCATGGATTCATGCCATGGGGGGATTTCCTTCCAATCTTCACCACATAATGAAATATACATATAACAATAAGGTTTATATTGTAAAATTTGATCCAAAGTTTGCAAATTGTTTACAACCTTAAAACAAGACATAAAAATCCTAGTCAAAAACCTTTTAACACTTTGATTCCATCTTCAAAATTGGAACTTGTGTCTTCTAGTGATAAGGACATTGATGATTGTGATTCACCCACAACTAAGCTCTTTGGCGATGATTGGGGTTTGTTATATTTTACACCTACCTTCATTAGGGAGTATAAAATATCAACATCTAAGCTTGTAGAATCAAAAGAGACCTTAGGGGCATCTACACAATCTTCAAGGGACTCTCCTCAAACATCTAATTTAACCACTTCTATTTCTAGAAATGATACTATTTATTCATCTACATTTGATGATAAAAATTATGAAAAGCCACCTTCCTCAAAAGAAATATAATCTATTTATGGAAGAGGACATAATTTTTTTTCTCAATTTGGGTAAAGGAAATGGTTGTCATATAAAGGAATAAGGTATCAAGGTCCCTATAGAATTAAATACACAAGGTTCAAAAATGATCTTGGTTATCGTCCTTTGAAACCCACCAAGACTTCCCATAGACCTTCTCTTAATGTGAATACAATAACACAAGACTCTCCTAAGGTATCACTTAATCTAGTCTATCCTAAAATGATAGAGACAATTAAGACAAATGGAAAACTCTCATTGGATATCTTTCCAACCGATGAATCCTTAGCAATTTTTTTGGGATTTTATGACAACTTACCCCCATATCATCATGGTCGTGGATTTCCTTATTTTCTAAATATTGAAGCATACTTTGGGAAAGACACTTGTATATCAAATGATATAGTAGACTCTCAAGAAATACCTTGAAATTTCCCTCATCCTCCTGATGTCCCAGACCACAATACATTACTTGTAGGGGATACTATTGATGTCTTGATGGAGCCATCTAATCTAGATAAGGTTAGTCTAATTGGAAAATTTCTCAACTTTAATAAACAACATGAACATTCTACACTTCTACATGGTTTTCTTGAATTTTTTGCTTGGTCTTATTTCAATATGCCTAGCATTGATCCTAAAGTAGTTACACATAACATTGTGTTTCTTGATGATGCTAAACCAATAAGATAGAAGATTGCAAGATGAATCTCAAAGTAGATTTTTTGGTTAAGGCTAAGATTGAAAATATTTCACAAGTTGGTTTCATCTACCCTATCAACTATTCACCTTCAATATCAAACATTGCGGTTGTTACTAAACCTAATAATCGTATTCGAATATGTATAATTTTTTGTGACCTTAATAAGGAATCTTTAAAATATGATTTCCCTCTTCCTAGCATAGATATATTGTCAATTCTATCGTTGGGCATGCTTTACTTTCCTTTATGGTTGGTTTTTATAGGTATAATTAAATATTTATTAATCCTCAAGATCAATTTAAAATAGATTTTATCACACCTTGGGGAATATTTTGTTGGGTAGTTATGTTGTTTGGATTAAAAATGTTGTAGAAACATATCAAAGGGTTATGAAATTAATATTTCATGATTTATTCATAACATCTTAGAGGATTATGTTGATGATGTCTTGGCTAAATCAATATCACGTCAAGATCATGTCAAAATCCTCCATCAAATCTTTGAGCGAATTTATAAATATAACATGCATTTAAATCCTTGAAAATGCATCTTTGGGGTGAATAGTGGAAAAATATTAGGTTTTATTGTGTCACATTGAGGTATTGAGGTGGAAACAAAGAAAATTGATATTATAATCAACATGCCTTCTAAAAATATTTCTCAACTTTGTATCTTATGTTGGAAGCTTGAGTTGTTTGGGTGTTGTCATTGATGTCAACCCCTTGTATGAAGAGAGTGTTGGAATGATGTTAGTGTTGATAATTTAAACCCCTAGCATTGGAGTTATTGGAAGCCTCGAGTTGTTGGTATTGATGTCAACACAATGTTGTTGGTGTTGTCATTGATGTCTTACTTCAGTATAGTTGCAAAAGTGGTGATAGTTGGATGTGCTATAGTTGATGAGAGGTGTTGAAAATGTGTTGTAGAGATGTTATTAGTGTTGTTGATGTAGTTGGTTCACTTGGTTTCCAAGTGCTTTTGAAAAAAAATGAATAAAAGAGAGTTTAGTGTGATAAAATGTGTTTAGTGTGATAGAGTGTGTTTAGTGTTTTGCTTTGTATTTCTACATGGTTGAAGATATGCCTGTGTGGTTTGGATATGATGATTAGAGATGTTTAGAGGTTTTGTATACAAAGTTTTAGGTTCTAGATTGGTCTTCGGTGAAAGTTGTGTTTGACAGTATGTATGTCTGGTGAAACAGGGTGTCTGGGAGAGATGAGATTGCTCTGCATTTCTTCACAATGAAGATTTGTGTCTTATAGATCAAGGAATGTGCTTTAATTGTCTATATCTACCTTCCCTTGAGGTTTCAGGTGCTGAGGTGTTCCACAATTTTTTTTGGTGTGTTAGATTTGTTTGTGCTAATGTGTCTGGCTGCATACAATGTTGGTTTTCTCAGTTTAAGGTGGTTCTCACAAAGTTGTTGAATATTTTGATGATGCTAAAATATTTTGAGATGTTGTATGGATATTGTGGAGTGTTTCTACATGGTCCATGAAGTTGTCTTCAAACCTAGTTAAGAATGAACTTAATTATTAAGGGTGTTAATACAATTTTGGTTGACCTGGAATTTTAGTGCTAATTACGGAGGGTGATTATTGTTTGTGGAAGTGTTGAGTAGTGTGTCCGTGTAGATTTGGGTCCCATTTAAGTTGTGGTGTGGTATTCCTTCACTTCTTTACACCTTGGAAGTGTTTGGTGTTGACCTATTTGATGTTGCATGGTTTAGGTGCATACGTTTCCTTAAGGCTGACCTAATTGAGATTGTTTTAGGTCACATATGATATAAATACAAGGTAATTTGTTGTGTGAATGAAGCTCATAGAGTGCATGTAATGTGAAAGATGTGAAAGTGATCATTTGTGGTGATCTAAGTGTGAGCTTTAATGTCTATGAATCCCAGATGCAGTGAGCAAAAGGTGTCTATATTTTAGTTTGTTGAATGAGATTTTTATGCTTCAATGGAACTATATATTTAGTATAAGAGAGATACATTGTTAGCAGTTCAAATTGGCAGTGAGCCACCCCTTCTTCTTTCTTTGGTAGTGATCCATTCTTTCTTTTGGGTAGTGTTCCTATTATATTCAATATTTCTATTACTTTATATTGTGAGCTAATCCTCACCATGGATTTTCCCTTCTTGGGTTTTCCACATAAATGTGGTGTTCCTATGTGTTTTATGTTTTTTCATTACTATTTCTCATGTTTACATTATGTTAATGCTTAATAAGGGTTTGAAAATATATTGAAGGATTGAATGTTTAAAGTATACAACTGATTCACCCCCCACTCATTTGTCCTATGCATCTAACAATTGGTATCAAAGCAAGGTTCCTTAGAAGAAGCTTAATTGCTTGAGGTAGATCTAGATCAAGGAGGAGGCTCCCTTGTTTGATGGGATGAATTATGCATTCTAGAAAACAAGGATGGAAGGCTTCCTTATTTCTCTAGGGTTTGGAGTTTGGAAGTCAATTGAAGATGGATATACATGCCCATTAATGACCCAACAACTGATGATGGGATCAAGGCATATGAGAACAATGGAAAAGAAAGGAATTCTCTTTTGAGCGGTCTTGTTGATTCAAAACTTGTAAAGGTTACAAGGTACAAATCTACTAAATAAATTTGGAAGAAGTTGGAAAGTGTCTATGAAGGAGATGATAAGGTCAAGAAAGAAAAGATATAGAATTTGAAGACTAAGTTTGAAACCCTAAAGATTCCAGAGGATGAAGATATTCAAGGATAACATTAAGAAATCCCCCTCTCAATGAAGGTGTAAAATCCTAGCAAATCTTGTTACTTCCTGATAAAAATATTAATTTTTTTGGTGAATTTTTTCGTTTTTCGGGAAAAAAAAAAATCTCAATTGGAAAATATTTTCTAATCACTAGAATTTTGTGGAAAATCCTAGCAAATTGCAATTTTTTTAATCCAATAAAATATTTTCATTGGCGATTAAATTTTTTTTTCAAACCAATAAAATATTTCCATTAGCGAATAAACCTATTTACAAAATAGAAAAAATATTTTTGTTGGTGATTAAAATTTTTCTTCAAACCAAAAAAAATATTTTCATTGGAAAATTAAACCTATTTCTAAATGAATAAAAAAATGGCGAATTAAACATAATCTCAAACTAATAAAAAAATTCAGTGGTGAAATAAACTGGTATGCCAATAAGAAATTATAGCATGGTTGGCGAAAATATCAAATTCCAGGACAAATTTTTCACACATTCAAATTCCTTCATAAAGTGTTCAGAATGGGGAAAAGTATCAACATATTTATTATGCCTAAAGCTAGATGTCGGTGTAAAATAATATAACCCACGATCATTCGATGAATTTTTCAATGGACAGTTGTAGTTGCATTCTAGAAGCAAATATTTGAAGCTCTAGACTTGCAAATTGAAATCTTTGAAATAACACTAGAACCATTAGATTTCCAGAAACCAATGGTTGGCATTTGATTACTTATTAAATTACTTAAAGTCATGACAATCAAAATAATATTTTATTGTTGACTAGCTACCAACAGTTGAAGGTCGCTTAAGCTATGACTTAAGCCTTTGGAGTCATCATGGTGACCGGCCCCTCAACATAGACGAATGATGGGTTTGAGAAATGAACGGTCGAGATAGGGTGACGTGGGTCAACCTTGACCGCTCCCCACCAGCCCATGGGGGACCCACCTACATCTCCCATCCCTCAACAAGGAGGTGGGGAAGTGCCACGTGGAACGATCAGAACTGTCAAAGGAACTATAGCAAGGTATAAAATATTAAGGAAATATTAAGGAACTAGTGTTAAAGCCTATGCTACTAAAGGATCCTTTTAAGCACATGTTTTAAAGGTAAGCAAGACATCTTCATCTGGGCCATCCATCTGGTCCAAGGGTTATGAATAGGCGAATGGTCTTAAGGTAGAGAGCACATAGATGTGAAGCACCAGATTCAATCTGGGCTACTCCCTGCCTCCCCATTGTTGAAAGTTGCACACGGGTTAAACCCAATGGGGAAGCGGGGAGGCCGAAACGTGGATTTTCTTGCAGCTAACTTGGAAATATACTGTCACAATTTTTTTGAAATAATATTGTCGCATCAATGATTAAGGATTCAAGTGGTGAATTAAATGTTAATTGTCACATCAATGATACTGGTGAATTAAATGTTAAGTGTGAGTATTTTATTTCATTGTCTTTGTTCTACTTCTAACTTCTATATTTACTTCACCAACTTGATGTTCTTCATATCATTTATAATATATTTGGATTTGATTTTTTTCTTCTCTATTCTCAAATTATTTGTGATATTATGTAGTCTTCATGGTGTGTCATGCTACCCAAATGTTTTTGGGAGAAAAGAAGGGACAATGCATATGACAAACAAAAGTTGGGTATGGTTTTTACAATTCTTTGTGTGCAGGTTGAGGATGCTATAAGAATAATTGTGGGTAGGGAATGGCTTTAGAAACCCTCGTGCTCTATATTTTGAGGTAGCTTCAGCTTTCTTGTCCAATTGCATGGATATTTTTCTCAATAAAGATTTGTGAAGATGTTGGAAATGTGTTATTTGCAACCTTCCATTTACTCTATTTCTTCATTGGAGTTAGCATTGGAGCATTACAATTTTGAAAGTGGGTTAGTGCATGTTGGTGGAATCTTCCGAAAAGTGGAATTTCATGCTTCTACAGTGCAGGCTCTTGCCTTGGTTAATATGAGATGGGGTCTACTATGTGATGAGAAAAATGAATCATTAAAGAGTCTGGAGTTTTGGAGGAAGGTTTTGGATGATTCACTTTTCTTCTCTACTGTTACTTTGTTAAATTTGATTCACCTTCTACTCAAACACCCGGTTGATGGCCTCAACTAATGTTACAAAGAAATTTAGTAATGAATTGTGTGACATGTCACGTGTCTATATTTTACTATACAACGTAACAGTTCTTCTATATTTTGTGATTGGTTTTTTGTCACGGTTAGTGGCTTTTTGGTCAGGCTGGCTATGTACTATGTACTTCAGTCTTTAGCAATAGCTACTTAAATTAAAATAATTTATGTGGCTCTATTCTTGTAAATCCTTTTTGCTTTGATCAATATAAAAATGTGGCTTTTAAAACTAATAGTAATTATCAACATATAGTTTTTATCATAAGTTAGTGAAATTTATTGTGACTTATTAGTGGAAATTGATAATGATTAAGGTAAAACAAGAAATTTAATTCTCTTTTCAATGCATCAAAGTACTCTACCTTTCATTTATTCAATTCTCAATCTTTTTGAAGAAAGTATGGTTGCGGTACTATGGGTGGTGTCGTGGATTAATGCCATATGAACATCTAAAGTGATTGATTGGATAGATTTATATTGAAAATTGCATGATGTACTGTAGAATTGTAGATGATGATGTCATTAATCCAGTGATCTAGTGAAACAAGATTTGTAATGATTTCATATTGTTTTAGTGGCACTAGTGATTTTGAAAATTGACAGCTTGTCAGCTTGAGGTACAATTTGCATGTAGCCAGACATCAATCAAATTAAATATTTTATTTATAAATGTAAGGCTTAAGTTATACGAATCCATTAAGTTGGTTTTTTGGTTTGTATGAATCATGATTATAATTATACCCAACCTCACACATGACATGACTCACAAGTAAATAGGGATCAGGCTAGTAGTGGCACTGGTGGCCCATAAATAGGGATAGTGAGCACAAATGAAATCATTCGTTGAAGGTTAAAGGCTTTACTATTGAGTGCAATGTTCTCAATTTTCATAAGGTTTTTCATTTTGTAGGGTTAATAAGGATTCAAGAAGAAGATGATGTAGTATTATTGAGGATACTCTAAATTCTCTCGCCTCTAGTTATGTAGTTATAGAGTAAAAGACCAATTTCCTTCAAGTTCAAAATGGGTGGAATTGGAAAGAAGTTGATTTGGTTGACCCAAATTCTCAGACAGGTTTTGAACTAGGATGAGAAGCTCTGATGGAGATAAGTGCTATCCTAATGCATGGAGGTTGCATGCAAAATATGGGAGCAATTTTACTACCCATCATCTTCTGCATGACTCTGGTTCTCAAAGGGGATAAGTACATTTTGTATCTTCACAACTCTCATTTCCCTAGCATTTTTTGCCAAACAAGCCCCATGCATTTATTTTGAGTGTGCATGGTTGCCTGGGAAAGTCTCATGCATTTATTTTCAGTGCCCATGGTCGACCGGGCAAGTTCCATGCACTTATTTTCAGAGCCCATGGATGACCCAACAAGTCCCATCACCATGCATTTATTTTCAAAGCAACATTTGTATTATGTTGTCACCAACGGTCCAAGAAAATCTTGGTGCTTGCATTTGTAATTGTATTATGTAAAGTAACATATGTTATTTATACAAAACAGGAGCTTGGTGCTTGCATGCTCTACTCATATTTAAAAAGATATGTAGTAATGTGACATTGTAATTCAATTGTAATAAAATAAATGGTTGTGTTATTCTTCGTTATTTTTACAGTAAAGAATTATTTTTTGAGTTCAGTATCTATGAATCTATTCAAATCATTTAGATTTACTGAAATGTTATTGATTTCTAGTTTTTTTTTTTACCTTCTCCCTCGATTCCCAGTATCATTATTCATTTTATTAATTCCTTTGCAACATTAGGTTACTGGCCCTTGGCCTTGATGTCAATCCTAGCGCACTAAAGTTTAAAACATCTTTAAAACACATGTTTATTGTTTATATCTTAAATTACTCAACTGTTCAATGAACATTTGATGTATGCTTGTAGTTGCATTCTAGAATGAAATGCACAAAGCACTAGGCTTATGAACTTAAACCTCCAGAATCACCCTATAACCGTTCGATTTACAAAGATCAACAGTTTAGAATTTTTTGTCAATGCAGGACAACCATGTACTAATTGTGTAGTCTAGAAGTAGCACATTGATGTTTCAATGTTTCATTCACTTTAATTTATCGTTGATCTCCCCTGGTTCTTGGTATCATTATTCATTGTATTAAGTCCTTTACAATGTTAAGTTATCGACCCTTTTAAAACACATATTTATTGTTTATATCATAAATTACTCAAGTTTCAAACCGTTCGATGAACATTTGATGGATGGTTGTAGTTGCATTTCAGAATGAAATGCACATAGAGCTAGGCTTGTGAACTTAAACCTCCGAAATCACCCTATAACCATTAGATTTACAAAGATCAACAATTTAGAATTTATTGTCAATGCAAGACTAAATGACTTCTTTTAAATGTTGTCAGCCATGTACTAATTGTGCATTTCTAAATGTTTTCAGCCATGTACTAATTGTGTAGTCCAGAAGCAACATGTTGATGTTTCATTCACTTTAATGTTTGAAAAAAAATCACTTTATACTGCTAAGTGACTTTATTTTTAAGTGAGAGGGTCAACACACAGGGAGATTTCAATCTTCAAATTGCTCATTGCAGTGCACCACCCTATTCTAGGTTCCATATTTCCACTTCCAAAAAATCCATTCTAGTTTCCATGACTGTCAGCATTAATCTTTTCAAGAATCAAAATATGGGTAAGTGAAAGAATTCTTGCAGCTACGTTTCATCATTTGATGTTTCTTAAAATATTATTTTGTCAAACTTTGAAGTTTTGGTTTAGGGTTGAGAGACTTAATAATTAAGAAAAATTAAGGAGGACTAATATGGAATTCACAATTTCACATTGTATGAGCATGTCTACCACTAGTACCACTAGAGTAAAATTGAATAAAAATATACATTATACAAAATTGCTTAAAACCCCAGGTTTCACTAATAAATACCATGATATTTATGATCCTGAAATCCATGGTACTGGTAGGCGTACCTCAGAACTTAGATTTTCATCTCAGAATAGGGTTGCAAATAAAATGCAAGTTAATAGTATTAGTGCACCATGGGTAACTAGATTAGGGCGCATGATGTTACACAAGGTTTTCCCTTGCCAAGAATTTAACATGGTTTGTGCCCAAAATTATGATGATAAAAAAAGAGAAATTGTTAATAAAGATAGCAAAGAAGAATTCTTATCCATTAATGTAGAAGAACTTGGAAAAGTGTTGGGATTTACAACTAAAGAATTTGGAAATGTCCACATTGACCTAGAAAATCTTGTTAGTGATTATGAAGCAGTGGATGAAAGGGAGAAATATTCTTTCATACATAAAATAGTTTAGGATAACATACAACTTAGAAACAAATTTAAAGGTAATCATAAGCCTCCTTATGATTTTGATATTTTAAAACCATGGGTTTAGGATACTATTTCCATGCTAGCATTTTGCCTCAAACTGGATAGCAATTGGGAAGTGGGTGCAAGCCTCCTTGAAATGGTATATAATATCCATTATGGTGTTCCACATGTCAAATATAACTTTATTGAGCACATTGTAGAATCCATGCATAAACAATTTTTAATGATTAAAGGAGGTTCCATGAAGACATTTAGGTTCACAACCTACTTGTGCTATTTTTTTCTATTCAAATTTAGAGGAATTTTTTAGACCAACAAGCTTTAAATTCAACCCTATAGTAATGATCAACAAAAGAAAATGGCTCCAGTATATGATTGGACCACTGAGATAAGGATGCATGATTCTCGAAGGAACTACAATCAATTTGTAGACTACTTTTTGGCTCCATTGCATCAAGCAATTACAAATACTCCAATGCCTAGATTGCCTATGTCATGTAGAAATTGCATTCAACTAGAAAAAGAAATATAATTGGATGATTAGTACTTAATGGAAGAATATACTATGCTAAGATTTTATGGATTAGGAGTAGAGCCATACAAACTTCCAATACATGTGACAAAAAGGGTTTTTTGCATTGGAATATGTAAGGAAGTTGAAGAGTACTAATGAACTACACTTTGTCAATCAGCAGAAGAAGACCTTATTTCCTTCTTTACCTTTTTCATGTGGAGGGTTCACATTCAAGAGAAAAGCATCTAGTGTAGCACATGATCTTTTGAAATTTCTTAATTTTGATGTTGTCTATCACTGGCAGTATGATCCATGTGACACCATTAAATCAATGATTGTGGCCAATAGGATTGTTGCAAGTAGAATTCAACATCAAAGTAAACCCTTGCTTGAAAACTTAAGAAACAAGGATCCTTGGGATGAGGTCAAAATAGCAATGGAGAAAAGTGTTGTTGAGAAAGGTATTTCTTTTGAACAATTGTTAGTAGAAATTATGGCATTACATTGAAAGACAATTAGGAAGTACAACAATTTTTATGAAAAAAGTGATAAACCATCTAGTAGAGTCAAAATTGTTCACAGTAAAAAATTATTGCCTTTTGATCTATGAAGAAGGAGCTAGGTGATCCAAGAGCTCTTACAGAGTGTGGAGATAATGAAGAAGATCGCGATTTTAACAAATTTTTGGAATATAGAGCATCCCGATGAACATGAAGATCAAGAAACTGATGATGAATCTAATGATTATAGGGAAGAAGAAAGCCAAGTCAATTTCAAACCTGATTTAAGTGAGGCCACAAAAGAAGCATATACTTTAGGAGCAGCCATAGCTAAAAGAATGGGTTATGAAGGTGGTCCTTTGGGGTCCCAAAGACAAGGCCCTTGGACGATAACAGATGTAGAGCATAGAAAACTAGTTGATAAATCTGGCCTTGGGCTTGGAGGTGAAAAATTATACCAAGGGCATACAAGTAGAGCCAAAACAATTCAATTTGTTAGAGCTTCAAATCCTCATCCTCATGGTTAGATACAATCACAACTAGGACATTCCCATGGTGGAGAGCTTAGTGCAACTGGCACTGCCACTGGTGGCGATGTTATGGGTAGTAATACTAGTAGTGGTCAACATGTTCTAAAACAACAAATTACACATAAGAGGGAAAAAATACAAGATACCGCACAAACACCACGTGATCAAGGCATATAGAAGATGCAAAGGATTTTGATAGGTCCAAGTCACACTACCAGTGGATCCACCACAAAGGATTTATTTCCAGGAACTCCCCCACTACCAATTAGTGTGGTTATGACATCATTAGAAACTACAAGTAGTCCTATTCCTTCACCATTCAAGCATTCCATTGTTCCCACGTCCCTAGGTTTTGATTACATTAAAGAGTTTAAAAAGAAATTAGACTTGTATAAACAAGAAAAGAAGAAATTGATGGAGAGTGTATCTGTTGTAACTTTAGAGCCTGCAACAACCATGGTATTACCCACATTTGACACAAATAAATAAATCATGGAGTACAAAATTGTTGTTCCCACGGTTCAAAATAAACTAGAAAATCAGATGGATTGATCTAAATTCCAGGTGAGTAGTTTACAATTGGATTTTTCTAGACTCAAAAATACTGACAAAATTAATGTATCAAAGAAGAACAATGAATTGGTGTACAAATCATTGCTAAAGCAAGATAGACAAAAAAAAGGTTGCAAACTCAAATAGAAAAGTTATAGGAAGACCTAGCAAATCCGAAAGCAACAAATAACAAGAGCAATGAATTAGAAAAAAAATAAAAAAATCTGCCTCTACATCAACAAGCAAAGAGGATAAACAAAATGAGAGAGAAATGAATGAACTGAAGCAAAGGCTAGATGAGATAAACAAGAAATATGATGAGGAAAATTCACTTCAAAAAAATTAAGACAAAGTATTGCAAATGGAAATGCACTGTGGCAACAAAAATTGGAGAAAGAGAGAAAAAGAAATGAAAGATTGGAGGTAGAGTTGATGGAAGCAAAAAATGAAATTAATTCTTGTCAAAATAAGTTATCTGTATTTTGTAGAGAAACAATGAGGTATATGAAACAAAAGATATGGGATGAAATAATGTAGAGGATTGACCATTTGTGTGACATATTTCAATTGATTGATGCTATCAAAATACATTGTAAGAAGCTCAACAAATATTTAGTGGACAAAAAAACGTGTTGGCATTAGAGAAATATGCAAATAAAGTTCAACAAATATTCTACAAAGCCATTGGCAATTTATAGAAATCAAAAGGGATTAATAATCGGCTTGCTACCTCAATGACGTTGTCATCTATCATTGAAAAGTGTTTTAGAATACGTGAAACAAAAGAAGATTTGCATTTGGCTGCAAACAAGATGAAGAAGGTGGATGAAAAGGTAAGGAACTTTACATAGCTTGGTTTTCTAGAGGCTTTTGACACAAATGAGTGATTCATTGGAAATGATGATTTCAAAAAGAAGATGGAGGGTGCAAAGAATATTGATTTGGACCAATTTACTCATAACCCAGATGTGGTGAACTATTTGGATTCCATCAAACCACTGATAACCTTGAATGCTAAATTGACTAAAGAATTCAAGAAAGGTTCCAATTTCAATCATGAGATGTTAACAAATCTTCAAGTCAAAAAACATCAGTTAGAATAAATGACAATTCCACCACCTAAACAATGGAAGTTTCTAGAAAAGGTGATATAGTGATTTGATTTTTGATAATATGAGTTTCTAAGTTCCAACTCAACTCTGTGCAGAGTTGTATTTGAGAAATATTTTGCATTGCCAATGCCTCTATGTATTTATTCATGCAAAAATCAATATAACAACTCAAATTTAGTAATGTTTTGATGTTCAATTATCTGTATTATTTATTTTATCATTTGAAGGAAAATTTCGGTAGTGGTTTCAACTACTAGATACACAATAAATGATTGTTGATGTCCATTGTTGTATATGCTACTAATACTATTGTTAATATGTTATTAAGCATTGAGTTGAGTGATCAATCATTGAGTACATGTTTAAGTTTAAGCATAATTAAAATATGAAATTATTAATATGTTAATTTAGCCATACAAACCTATGATTCCATCAGAGCATTTTAATTAATTCTTTGAATTAAAGAAGAGACAAAATCATACATTCAATCAAAACGATTGAAGACCAATAGAAGGTTCCTTGATCATTTTCTTAATCATTCATATGACAAAATACAAAAGGAGATAATTTGTTTTAGAATATGCATTTTCTCATTCAAACTCCATCACTACTGTAAAACCATTATTCCTATTACAAACTTGAATTCATACCTAAGACTCAACACTAACTCTATTTCTTTTTGCTTGAATTACAAAATTCTCTTACATGAGTTCAAAAGCTCTTTCAACCAAAGACATGTGCAATTGGCCTTGAATTCCCTTTGATAAGAACAAGGGAGCAAACAAGATTCGGGCCAAGTTACACATTTAGTCACATTTACATTTGAAATACATTTCAATTTCAATTTCAAAACGTCCCCAAAGGTAGTTACATTTGCATTTCCAAATAGGAAGGAGAATTTCATATGAGACAAAAACCATTTCCATTTATTGGTGAAGATTCTCCCACCTTCCAAAAGGATCCTTTAGTCGGTGCAAAGTAATCTTTTCCACGAGAAAACACTGTAGTCCATGTGCTTTAAAAAATTGTAGAAGAAAATCATAAAGTGAAAGAGAGAATAAACCAATGTAATTCCACATCTACAATCCTTGTCACCACATTTGAAATTGAGAAAGTGAAATATTTGAACGTTGATATATCCAAGGCCTAATCTATACTCATTCTAGGCCATGTATTGCACTTCCATGCTAAACTTTGTTATTGCAGACCACCAACCAAAATTGATGTCACCCACTCCCACTTGCATAATGCAAACTCCTCCTCTGTAGGCCAGTCAAATCCCATACTATAGTCTACCTTTTTTCTGTATGGGCTATACCTGACTGCTACCTAATTTTCCTCCTTATCAAAATCTTCAAGGAAATCAATTGTATGCATGAACCTATCCATATTGTTCCTCAAGATAACCAAATCCATTTCATCACATATTTTTTTGGCCTAGGAAGTTATTGCTTGAGCTACCTGGTCTTTCCACTCTTGCAAGGACTTAACTTCACCCTTCTCATTTAGAATGTCTGGAAGAAGACCAAAATTCCAATCATCGAACTTCTTAACCAGTTCTCTAATCTTCACTTGTAAAGACTCAATGACAATCAACCCTTGAGAACCAGTTGTATCTATTAGAAATATTAGGGTTAAAAGTATCTTTGGAGGCTTATCTGCATCATGAGAGGATGCAACAACCATATCCCTCAACATTTGAGCCCTTGGAATCCATTTATCCATTAAAGGAATACAAAATTCTTTATCTCTATCAAGGTTCTTAATGGCATCAAACATCAAAGCATAATTGGCACGAATACTAACTAATCTTTTCTCTACCCCCTTATTCAAGTGCTCAAGCACTGTTGTCACAATCTTCATATTATTCAAATGAACAAGATCATCCATCCTATCTTCATAGGTCTTGATCTTTTCCATCAACTCCTCTTTGGTAACTTCCTCAAATTGAGGGGCATCTGATGATTCAAAAGCTTATTGTGCCATTTGTACATCTTTAGATTAAATGGGGGTAGTCTCCTCATGATTTTGAGGAGGTGAAATAATTGGGGAAGGAGGGGGCGAGATTTCAACATGTGAGGTACCAGGCTGCAATGCTTGGAATTGTTGTTTCCACATAACCATTTGAGTTTGCATTTGAGCGATCTTTTGCTAGCTTGAGTTATACTCAGCAATCACCTCATTATATTTGGTTCTAAATATAATCACTTTCCTCAATTAATGACTCAACTGTGGCTTTGGTGAATTGTGCCACATTAGCATTCATGGCTGTTGCTTCCAAGGTAGTTGTATCTGAAACTCTTTTTACTATTAAGCCTCCTCTTGCACCTAGGGAACATTCTACAACTTCAAGAATTTTAGTGGTTGGGGCTAAAGCCCAAATAGCAAGAGTGTCCCACTTCTGACTAAAAGTTGGCCCTTGTAAAGCCAATGTGAGGTCTTCTTCACTGTTAAAATGGGGGCATCTTATCTTCTCACAGTGTCAAAAGCAATTGTTGATGCCAGGTCCCATTCTAGGAGTAATAACACTCCACTCTTTCTCACCAATGCCCTGCCCCCATTTGCAGAAATGTTCGAATACTTCAAGGCCCTCATTTCATCTCGAACCTCGGCTTCAACAACCTCTTTTGGATTCTTAGGGCTCTCACTTCTCCTTGTTTGAACCAATTTTGCATACTCATTCTTTATTTCTCTCCATGCATATTCCTTGAAAGCTTGTGCCTTGACAAATTGATCTTCCATAAAGCTTTCACAGGCTTGTAATTTGACATCCTCAAAGTTATTTATTCCACTTAGGTCAGCTTTGCTCAACCTAAGGCTCATAATCTATGATATTATTTCCCCTTGAGGAGATGACATCCCCTACATTATTTCCTCATGAGTTATAGAAATTTCATAATCTAACTCCTTTGTAGGATAGTCAACCAAACCATAAGCTTCAACCTTTTTCCTCTTTATTCATGGGAATGGCTCCCTTGGAGTGGATGATTCTCTAATTGGAGATCCAATTCAATTATTTCAAGGGAAAAAGAATGTTGCAGTGACAATGGAGGTAGTTGCTACTATGGTAAATGCACTTTTGACTCCCCAAATTATGCAGGAGTAGCAACTATTTGTTGCTTCCTTATTGTGCCTTTCCTCCTTGAATATATGTGCACCTTCTTGGAAGGCTGGACAACTGACTCTCCCTCCATCATAGGGGCCTTCACCTTATCTTGCACAACTTTTATCTCTTTTAATCTTGCCACTTCTTTGTCAAAATTCTATATCACAACTTCAATCTTTAAAATTGGGTCACTAATATCTAATAAAGCTTTAAGATCAGGCTTCTTAACCTTAATTTCTCTTTCCAATTTCAAAAAAACACCCCACTTCTTCATTCTATCAATTTGGACATCAGGATCAAAAATATTCTAATGAGGTCATCAGGCATAGTGTGGGTGTGAGCATACCGACCTCCCATATTTCTCTTCATTAACCAAACTATGAATCCCTCAGGGTCATATGTCTTGTATGCCTGAATCTTCATATTGTAATGACTGAGACAATTCTCCACAATATTTCTCCATCCATATGTAATCATGACAAAATCAGCAAACACAGTGTATGTAGGGAAGAAAGTTCCCTTTCGCTTCTCATCTAGGAAGAAATCATTTACATTCCCTAGCTTTCACATCACCTCCAAAAACCCAATCCTTAGAGGCACTTCCCTAGGGAGTATGTGGGGTGTCAATTGTGTGCCAAATACCCTTAGAACTGTATAATTTTTATAAGGGATTACATCCCCCCAGTTGTGAGCAATATTCAAATCAGGGCTCCTTTCAACTAGCCTCAAAAAATCATGTAATTCCTTTGGGATCCTAGGTACATCCACCATTAGATCCCATCTCGATTTGGTGGAAAAAATATTTGTAGCAGTCACATAGTCAGTCTTTTGTTCATTCCTATCCAATATAGGGGTCCATGACTGCACTGGCATCTCAATACCATCCACAACCCTTTTAATTTCCATCTCCCGACCAAAATAATCTACTCCTTTGAAAAGAAACATATGCATAAAGAGTGGAAACCACCAAAATCTTACTCCAATTTTCCCACCCTTCAAGGCCACCAATCCTTTGTGAATTTCCTCTACTATATAGGTGGAAAAATCATATAAGGTATTTGAGTTAAGATGTTGGATACTCGCGACCATGTACATATGAGCCATTAGTATGCTAGAGCTAGGATCAAACCCTAGAATTTGGTAGAGGGAGTAAAAGGTATTTTGAAAATATGGTTGGAAATAATTAATAAGGAGGGGCTTAACATCAAAGGGTCAAAAATTAATCTTTCTTTTGTTGATTCCCTTCCCTACTAATATCAGAAAATTGGTCAACACTGACACCCTGAAGCTGTGTTTTACCCTTTTGTATTCGTCCCTCAACATTTTCTCATCAATCTTAACCATGTAACTACTCTAAGTGTTCAACTTGAACACATATACAACTTCTTCCTTATTAACCCATACCATATTCTATCCATCATGAGCTCTAACAACCCTAACCAGAGGGTCATAGTTTGCAGCAATTTCTTTGAGAAGATCAAGATCTATGAACATGTTGGGTACAACCAAGTTACCCATGTCCAACCTCCAGGGGTTGCAAAAATGGATAACAACATTCCTATTTCCAAACCATCCTTGGAAAAGACTCCATCCGAAGACGGAGTATGGTAGGGTAGCATCTTTAATTGTACAATAATAATCAATGATTCCAAATTTAGTTCCAGGACCAAAGTACATACATTGTCCCTTTGATTTCTCAGAGGTTGAAGATACCAATTGTTCGGCTAAGTCCTATGACAGAGGTCTTTTAGCGAGCTTTGACTCAGAAGACTGGTCTTTTGACGCAGATGCTTTCACTTTGGGTGCCATAGTAATAGATTTTGTGCAAACTAGGGTTTACTACTCAACAAATTGCAAGCTTACAACTAGGGTATAGGTTGATGCAAGGAAATAACAGAACTAAACATGCTAATTGTTCAAATTGAACGTCAAACCTTAAAAGAAATGCAACGAAACCATAAACCCTAATGAAAAAATGATAGAACGAGCACTTACAATAAATTTTTAAACAACTGAGAAGCAGGATAGCAATTTTACTTACTAGTTTTGCGAACGCTTGAAAACCCTAATTCTTGTTGTCAAACAAGCTTGAAAATTTCAACGAGAACTCCTTAGACATGTTAAATGCTTTAACAGTTTGCAATTATACTTTAAAGCAACTTTTATGGCTTTAAAACATACCAAATGGAAATTCGGTAGCTCTGCGTCATATCCGCCATTATGGTTCATTCGCGCAAACCATAACGGCTGATACAACTCATTTTCCCTCAATCTTGAGCTTTGAATTTTAATTTTCGATCTCGCAGTGAGATGGCCCAATAGATGGCTCAGATTCAGTCAAATAAATTTGAAAATTTGACTACAAATGGCTCTCGCCATTGACCAACTAAAAAATGCCATGTGGATTTATCTCTGTAACACTCTGTTGGCTCCAACATCTCCACAAGCGTTGAAACCATCTATGTGTTAACCTCCCCACTTCCCCTCTGGGTTTAAAGCATGTGCATCTTATGGCAGTGGGGAGGCAGGGAATAGCTGAGATTTGTTTGTTAGAAACCATACAACTAAGATTTGTTTGTCATAAACCATAGTAACCATTGATTTGAACACCTTTAGTCATCGGTGCCTTCGAGCAGTGGTAGGACCCACCAAAAGGGTGTCTAGGTGTCGCTTGCCCGCTATCCCTTTGGCTCCTTTATTTGATTAATGTAATCTCGCAGGATGGAGGGGAACCAATAGAAAGCAGTCAATGGGACCCACCAAGCATAACAAAGGATTTTAATAAGCACGTGCACTTATTACATGACTTAAAAGGGGCCGCCTACCTAGGTTTATAACATGAACGATATTGAGCAATTATTAAAACCCAAACTTAGGGAGAGAACAAGAATTAAAGAATTTTATGACCCGCATAAGACAAGGCAAGATTTATAAGGATTCTATGGGTAGCAACTAGGAACACTAGGCTCAAGGGGCTAGTGACGAAATGGACACAAAGGCACAAGATATGACTTAAGAGATTGGGAATGGGTAAAACCCAAACAACTTCAAATTAGATTATTAGAATGTAGGTAAAAGGAAAAGACACTATAATATCTTTAATTTTGAATATAATATCCACCTATCTTGCTCTCCAGTATTGTATTCACTATGTTTTGACTCAAAATAATAAATGGTTATTTATACTTTATGGATGTTGAACTGTTAGCTTCTGTTCAACAAATGGATTAATATTCCTTTCAGTTATTTATCAAAGATTTTGTGAATGGAAATGCAGTAGGAATTTATAAGTAGTATGATAAGTGTTTTTCCTTAAAAATGATGCAAAATCACATATCAAATTCAATACCATAGAATACAATATAAATTATAAAATATCACAATTTCATAGAATACAATATAAAATATAAAATATCATAATTTCATGGAATACAATATAAAATATCATCAACTACAGTTTGGAATATGATTCATGAAATGCAATGATTCAAAATTTCATGGAATATAATATAAAATACCATCAACTACAGTTTGGAAAATGATTCATGAAGTGCAGTATAAATACCTAAAAGCTACTAATTCACTTTCATTTCCCAAATGGAGTCAGGGTCCTAAAACTGATGTTCAACTTGGGATAAAGTAAAAGAGTCACCTTGATTACGAGTCTAACTTTGGTCTTCATTTTCTTTGGCCTGCGTCTCAAATTCAACATTCGTTGTGTCACTGTCATTTGTCCCACTGCCAGTTCCAGTGCCACCAATACCAACGTTTGGATTTGGAGTGTTGCACAACCCTTTTCTTTTGCATGTGGACCTCCAAATTGTGAGTGCCCTTCCAAAAGTAATTTTTTTGACATTATACACAGTTCCTTCCATCCTCAAGCAATTTTCCAAATTCTTGTCTAGTTTGTTTCTTAACTTTGATTTCAAAAATGTCAATGAACTGAAAAATCTCGCATCCTCCACCAACCCCAATATCATTGTTTGGCATAAATCAACAATTTTGAAATATTATGATATCGTATCATGCAATATTTCACTCTGACCTAAGTTTTTCCAAACCTTTGTTATTGATCTTAGTTCAAATTCCTTCTCAATGCCCATGGAATCATACTGGTCCCTCATAGTTATTGAAAAATTCTTACATTGTTGTCTAAGCGTATCTGCATTTAAAAGTCTTTCTATTGTCTGCTCATTGTATGTTACACTTTTCAAAAATTGTTTGATCAAGATATTTACTTTATCTTGAAAATATTTTGGGCTATCTCGGTTTACCCAAAATTGAGACACAATACCAATGGCTTCAAGTATTTCATTTTGAGAGACTCTTTCATGAATCTCTAAGGAAAGAGATTTTGCAATTTCCTTCAAATTATTACTAACATATTTAACAATGTCATTAAAATCTTCCTCTTTAACGGGTACTTCTCTACTAGAGCACGTAGTTGTCTTACAATGGTACATTAGTATCTCATATCCACGTACACGAATACATAAGTTCCTACTTGCATTAAACTATAAATAATTATTAGGCTTATTCAAATCAGTAATTTTCTGCCACATGAAATAATTTGGGATTTCTTGTGTTAGATCTAGATATAGATGATTGAGGGCCATGCATGTATGTCTACATAGTTTGGAATATTCATAAATATACATAGTTCTATCTTGGGCTTTCTTCACAAGATTGTTCATTTCATCGAGCATGGGGAGAAGACTAGCTAAAGTCAAGAGTGTATCTATATCGCTTAACCTATGTAAGAGGTCAGGAGCTTTGCCTACTGTGTTGCAATGCTCGTACATTACTCCAATCAAGGATTGACATTCTGAAAGAACTCATTGTGTTGGTTCATGCAAGAAGATCCATTTGGTATTAACATCCTTGAGAAGCTTGTTTCATGTTGTTATTCTCTTAGATTTTTTTTGAAATTATGCAAAACATTTGGGACTTCAGCAGAAGTATGTGTAGAGCTCACAGATTAGATTTTCAACTTTTGATACTATAGGAAACTTGCTTACAATTTTGAATGCTAAATTCATTATGTGGGCCATGCAGTGAATGCCAAGCATGTATGGTGCACACGTAGTTTGTAACTTTGTGAAAACACTGCTCCTTTGACCTTGCATCATTGCAGCTCCATTAGCTCCTATACACACCAACTTTTTGGCAATTGTCAAGTCATCCATACCTGCAATTTCATTCAAAGATTTCTTGTCTAGTTCAAATAGATTTTGCAATGTTGAACTGTCCTTCATTTTATGAACACAGAGAAGATGAGCTTGGTGGACATGTTGTTTTACAGTATACACATGCATACAGACCCAAGAAGTATTGTCTACCATAGTAACTTCATCTAAAGATAATGTAATGAAGTTTTACTCTTTTACTTTCTCCTCTAAATCTTGCTTTTCCACTGCAACAAGATAGTTTTCCCATTCCCATCCAGCGTTTACTGACCAATGTGAGCCAAGAAAGTGAGGAACACCCAAAAAAGATAATAAATTAAAATATTTTGGGTAGTCTGTCATAGGATGCCCTTTGGAAAAAATATGAAAAACAATACTCATCTAAATAGTTTTTGACATATTTGCTCCTTCCATTTCTTTTCCAAATTAAGCCTCAAGTGTACCTTGACACGCAACAAGCTTCAACATTCTTTTCTTATGCTCTTCATATTCCATGGCATACTTAACATGAAGACATTCTTCCTTTGATTTCCAACATACGATTTATTTTTCCTTTCCATATATGATTTGTTTTTCATAAACTTTGTTGATATGATTTTCTATAGTTTCAAGCTTTAGCTACGACTTCTTGTCTCTTTTACATTTCCAACTACAAATCGTACACATGCATTTTATTGTAGTTTCAACATTGTTTTCTTTCCCCACTGGTACAATGAATGGGTACTTTGACAACCAACCAAGTTGAAAATTCCTTGTCATTTCACACTCACGCCCCACTTTTGATTTTCCTTTTCTTTTCTTGCTACCAACATCATCCTTATCCAAGTCAATTATCTCATTCTAGCTAACCAGGGTATCCCTTGGAACATCTTCTGTAGTATTTCCATCCTCATTTGACACATTTAACTCAATGAAAATCTCACCTTAACCTTTCAGTAGCAGTGAGTTATTGTGAATGGCTTCTTCATTAATATTTTGTGGAAGAGTTGATGATGTAGCTCTATCTTGATCTGATGGATCAGAAGCATTGCCAATTCCAAAGTAAGACTATATGTTACCTCTATGTTTTGAGTATTTTGATGACCTCCCAGTCCCTTCACCACCCTGAGGAGTCTTACCCTTATTGCTCGACATATTGATTTCACTTTGAATAAATGTTGGAAAAAAATGTCTTCTTGTTTAAGAAAGGCAGAGAATATAGATCCCATTCCCTACTCAATATCATCTTTAAGATTGAAGCAAGAATGGAAAAGAGATAAAGAAATATTATAACACTATGAAAAAATGATCACTCACCTTTAAGTTTACGTTTTTCCTAACTTGCTATTCGTTAATGTAGGAATGCCTGTGTTGTAAGTTTGTAATACGATCAACTTCAAGGTTCGAAGTCCAACTTCTGAAATGAGAACTGAACAAAATGTGTAAGAATAAATGACATTTTTTATTGTATTTATATCAATCCATATTTGGTGAATTTTGAAGGATTTTTAAATGGTTATTAAAAATTTGGCAAATCTTGCATGCTTATACAACGATATGTTGTAATTTTCAAGGTGATTATGGCCCTACGCTTAGCATGGAGGTGTCACAACAATTGGAAAAATGTGTCCTCAAATGTAATTATTTTTAAATGTTATTGGCGAATTGGGTCCTTGGTCCAGAGCCTATGGATCCATAGCTTATTATTGCATAGCCCATTCTAGATCTAGATCGAGATGTAGTAGAAGTTCCTAACATAAGTAGCAACTTCCCCGCCTACACCTCTCCTCTGAAACTAGATCTATAATTCCCCCCCACTCATATTACGTATATAATCGTCATTTTATCGTCATCTAACTATAGAATGGGTGTACATTTTTTTTACACAATGTACAATCTTAAGGTAGTTGTTCCTCGTAAGCAACTATTTATAAATTTTAATTGGCAAAATGGGTCCTGATTAACAATATTGTTTTAATAGTATTAGCGAATATGTAGGTGTTTTATTACATGCTTTTGGGATTCCAGGCGAAAATATTAATCGACCCATTTGAAACGTGTAGTTTGTTATGGAAAATTTGTTGATTAAATATGCCTGATAAAAAAAATTGATGGTGAATGGACATGCATTGGACCGATAATTGATTAAATTTGGGTGATATGGACACCCGATTGGGTGTGATTAATTCACCAATTTCAACTTGGCCGATTTCTAGAATTTGCTAATTGGCGAAGATTTGCCACTAAATTTTTCCCTGAAGATATTGTAGGATACATGCATAGAGTGGATGAAGTTATCAATTTCATCAGTGTCCTTGGTGGAAAACTGGAAGAAGATGAGGTGGTAAAGAAGGTATTAAGAACTCTTCCTAAATCTTATAGTCATAAAGTTTCCGCTATTGAGGAACTTCAAGATTTACATCATTATTCTAGAGATTAGTTGTTTGGTTCTTTAGTAACTTTTGAATTAAGAGAGTTTTTTCAAAATAACTCAAGAAAAAAGGTTGCTTTTAAATCTAGAAAAACAAAGAAGGATGATGGTTCAGTTTTGGATGATGTTGATGAGATAGAAGCAAAATATTTTAGGAGATTGAAAAAGGGGACTAGAAAATACAGAGGTAATTTACCTTTCAAATGTGTCAATTGTGGAAATATAGTTCATTATGCTTCAAGGTGTCTAGCCAAAGTTTCAAATGATAAATATAAGGATAATAAAGGTAAATATATTAAGAGAAGTTATTATGTTAAAGAAGATGCTAGCATATCTAATGATGAATCTGATTATTTGGATGATGAAAATGATGAATGCTCGTTCATGGACTTGAATATTGGAAATAATTATACTGACTCTAAAAGACGTATGAAGGAAATTGCTCCAAAAATAGGTTACAACATCAAAGGAACTATAGTGACTGCTTTTCATGCTAGAGAGGAGAAAAAACACTGGATACTTGATACTAGATGCTCAAATCATATGATAGGTGATAAGAGTAAGTTTTTTAAACTTGAGAAGTTTGAAGGTGGTCTTGTTAAGTTTGATGATGATACATCTACTAAGATATGTGGAAAAGGTTCAATTAGTTTTGATGGAAAGCATAATACATATGATGTTCTTTATGTCAAGGGTATCTGGCATAATATTTTGAATGTAGGAAAAATGTGTAGCAAAGGATATAATCTTGTATTTCAAGATGGTGGTTGTGAAATAAAAAAAAGGAAGCTCTAAAACTTTGGTTACTATAGGAATAAGGAAAAATAGGAATGTTTATCATCTCAAAGGTGTTATTGGTAAGTTCTTTATGACTCAAATCAATGAAAGTTGGCTATGACATAAAATAATGTGTCACATTAATTTTGATAATCTAATGAGGATCAACTCTACTCAAGTTGTGAGAAATCTTTCAAGAATTACAAAGCCTATCAATGTAGTTTGCAAGGAATGTCAGGTTGGGAAGCAAACAAGAAAGAGGCTCAACATAAAAGAATATTCTACCGCAAGACATTTGGAATTGGTGCATACAAACCTATGTGGACCTACAAGAACAAGAAGCTTTCAAGGTGACAGGTATTTCATGTTGTTGATTGATGATTACTCTAGAATGACTTGGGTAACTTTTCTTAAAAAAATTAGAAGCTCTAGAAAAGTTTAAAGCATTTATAAATACGGTTGAGAATGAAATGGATATGAAAATAAAGTTCTTAAGGTCTGATGGAGGTGGAGAATTCATCTCTAATGAGTTTATTTTTGTGAAGATCATGGAATAAAGAGGCATTTATCAACTCCTAGAACTCCTCGGTAGAATAGAGTAGTGGAGAGAAAGAATAGGACACTTCAGGAAGCAATAAGAACAATGATGAAGGAAGAAAATGTACTGGATGTCTATTGGAGAGAAGCTATTCATATTGCAATATACATACTCAACAGAGTACAAGCAAGAGTAAATAGTTGAAATACTCCCTATGAACTATGGCATGGAAGAACTCCCATTGTCAAATATTTTACAGTGTTTAGAAGCAAATGTTATATCATAAGAGATGAAGAAAACTTGGGAAAGTTTTATGCAAGATCAAATGAAGGAATCTTCCTTGGATATTCTACAAGATGGAAGGTTTACTAGTTCTACAACAAGAGGTTGAAAAAGATAGTTGAAAGTGCAATTGTCAAAGTAGATGAAGAACCATATAAAAGCTTGGTACTGATAGAAGGATATGAATTTGATGAGTCTTATTGTAGAGAAGAATGAAAAGAAGAAGAAAACGAAAAGGAGATGCAAGTTGAAGAGGAAGAAGCTCCTGAAAGGATTCCTAAGACTCCTAAGTATGTGTAGAAGAATCATTTTGAAGATCATATCATTGGTGATAAGAGTAGATGTGTGTTGACAAGAAGAAAGGTTGTTATGACAGAAGAAATGTAAATTTGTGTCTACTTTCTAAAGTAGAACCTAAGACAGTGATTGAGGCATGGAAGGATGAGAATTGGACCAAAGCTACGGAAGAAGAATTGATGTAGATTGAGAAGAATTATACTTGGGAATTGGTTCCAAGACCAACAAACAAGAATGCAATAGGAAGTAAATGGGAATTATGGAAAAAGATGAATGAGAAAGGAGAAGTTGTCAGAAATAAGGCCAGACTTGTGTGTAAGGGCTACTCACAAGTGGAAGGAATAGATTTTGAGGAGACATTTTCTCTGGTGGAAAGAATGGAGGCCATTAGGATTTTTTTGGACTTTGCAACATATAATGATTTCAAGGTTTATTAGATGGATGTGAAGTTTTCATTCTTGAATGGTGAGTTGGAAGAAGAGGTATACATTGAACAACTGGAAGGCTTTCAGTTATCATATGATTCTAATATAGTTTGCAAATTGAACAAAGCTTTGTATGGTCTAAAGAAAGCTCCCAGAGCTTGGTATGCAAGATTGGATAGGTACCTATTGCAACAAGGATTCAATAAAGGTACCGTAGATAGAAATCTTTACTTTAAAGTTGAGAAGGATCAAATTTTGATTATGGTTGTGTATGTTGATGACATAATTTTTGGAAGAAATGAGGCAATGTGCAAGAAGTTTGCAAAAGAGATGCAAAATGAATTTGAGATGTCAATGTTTGGGGAGATGAATTTCTTCCTTGGGATATAAATCAGTCAGACGAAAAAAGGAATATTCATTTCACGGTCAAAGCATGTCAAGGAAATGCTAAAGAAGTTTGGAATGGAAGGATCTAAACTAGTATGTATTCCTATGGTTACTAGTTGCAAGTTGAGAAAGAATGATGAATCTCCTAAGACTGATCAAAGCAAGTACAAATTAATGATTAGTGGATTGTTATATCTAAATGCTACTAGATCGGATATCATGCATGCAATTTTTCTTGTGGCCAAATTTCAAGAAGATACTAGAGAATCACATGTGGTAGTAGTAAAGAGGATATTTAGATTTTTTAGGATACCCTAAAACATCTCTTCTCCAAAATATACCTATCAAGATGCCTTGTTAAATGGGTAATGTTATTAACAAAATTTGACCTTAAATTCATTTCTCAAAATGTGATTAAGGGTCAAGAATTGATCAACCACTTATCTGAGGCTCCCTCACCATTTGCTTTACCAAACCAAGTGGTGTTTCTTGATGATCATATTCTCTCACTAGATGATAAAAAAACATGGGATTTATACTTTGATGGTTCTAAATGTTGAACTGGCTTCGATTATGGTGTTATACTGCTACCTCCTTTTGACAAGCCAATTCCCTTATCATATCATCTTAATTTCCTATGAATTAATGACATCGCAAAATATGAAGCTCTTATCATTGGTTTGCATGTAAAATTGTCCCTTAAAATTCAATATTTTTGTATATTTAGATATTATCAACTAATCATATGGATCTTATCAAACAAAATAAGATAAACTATCCCAATATCATGACTTGGCCTTAGCAATGTTACAATTTTTTTCCTCATACACCATTGACAATATTCTAGAGAAAGATAATCAAAATGTGGATGTAATGGTGAGAGATGCTTCCCTTATATCCCTTGATTTTTCTATGGATTTCAACTTCACTATTAATAATCTCACTTCCTTGTCAATCTCGAAAACATCAAGGATGATGTGGATTTTTTTCTTAATATTAATTTGGATGAATGGCACTCCCATATATTTCAATATTTGTGTGATGGAAATTTTTTCCGATCCTTCTCAAAAAAGAACTCAAGCTTGTATCTAAAAGCTCACAACATGATACATAATTCTAGTGTTGAGAAAATGTGTCTCAACCTTGCAATTACATAAGGTGTTGTTAAACTAATGACGAAAATGGGGGGGAGTGGGGACCCGAGGGGTCCAGGGGGATCATCCCCCCCGGCTGGGGTCCAAGGGTAGCACATCCTGATGGGGTCTCGGTGGCTGTACCCCCAAAAGGAAAAAATTATTTATATTTTATTATTGTAAATCTGGACCATTCATCATTATGTCTCATATCTAACAATCGATATTTTATTAGCTTCACTTGCCCTAGAAGGCAACCCTATATTATGAGGGCATTGTACTACGACTATGTATTGTGATGTATTCTGAGAGCCTAATAGTGGTTGTGTTGCCTCTAGATCTCTGAGTGGTGATACTCCTGTAAGAAGCTTGCTCTCCAATTATTATATTGTAATCTTTGTGATTTATGAATAATATATTGGGCAGCTTTTGGAGTGTGGGTTTTTTCTCTCGAAATGGTTTTCCCCATGTAAATCATTGTGTTGTGGTATGCATGATATTTGTGTTTATTTATGCTTAAGTTTTTGTAACTGTTAAGGATCTATAAAAATTTTCATTATTCTCCTCTCAAGATTAGTGTAGGAAGTTTTTTTGCTACCTTAGCTTCCTTACAAGTGGTACCAAAGCTTGATCGCCTTTGGTTTCAGTTATGGGTTGTTGGGTTTTTGAACTAATCCAGATTTGAGTGGGAGCTTGTGTAGAAGAAACTTTGCGATCTTGTTATAAGAATTTTCAAATGGAAAGTTCATCAAGGAGAATGGAGGTAGATAAATTTTTTGGAAATAATTTTGAAATGTGGAAGTTGAAGATGGAGGATTTGTTGATAGATCAAGATCTGTGGGATGTTGTTGATGAGAATGTTTCAAGGCCTATAAATCCTACTCGGGTTGCTCAATATGATGTTATGGACTGTAAAGCTAATGGTCTAATCAAATTGTGTCTGGTAGACTCTGTTAAAATCAATAATAATGAAGAGACCTCTGCACAGAAATTATGGAAGAAGCTTGATGAGATGTATCAAGCCAAATCTTTAGTGAACAAGATTTTCTTGAGGAAGAAATTGTATTCCATGAGAATGGAAGAGGGTGGACGAATTACAGACCACCTGGAAGCATTCAATATGTTGGTGGCTCAATTGGCATCAGTTGGTGTTAAAATGGACGAGGAAGACAAATGTCAGATCCTGCTTTTTTCTTTGCCTAATGGATTCTCTTGTTATGGCTATTGGGAGTACTTTTGTTATATTGAAGACTGGAGATGTGGTGGGATCTTTGCTTTCTAAAGAGATGAGGAGGAAGGTATCCATCAGTACCAAGGAGGCCCTGCATGTTCATGGAAGACCTAAGGAAAAAGGAAAGAAGAATGAGAAGCATGACAAATCAAAGTCCAAGGGGAGATCTAAGTCTCCTAGAAAGTCCAAAGTTATTTGTTGGAACTTTGGTAAGCCTGGACATGTTCGTAAGGATTGCAAAGAAGAAAAAGAAGAAATTTGATCTTGATTCTGAGTCCGAGAAGGAAGATGGTGATGCATTCATTGCATCTTTGGCAACTCATGCAGGTAATGATGTATGGTTAATTGACTCAAGTGCATCTTTCCATATGACCTTTAATAGATATTGGTTTTTTGAATATGAATAATTTGATGGAGGTAAGGTTTACTTGGGTGATGATTCTTATTTAGTCATCGTTGGCTATGGTAAAGTTAAAATCAGGTTTCCTAAGGGTAGAATAAGAAGGATTAATGGTGTGTTGCATATCCCTGGTTTAGCACGAAATTTGTTATCTATGAGAAAACTAATAGATGCAAGTGTGCAGGTAGTATTTTCTGATGTAGGATGCAAGATGGTCAGAGGTGCTATGGTGATTGCTAGAGGTGTCAGATATGGCACATTGTATAAGCTTGATGCATGCACTGTTGAGTGCAATAGTACTTTTGTGAAAAGAAAGTTTGTGGAAGAAGTGAGGGTTTCACCTTCAACAGATGGTCATGGCTTTTGGGTACCCAAGGGTGCTCTTTCTTTTGAATCAAAGTTACATGCAGAGAAAATTGTGTTATGGCACCAGAGACTTGGCCACATTGGAGAAAAGGGTCTAAGGACCTTGAAAAATAAAAACCTCATTGAAGGTTTGTCTGATTGTAATCTTGAATTTGATTTTTGTGAGCAATGTATTTATGGAAAACAAAATTGCATTCAGTTTTACTCAATTTCTTATAAATCTTGTGGTGTATTGGATCTTATACATTTTGATGTGTTTGGTCATATAGATGTTCCTTCAATTGGTAAATCCACATATTATGTTTTATTTATTGATGATTATAGTAGGACATGGGTATATTTTTTAAAGAGTAAATTTGAAGTTTTTAATCAATTTAAAGAATTTAAAGCAATGGTTGAGTTGCAGACTAGAAAGAAAATAAAATGTTTGAGGACTGATAATGGCAGTGAATTTTTCTCTAATGATTTTGATAGATTTTGTAAAGATTGTGGTATTCATAGACAAAAGACAACTCCATATTCTTCACAATAGAATGGGGTTGCAAAAAGAATGAATAGGACATTGATGGAGAATGTTAGGAGTATGTTGAGTGGTGTTGGTCTAGAACAAAGGTTTTTGGCTAAAGTTGTTACCACTGCTTGTTACTTGATTAACAGCTCTCCTACATTAGCTCTTGTTGATAAGACACCTACAAAGGCATGGTCGGGCCACAAGCCTTCATAATACATCTTAGAGGTTTTGGTTGTGAGGCATATGCATATGTGCCAAAGGAGAAGCGGACAAAGTTGGAGAATAGGGTTGTGAGATGTATCTTCATCAAATACAGTTATGGTGTGAAAGGATACAAGCTTTGGGATCCTATTACACAGAAGGTAATACATAGTAGAAGTGTTATTTTTAGAGAAACTAAGCCTTCTTTTGTTACATTATAGCAAAAAAAAAGTAAATAGGAAGATGTGATTCAATTTCCTTCTACACTTGAGAAAGTTGAATCGAGGCCCATGGATAGACAAGAAGTTGAGGAGAGCTCATCCAACTTTGAATCTTTAGAAGAGGAGGAAGAACCTCCAACTCAGCTTGTTTGTAGGTCTACAAGGCATGGAAAACCACCTGAAAGGTATTCACCTAATGATTGGAGATGTATTTTTTCTTTGAGTACTAACATGGATGAGCCTAGATCAGTAGAAGAGGCATTAGGTATGAATGATGTAGAATCCTGGAAGATTGCTATGGATGAAGAAATGGAAGCTTTGAAAAAAAATGATACATGGGATCTTGTACCATTTACTGAAGGACAAAAACCTGTTGGTTGCAAATGGGAGTTCAAGAAAAAGATTGGTTCAGATGGAAGTATTGAGAAGTACAAAGCAAGGTTGGTTGCAAAAGGTTACTTTCAAGTTGAGGGTGTTGATTATGGTGAGATATTTTCTCCTGTTGCAAAAATGACATCCATTAGATTTTTTCTTTCTATTGATGCTTCTTATGATTTAAAGGTTGAGCAAATGGATGTGAAAACTACTTTCCTTCATTGTGACTTGGAGGAGGATATTTATATGACACATCCAAAACACTACGTGGTGAAAGGTAAAAGTAAATTGGTTTGCAAATTGAAGAAATCTTTGTATGGTTTAAAACAGAGTCTTAGGATGTGGTACCAAAAATTTGATACATATGTGTTGAGTTTGGGATTTGAGCATTCTAAACTAGATCATTGTGTTTATTATAAAACTGATGGTGATTGTTTCCTATTTATTGCATTATATGTTGATGATATGTTATTCATTAGTAAAGGGAAAGGTATGACTTCATAAATGAAATCTCAACTTGCTACTAAGTTTGAAATGAAAGATCTTGGTGTAGCTAAACACATTCTTGGGATGGAAATTAGAAGAGATAGAGTGAACACAAAGCTATGGCTTGGCCAAAGTAAGTATGTCAATTCAATTTTACAGAGGTTTGATATGCAGGATTGTAGACCATCGTGTGTTCCTGTTTCCATAACTAAAATCTCAACTTGCTACCAAGTTTAAAATGAAAGATCTTGGTGCAGCTAAAAACATTCTTGGGATGAAAATTAGAAGAGATAGAGTGAACAAAAAGCTATGGCTTGGCCAAAGTAAGTATGTCAATTCAATTTTATAGAGGTTTGATATACAGGATTGTAGACCATCGTGTGTTCCTATTTCAGTTAGAACAAAGTTATCTAGTTCAGATTGTCCAACATCCCCATCAAAGATGGAAGACATGAGCAAAGTGCCTTATTAGAGTGTAGTTGGAAGTTTGATGTATGCTATGGTTTGTATTAGACCAGACATTGCCCAAGTAGTGGGAGTTCTTTCTAGATATATGTCTAATCCTGGTAGAGTTCATTGGGATGCAGTTAAAATATTCTTTAGATATTTGCATGGTACCTCAGATTATTCCTTATGTTATCACAGTAATATGATTGAAGACAAGATTTCCCTTGATATTCATGGTTATGTGGATTCAGAATGGGAAGGTGATGTTGATAGCAGAAGATCCACCAATGCTTATGTGTTTACTTTATTTGGTGGTACAATTAGTTGGATAAGTAAGCAACAGGTTGTGTTTGCTTTGTCCACTGCTGAAGTAGAGTATATGGTAACTAATCATGCTTGCAAAGAAGCCATTTGGCTTAAGAGACTGTGTTTAGATATTGGAATAAAATAAGGTGTAGTGACAATTTATTGCGACAGTCAGAGTGTGATATTTCTAGCCAAGAACCCAACATTTCATACTAGGACCAAGCACATTGATGTACAATATCATTTTGTTAGAGATATGGTCAAAGATGGCAAGGTGAAGTTGGTTAAGGTAGAGACTTTGATGAATGTTGTTGATTCTTTAACTAAGCATGTGAGCATAGAGAAGTTTAGATGGTGGTAAGAGACTATGGGCCTTTCGAGCCCTACCAATTAAGAGATGATGATGACACCCTTTCGTTGTCTTTGCAAGGTGTTCAACAAGTGGGAGATTTGTTGAGAAAATGTATCTCAACCTTGCAATTACATAAGGTATTGTTGATACATAAGGTACTGTTCAACCGACGACAACAGGGGGGGCGTGGGGGGGATCATCCCCCTGGCTGGGGTCTAGGGCCAACATGCCTTGGTGGGGCCTCAGGGGCAGCACCCCCAAAAGGAAAATTTTATTTATATTTTATTATTGTAAATTTGGACCATTCATCATTATGTCTCATATCTAACGATCAATATTTTATTAGCTTCACTTTCCCTAGAAGGCAACCCTATATTATGAGGGCATTGTACTACGATCGTGTATTGTGATGTATTCTAAGAGTTTGATAGCGGTTGTGTTGCTGTCATAGCCCAATTTTATTGCTTATTTATCATAATATGGTAAATTAAATTATGAAAGAAATTCAATTAAATATTAAATGGATAATTTGGAATATTCAAAAATTGAATGAAAGAAGTTGACTGATGTTGACTTTATGAACTTTTGGAAATTATTTTATATGTTACCAAGAATTGAATGTTACTGATCAATTTACAAGTGCAAGTGTGTGCAGTTGCAGGGTGAAAGGTTGAAGGATGAGAACATAGATGAAGTAGGATTGTTTAGCCAGATTGAATGGTAAGCCAGTTGGAATCTGGGTGCACACACCACAAATGGCATGATGACTTGCATTTGAACTAATTTTCTTATATAAAAGAACATAATTTCTTGGCTTGAATTGTTTCAGTGTTTGAAAATGAATGGCTAGTAGATTAAATTTTCTACTTAAACTTTGTGTTTGAAGAAAACGAGAGTGAGTATTGTAAAGAAAACTCCCTTGTTAGTATAAATATATATATGTGTGTGTGTGTGTGTGTGCTTGAAATGAAAATTCAAGTTCTTTGTTTTAAATGAAAGTGTGTGAAACTTATAAGCCATTCCAAACAAACGACTTATAGATGAATTCATATATATATATATATATATATATATATATTATATGTATGTAAAATAAATATGAATACATACATATACATATATATAAATATATGTAAATACCTTATTTGAATACAAGGTAAATGTGAATGAAATCCTTTAAATGTATATAGATATATAACTATATATATATATATATATATGTATACATATTCAAATTCATATAGAATTCAAATTGATAACTGATATATTATGAATCGAACTGAAAATCAATGAAAAATTACAAGGCAATCCCATGATGAATGTGGCATGCCGAATCATTAAGACAATGTTCAAAATTAGAGGCCAACAACTATGGTAGGAACAAGCCATAATGATAACACCCAACCGCATGCAAGAAAGTGTGGTTACCATTTTTGAATGGGAGTGGTGGAAGAAAAGCAAGGATTGATTTGGAAGAAAATCAACAAGAAGCAAAAAGGCAGAGAAGAGAACGCAATGGTGTGATTCTTGAAATAATATTGATTTCACTATCTTACTTTTTTCATGTTTAGCTAGTGTTTGTCACTACTTTGATGGAAAATTGATATCACAGTAACATACAAGGTAAATGTGAATGAAATCCTTTAAATGCACATATATATATATACATATTCAAATTCATATAGAATTCAAATTGATAACCGATATATTATGAATCAGACTGGAAATCAATGCAAAATTACAAGGCAAGTCCATGATGAACGTGACATGCCGAATCATTAAGACAATGTTCAAAATTAGAGGCCAATGACTATGGCAGGAAAAAGCCATAATGATAGCACCCAATTGCATGCAAGAAATTATGGTTACCATTTTTGAATGGGAGTGGTGGAAGAAAAACAAGGATTGATTTGGAAGAAAATTGACAAGAAGCAAAAAGGCAGAGAAGAGAACGTAGTGGTGGGAAAAATCTAAGGAAATCTTGCCCAAAAAGCTCGACCATTGAGGTAATTTGATTTCTTGAAATAATATTGATTTCACTATCTTTCCTTTTCATGTTTAGCTAGTGTTTGTCACTACTTTGATAGAAAACTGACAGCATAGTAACATACAAGTCTCTGTCTATGTGTCTCAACTTGAGTTGAAGGTATTGTCTTAGCGACCACCCTCTAGGGAATCGCATGGCCTACAACCTACTTTTACTTAGCACTTAGAATGGAGCCATTTGGCTAGCCTTCTGTGCTAGACTGAGGCATCAAACCCTAAAGAAGCAATTGTATGTAAGTTCACTCAATCATGTAAGCCATATCGTGGCTATTAGAAATCTTATCCTGATCGAATGCATACCTTTTGGTGTTTGATTCTGTAGAGGTTCGCATTCCGAACCTGTCAAAGTATGTTATCCTTTTTGTTACCTTTGATATGTATCGAATGTGTCTTACTTTAAACATGTCACCTTCCATTATCGATTAGGCCAATAATGGTAAGGGAAAAATGGTTCAATATTGAGAAATGTGGAAATCGTATTTGTATAAAGAGGATGCCCTCGACTGAAGAACCAATGGAATGTATGAGTTGGGTTTCATTGTATCCTTGTAAGGATCGATCCTCATGATTGATAGGCTAATTTATTTGAATAAGAATCAAATTTTACTTTACATGATGTATAGTGTTGCATGCATTAAGGGATAAGCCAGAATTCCCATAAGGGAAATTTCAAATATAACTTAGAGGTTAAGAAAGGAAGCACCCGACCTTAGAAATGGATTGAATCTAGAGCAACCTTGGTTGTTTTTTGCAGCTTGAATAGGTAAAATTATTGTTGAACCTAAAACTTTCTCCATTCTTAACTGAAATATTTTCTCAAGAAATTCATCGACAAACATGTCGAACTTGGTTTCTTTATATTATTAAAGTTGCTTATCGTAATTCTAGTAATGTAAGTATTCAGGATCTAGATAATGGACATTTTGTCCTTATGATTGAAATTGGGCTATTTGATTTGTTTATTTTCAATTCATAATGGAAAACCCATTTTGTATTAAATGGTGAACATTTATTTGTAAAGTGATCATTTAGCATGTAAACAACTTGAGATCAACAAACTGAGTAAATGACATTATTTGTATATAAATGTAATTTGTTTAGTATGAAACCATATTGTGTTGATGTAAACAAAGGTTAATCTTTTGCAAACAACTCTGTTTTGTTAAAAAGTTATCATTATAGATGGAAACAACCTTGCTCAATAAACTATTTAGTATGAAAAATAACTTGTTTTATAATTGTTTAGTAGGAAATAGTACTTGTTCTATTCAAACAATGAATGCACATATGTGAACAACTTGCTTTATAACTATTTAGTAGGAAAAAATACTTGTTTTGTTCAAACAATGAATATACATATGCAAACAACTAGATTTACAATTGTTTAGTAGGAAACGGTACTTGTTTTGCTTAAACAATGAATGTTCATAAGTAAATAGCTTGTTTTATGACTGTTTAGTAGGAAATAATACTCATTCTGTTTAAACAATGAATGTTCTTATGTAGAAAGCAATGCTAGAGTATCATAGTTGTGAGGATGTGATAACAGTATGTGTGAAACTGTTAGCATAGACTTTGTTCGGATTATTTATTTTTGACAAGAAACGTCAAATGGAATACTATTTTAAGATTGCAATCTAAATTAATGATTATTTCATAATGTATGCACAAACTTTAACATTAGTAGGCACATATATGTGTATGCACATAGGCTTCATCTATGTACATACACATACTTGTGACATACCTTCTTTTGTTTTTAGTACATTTTTAAAAGGTAAAATGCTTAAGATGATAAGTAGAAAATAGTCATAAGAATGATATGACTGATTGTTGAATTACTTTGTGAATCATAAATCTGATTTTTGTTTAGAGTACAATTTAGTATTATGTTTCTTCTTTTGAAAACATTTGTGAAAGAATATTTTAAATACTTGAACAAAACAGTGATACCTTAGTTGACTAGAGCACCTACGAATAGATGCTACTAGAGGGTAGATAGCTATTATGAGATGTATACTAGAAAGTTACCTTCTGGGATGGGTGCCAAAATGGAGTTCAAAGAGTATAGGTTTGCTTTACCAGAACCTATTGTTTGCTATTGCTGCAACACATTTATTATGCTTGGACAAGCAATATAGTTCATTATGTATGTATGAATGAACTTTGTGATTTCACTCTCTATCATTCCTAGCATAGATCGTGCATTTTATTTTATAACTTGTAGATAGAATTTCATGTTGATGTATGGGCACACACCAGATTCCACATTGCAAATTGTTCTCTTGCTAAACTTTCTGTGTAGGGTAGGGCATTATTCAAGTCAAAAGAATTCCAGGGAAGCATAAGCTTCATGGTTGGGAGGTAAAGCACTTCAACCATGTTCTTGTCCACCAATGGAGGTGAGCATCAAAGAGGAACCTTTGTTGTTCACAAGACTATTACAGTCTAAGATGTAACTGATGTAATTCATTCTTATACTTGATGTAAAGTGTACAATGCAATGACTTTGTGGCCTTAGGAGCAAGTCAAACCTGATATTGTAATTTGACTTTTGAAGTGAATATATGAATCTTTGACTCATTTTAAATGGATATGTGTAGCTACGATTGACTTTAGCCACTAATTATGTCTTTTTTAATTTGGAGTATATTCATGTGTCATTTACAATAATACTAATTAAGTAATAATTTTTGAATGGGTTATTATAGTTGCTTCTGGATCTTCGAGTGGTGATACTCTTGTGAGAATCTTTCTTTACAAGTATATTGTAATCTTTGTGATTTCTAAATAATATATTGGGCGGCTTTTGGAGTGTGGGGTTTTTCTCCCAAAAGGGTTTTCCCCACGTAAATCATTGTGTTGTATGCATGATATTTGTTTTTATTTCTATTTAAGTTTTTGTAACTATTAAGGATTTGTAAAAGTTTGCATTATTCTCCTCTAAAGATTAGTGCAGGAAGTTGTTCCACTACCTTAGCTTCCTTACATCTAGCTAATGTGATTTATCAAAGGGAATATAATGGTCTTCTTCTCCATTTCCTTAATAGATCATAGATCCATGTTGCCCTTGAAGAATCCCATTTCGGTGCTTGTGGAGGTCATTTCAGTGATCAATCTTTGTTTCAAAAATTACTTTGCATCGATTATTATTAGAAAAACATGAAACAAGACTCTTTTGCCAAGTTGTAAAAAAATGTCCTAAATGTCAATAACATAATAATTTGATTCATGCTCCTACCCAAGAACTTCATGCTCAAGTGTATATTTGGCCATTTTCCATGTGGGTCTTAGACCTTATTGGTAAAGTCTCTCTTCCTTCTCAAGGACATACTTTTATTCACATCTAAAAATTATTTCACGAAATGGGTTGAAGAAGTTCCACTTTGATCCATAACAGTTGAAGTCATTTGTCATTTTATACTTGACAACATTATGGAACAATTTAATATTCCTTCCACTTTAGTTTTAGATAATCGTGCATCATTTAAGAACAAAGTAGTGAAGAAATTCCTTTAAAAAATTGCATACAACATCATTTTTCTACACCATATCATCCATGATAAAATGGTCAAGCAAAATTTTATAATAAAAAAATTGAACAAGTCTTACAAAAAATTGTTAACAAACATGATAAAGATTGACATACTCAACTCTCTTACATATTATGGGCTTATTGCACAAGAATTTGTACGGCTACGGGTACTACTCCATACAATCTTGTGTATGACATCAATGTGGTTATGTCTTTGGAGTTAGACATCCCTTTGTTGTGAATTTCTCTCAATGTAATTCTAGATGATAATTCTTATAGAGAATAGCTTCAACAATTTGAGATACTCAATGAACAACATATACATGCTCTTGAACATCTACATGCTTATTACAAGAGTCTTCAATGAAAATATAATGTAAGTGTTATCCATCATCCATTCAAGGTTGGTGATATGGTACTCTATGAAAATCAATGCAATGTGAATGTCGGGCTGGAGAAAAGGGAGAGTTTAGCTTGAACTAGTTAGTACCCTACATCATCACTAAGGTCTACAGATCAAGTGTATACAATCTTTCTACGATGGATGGTACACCTCTTAAGGAACCTATTAATGCTATGAATTTGCGTAGATTTTATGCTTAGAGTCATTTTAGTTTCTAAATGGTATGCTAGTATGTAAAGCATGTAGGTTTGATAGATGAGTTTATTTTCTATTTGATGTTGCATTGCTTCATTCATGACAAACATTGGTGTCTTTAATTTTAGAGTAACTTTTTCTTATAATGATAATTACTTGTTAGCGTGATATTCAATCATTTTTGTATCATGTTAATTAGATCATTTAACAATTAATTGTTCAATTAGATTAGAGTTGCATGTGTGCACTAGATAAAATGTGGTATTTAATTAAACAATTTTACTAGGTTATTTAATTAGATCACATCTATCAATCAATGAATCGATTAGATCATTGTTGCATTTATTAAATAATTTTGATTAGATTGTTTAGTTAAATAACAAGTGTATCTAATTTTCCATACATGTTAATTCACATTAGCATTTAATTCAAAAAATGTAGTACATATTTTAAAATTAGATCACATGTCATACAAAAACATTTACATAAAAAATAAAAAATGCTCATATATCATATGTCCATGTACATCCTCATATCATCACACTAACAAAATATGGTGTATCATATATAAATCATGTCATTGCCCTGTGGGCCTATGACTATTAGCCCCTTCAAGGCCTCACAGTGGTGCTTAGTGAAAGAATAGACTGTGAATAACTCCTAGAGCTACTCTATGCCTGCACAACCTTGAGCTTGAATCTAAGATTTGTATTGGCCTCTTGTGCCTCTATATAATGTTGTTGAAGTCAATGTATCTTGGCTCACTCTCTCTCTAGATCTTCCCATAAGATCATTTGAGCATGATCATCAATAGGAGATCGATCTCTCTCTACTCTAAGCTCCTCATATGTAGATCTTTTTCGTGCAATGGGCTCAAAAATCTCCACATGACACCCTATAGTTTGTTGTGGCCTATAATTGGCCCACATGGGTTGATGTAGCTACATTTCAGAAACCATCTCTGCTACCACTTGACCCATAAAGTTGAGCCAATCTCAAGTGCCAATTGCAAAGAGGAAAACATAATATCAAGTCAGATACATCATCACATAAAATCTAAAGCAAAATTAAGTGCATCATCTAGTATACTATAAAATTAAAATCATATCATGTATTACTTAGATCACCAACTTTTTAGTAGGGATCCACGCATGAGATAACTATAATTGTGTCTAGGTTTATTGGGGGCATGGTCTCAGCTAATCCACTTATCTCCTAGTGCTCATATACACTCAATATTTCTGGTGTAGTAGTGTGTGTGATACATGAGGACAAGACCTAGGTCTCTCGTCAAGGGTATCATTGGCCTCCTCCCACTCCTCTAGATCTCCTCATGATGCCATTTTTAGACGATCCTCATCATAATCTCTAAATGCACCATCATTTTCATTTTACTCCTCATAATCCTTGTGATGTTGTGGACATGGCTCAGATTGTTGGTAGGATGATCTGCATTAAACACATGATCTAGACATGTGGTGCTCCATCACCTAGTATATGAGATGCTTGCTCCAATGTTCATCTGTATTAGACACAAGATGTGCATCTCACTCCTCATCATCAAAATCACTCCAAGGAACGTCCATGATGGTCAAGCGAGCTATGTCCTAGGGTATGGTGCTACTATGATTCAATCTAAGATAGGTCAGTTGAAGGATGAGAAATCCTTAAGGGCAATCAAACTGTCTAGTCACTCAGCCATAGTAGAATGATATAACAATATACTCATATTGATTGATGAAAAATTGGTCCCACTATATCCTATCATGTTGTGACAAACTTGTCCAAGCCTATTTTTCACTATATGGCCTCCATATCATGTCTAGAACATCCAATCAATCAAATGTAATATGCCAATATCAAATATCTTCATACTATCATGGTCTCTTCAATGGTTAAGAATAAGCTCAAGGATATGACCATGCTACCTCTATCAGATATCTCATGGGTTGCATGCAAGTGATGTGCTTGAACATCCATACTTGGAGAAGAGTGCATGTCATCAAACTCTATATCTCATAGTGTACATATCTACTAACATCATAGTAAAGGTGATCTAGCATGCTTCGCCCCAAAGTGAACATGGTATGCTGCTTCTCCATTGCTTATATAGTGTGTACAATGCCCCCATGTAGTTGTGTGCCTTGTCCATCTAGCACAATTTCCAGTGTGATGGTTGTGATCAATATATGACAAATAACAGGAATAACGACATCTCCATACAAAAGCCATCATAACTATATTCGACCCTTGCCATAATTTGGCATAGATAAGTTGATATAGTATAGTTGGTTAGCTAGGATATCGTATGATGTCCTCCCCTCCTCATGGCTTATGATCCTACCCCACATGGGTAACCGTAGAATGCAATACACATCATCAAACGTCACAATCATCTCTCTTATTGGAAGATGAAAGGTAGAAGTATTTGTGTCCCATCGCTTTATGAGTGTCATCAACTTCCCATCATGATACCTCATGGTGGGAATAATGTAGACCCGAATTAAATTGATATCTCTTAGGTGTCTTTGATCTACTATTAAAAGTAATGTGTTGTGGTTGCATAAAAGTTTGTATAAGAAAAAACTCAGATGCTCTTGCATGTGTGGTGGTACCTGTCAATGACCAAAATATTATTGCATTACTTCAATCATCAAATGACAAATCAATTTAAAGTAAGAATTACAAGTTCTAAGATAATGTGTTTGGTCAAGGGTGTCATAGTTGGGCTAGGGTGCCCATATATGTATAGGGTGCCAATGTTGGACAATGGTTCCCTCATGGGTCTAGGGCGCCCAGTTTGGTCAAGGGTGCCCCATTTTTAATAAAATCACCAAAAGCAATGAAAATTGAGCTCCTAACTATGTGGAAAGTGAAAACACAACTCAACTCTCGTGTTGACACCCCTTGTGTGATGTGGTCTTTTAGGTCCTCTAGTCTCAATGTGTGATATAGTCATCATTGTGACATTTTCGCTTTTAGGTATGCTTGGGCTAGCTCAAGATGCTCTTAAACTACAAAAGTCAAAATGAATAACAAAGCTAAACAAGTTAGTTCTTACAGTGACAAAATTGGTAACATGTCACTTCCAAGCTTGCCTCATTCTTGAATCATCATAACTTGGGATTACAAACATTGATTTGTGTCATTTATTGTGTTGAAATCTTGGTTCCACCCTCATTTTCATCAAATTCTCTTTGGTCCTTGGCGTTATGTTTGCATGACCCTAAAAAAGGAATTTTCATCAAAAACCTTAATCAATTCAACGTGGGGAGATCACCACCCTATTTCTACATCCATAAAGCAAGCTTAAATAGGGGGGACATACATCTACCCTCAAATTTCATTCTCCTTAGAAGTTTTGGACTAACACATTTATTATGTGTAGGCTGATTTCAAATTTCTCACAAAGTTGGTTTTGTTGAGATGTGATTCCTAATGCCATGTGTTACAGGTTACTACACTAGGGGCTTGTTCTATCACTTGGCAAATGATTTAAAATCCTCAATAGTTGTGATAAATAATTGAAGTAGTGATTACAGTTACTTTTTTTTGAAACAAGCCAATGATCTATTTTATTGTGTTAACTTACAGGTGTTATTAGGGTTTCTCTTCGATTCTAGCAGTCAGACGGTAGGAATTATTTATCATAATCCTCAAAATATTTCTGACCTATATCATAATCAAACACCAGGCCCTCAATGACTCCTTGGAAATCTTATATCACTACATGTTTTTTTTTTGATAAAGAGAACCCATGTCGAATACTCTTATTATTATAGGTCCAATTAGGATCTGCAATACCAATCAAACTTATTATTGTAGAAAATCATGGTCAAAATACAACTTTTAAGGATGCAGAGAGATACAAAAAGAAGGCTTTATGGTTACATACATTGATAGTTGCATAGAACACAACACCGTAATCAAGATCTTCTTTTACCTCTACGTCTATCATCACCAAGTCTGTATTCTCATCTAGGTACCCCATTAACATGTTGTCTTCTTCTACTTGTGCATTTGATATGAAGACGTATGTATCCTCTTCTAAGTCCAGATAATCTATTTCAACATCTTCAATTTGTACATCTATCATCACTACTTCCACATACTCCTCTACAATTTCCATTTCAACATTTGTGCATATCTTAGTCTTTTCACTAGCCATGGCTGCGCTATCAAACGACTAGTGAACCAAAAAGATTTAGCAAACTCATTAATAACTGAGAGCAGTTCATGTCTTTAGGGAAAGTATATTAGAAAACTGAACTTTTGGGTATCCTTTTTCATATGTTATGATTTACCTTTTTGTACTTTAGCTTGTCATGCACGTAGTGTCATATGGACGCTAAAGTGGGGGCTAAATGTAATGTCATAAATTGTGCTCCCTAAAGGTGAAAGTACAATTTCATGCCTTATTTGAGGCTAGCTTTGGTGTCCACTTCATTATTACAATTTAGAAACACTCCCTAGCCTTCACCTTCCCTTCAACCCAAGAGAACGTGTTAGTGCTACCCTAAAAATGCCTTCTCGATCACATTTCACCATTTTAACCTCAACAAATGCTCATTTTCTGAATGAGTGGACTAAGTAAGAAGACCCAAAACTCAAGAATCAAATTTAAATGTGTACAAAATAGCTAAACTAGGGTACCACCACTCTAGACCAAGTGTTTTTCTTGACAATTTTGATCTCTTATTTTTGTCACTCTCTTATTTATGATATGTGAATTCAAATTCGAGATTTGGTAGTAAATTAATACCAAAAGTTAAATTTAAATGAGTTGGCCTACACTTTAATTTATTCCCATGTTTCACTATATAAACATGAATTATTATTTCAAGAAGACAATCAATCATAATTATAGCAAAGCCCTACCAAAATATATATCTAATTTTACAGAATTACAAAACAATTTTCAGATTTGATCAAGTTAGCACAATGATTGGAGTTTGATGCCAATGCAACTAGTTGTAATCTAGGGTTAGAGATAACTTTTGTCTCCCTTCAAGCACCTAATGACTTGTTTTCGGCATGTTCTCATCTTTAGAAATTGATCTCCTTGTTTCCCTAAGTATGGTATTTAAGTAGCTTGATTTTCCCTAAGGTATTTGACCCTCTTAGGTTGATCTTGATTGTGTCATGTAGGACTCATTCTCTAACACATTTGAGTAGGATTTTTTATTATTTACTTTGTATTATAGCTCATTATAACCTTAGACACATTTAATGTTTAAAAAACACGCTTTATCCATCAACAAATTGGATGTTCATGGAGGTAGAAATACCAAAATGAGGGTTTGACCTAGGAAAACTCCTATAAAGCCACCCTTTTCCCCCTCTTTGTTATGATTTTGCAAGTTTAGATCTAAAGACTTGACACTTTGTAGAGTGAAAAAGGACAGTGCAAACCTGTATGTTGCAACTCATAAATTTATAGATCATAAATCCTACTTCTTAGTCAAGGGCACCACTTAAGGTTTAGAGCACACACTTTATCCATCAACATATTGGCTATTTGCAAAGGTAGAAATACCAAAATGGGGGTTTGACCTAGGAAAACTCCTATATAGCCAGCCTTTTCCCGCTCTTTGTTGTGATTTTGAAGATTCAAATCTGAAGACAAGTTGCAGAGTGGGAAAGGATAGTGCAGACTTGTGTGCCACAACTCAAAAATTTACAAATCCTGAAACCTACTTCGAGATTTGACAGTAAATTAATCCCAAAAATTAAATTTAAATGAGTTGGCATACACTTTAATTTATTCCTATGTTTCACTACATAAACATGAATTATTATTTCAAAAAGGACAATCAATCATAGTTACAACAAAGCTTTGCCAAAATACATATCCAATTTTATAGAATTACAAAGCAATTTTCAAATTTGATCAAGTTAGCACAATGCTTAAAGTTTGATGCCAATGTAAGAACTAGTTGGAATATAGGGTTGGATATAGCTTTTGGCTCCCTTCAATCACTTAATGACTTGTTTTTAGCGTGTTCTCATTTTCAGACTTTGGTCTCCTTGTTGCCCTAAGGTATTTAAGTATCTTGATTTTCCCTAGGGTATTTGACTCTCTCTTGGGTTGATCTTGATTGTGTCATTAGGACTCCTCTAACACATTTGAGTATGGTTTTTCTTATTTACTTTGCATTTTAGCTTATTATAACCTTAGACACACTTAAAGTTCAGAACATACACTTTATCCATCAACAAATTGGCTATTCATGGAGGTAGAAATACCAAAATGGGGGTTTGACCTAGGCAAACTCTTATATAACCACCCTTTTCCCCCTCTTTGTTGTGATTTTGCAAGTTCAAACCTAAAGATGACAAGTTGCAGAGTGGGAAAGGATAGTGCATACATGTGTGCTACAACCCCAAAATTTACAAATATTGAATCCTACTTCTTAGTCAAGGGTGCCACCACCCTTGACCCTCCAATTTAGCTCCAATTTTTTGTGAAAAGTGCACATACATCTGTCCTTCTCAGGTCTGCTTTTATTTCGTCAATTTTCAGTTTCATCTATGCGAATAATTTGTATTTTCAGATTTGATTACATAGATAATTAGGTCAACAAATTCACATTAAATCCAATCAATTTTCAAACCAGCAAAAGAACCAAATCCAAAGCAGATTGACTCTCCTTACAAGATGAGGACTTCTCACATCCATTGAGAGTAACAAATTGTACACCGTTCTTTTTGTCCTTGTTTGGAAACGGAGAGGTCACCGTTAAAAAGAGCGAGCCGTGGCACGAGCATGAACGTGAAGATGAAAATGGATGATGGAGTTAAACCAGGGGGCCCAATCCGTAGCCTTATATTTCGGAAGAAAAGTCAACTAACACAGCTTAGTTGCGTGCGTTTTTACCAAGCATGGTACATTGTATACGATTCCAGAGAAGCAGAGCAGGAAAGAATGGATTGCGTAGTCGTTGTTATGGTGCAACTGCATCAACCTAGTGGCATAATACATGCCCATTACGCCACGCCATTATCCCCAAAAACAAATGAGAACAATCTGAAAAATCATGCCCGTCATGGGTCCCGCACAATATACAATGTTTACAGAGAAAACTCGCTATTAAGTTGACAATCGGTATGTGAAGCCCCCCCGAGAAAAGGCAGGGGAAGGGGTCCTGCCACGTCAACAGGGTAGGTGGGAGACATCGCTGACGCCACATCACAGTCTGGTAGTTGGCGCTGCTCAGGCGATCCATCGATGGAGGGCTTATCGAGCACAGTATAAGTACAAGATGTAACTTGCGGCAGGGTTGACTTGGGCAGCTGAGGGGCGGCAGGGGGGGCAGAGTACCCAAACCAGGTCGCAGAGCTATGGCTATACGAAAAGTTAGGACCGCTCCCCAAGGTGGGAGGTCATGTGCGGGACCGGGGGCTTATCGTGGGGTCGCCGATATTCCGACGGCCCAGATCCTGGTGGGCGTGCGCGAGGAAGTGGGGGGACCGTCCGTCCTCTCTCTTTTATCTTGTGTGTCTGCCATATAAGGATTTATGTTTGGTGGGGATGGCAGATTTGGGAGTGAGGCAGAAGGTGGGTGATTGCGGATTATGATGTTTTGGCCTTGAGGTCAACACAATCTCTTTTAATAACTTCGATGGTGCCCTCTGACCAACGATTATATTAGTGCCCTTCCTAATCAGAGCGCTTATATATAAAAACTAATAATTTAATCCTGCACTACCATCATTAGCACAATCCTACAAAGACCCTGTCAGAGCATTAAGATTGGGTATTCCATCTGGAGGCTTGTTAATGCAGTTGGATTGGTGGGAGGGCATAGTGTGCTGTGATGGATACAAGATTGAAATTTGTGTGAGCTGTTGTGGTGCGCGGTTATGGTCTCCCGGCTTATAATTGGATGTGATTGATTTTGGGAAAGTTGAGGCAATGATAGCAGCAGATGCTTTTGCACGTTGAAACTTTTGAAAGTGAGTTGGGAATCAGGGCCATGAGACCAGATTCTGCATCATCATCATCATTATCCTGCAATCCCACAGAATTAAATGCTCCCGCTCTTCCAGGGATCCTTTGTGCTTGCACAGTTAATGTTGGGGAGCTCTGACGAATTCAGGGAGTGGGTATATACTGGTATGCCATATTTTTGCTCTATCTTCATTCAATTATTACTCAATTCCGATTGTATGCTAGTTAAAGTCATTGTAAGGATGGTTGCCCATTTGGAAGCTCATCAAAACGTTGTGTAGAGATGTCTGTCAATCTTGTTGCAGTCTGCAATTCATCTGTGTAAATTTTAGCATAAAAAATGTTGCTACCTGTGTCCCACAATTGGAAACTTAGAGCTTCCAATCCTAGGGCGCTTCTTTGGCTTGTATGGTGGTGCGCTTCGTTGTCCCTTTCCTATCAACAAAAAGGCAATATCAAGAGTGGCTTGCAAAGGGACATGGAAGCCTTGATGAACTTAAGCAACCACATAGTGGTATCGCCTGAATTGAATTGGAACACAAACATTAATTGCTCTGTTTGGGAGGGCGTGGGGTGTAAAGATGACAGAGTGACGAGATTATGGTTGCCAGGGAGAGGACTCAAGGGGTCCCTCACAAGTTCATTGGGTTCTCTTGACCAGCTCAAGGAGCTTAATTTTTCATATAATATGTTGGGCGGTGTTATTCCGGATGAGCTATTCTCTCTGCAAACTCTTGAAGTGCTGGATCTGAGTTTCAACAATCTCTCAGGTCCATTGCCAGCTCCAAAAGGGCTAGGCTTAATCCAATCTTTCAATGTTTCTAGCAATTTCTTTGCAAGCAAGCTTCCCGATTTTGGCCCTGCTCCATATCTGATTGCCCTCAATGTCAGTAATAATTCTTTTAGCGGCCCCATTCCAATTGAAATCTGCAATAATTCAAATTCAATCAGAATCCTTGATTTCTCGCTTAATGGGTTTGAGGGACACCTTGATAAGGGGCTTGGTGAGTGTAAAGCAATTGAGGAATTGCATTTGGGTTTCAATAACCTCATTGGACTTCTTCCGGATGATTTATATACCATGATATCTCTGCAAAAGCTTTCTGCGCCATTCAACAGGTTTACCGGAAGCTTAATTGGTGATATTGGGTACCTAACAAATCTTACTGTTTTGTCCCTTTATTGCAACAACTTCACAGGAGAACTTCCTCAGGAGTTTGGAAGGCTTGAGAATCTGGAGCAGCTTATCCTCTACAGTAACCATTTTGTGGGTTTGCTGCCACTTTCTTTATCTAGCTGTAAGAAATTGCAAGTCTTGAACCTGAGAAACAATTCTTTGCAGGGAGAGATCACTCTAAATTTCGCTAGCTTCCCTGAATTGATTTCTCTTGATTTGTCTAGCAACCAGTTATCCGGTCAGGTTCCACCTACCTTATCAAGCTGCACAAAGATGAAGTCATTAAGCCTGGCTAAAAACCAGCTCCAAGGTCAAATCCCAAATAGCATGGCATCTCTTGTTTCTCTCCACATTTTTTCTATCTCAAACAACACCTTGACAAATATTACAAGAGCCCTACAGGTCTTTCAGGACTTGAAGAACCTCAGCACTTTGATTCTGACCAAAAACTTCCTTGGAGAGTCCATTCCACAAGATGTGAAAGGCTTCAAACAGCTTCAGATTCTTGCACTCGGAAATTGTGCTCTTTCAGGACAGATTCCCACTTGGTTGCAGGATTGTTCAAATTTACAGGTGTTAGACCTCTCGTGGAATAAACTCAATGGAAACATTCCTCCGTGGATTGGCAACTTCCAGTATCTCTTTTACCTGGACATTGCAAACAACTCCCTCTCAGGAGTGATTCCTAAAGAACTTACAAATTTGCGGAGTCTCATATCTACGCAAAATAACAGTAATCTTGATCAGTCTTCCTTTGATTTTCCGCTCTTTGTTAAGCACAATCAAAATGCATCAGGACTACAGTACAATGACTTGTCCAACTTTCCTCCCTCCTTGTACTTGAGCAACAACAAGTTGAGTGGAACTATATGGCCAGAGTTTGGGAACTTAAGACTGCTTCACATTTTCGAACTGAGGAGTAACAATTTGACAGGGACCATTCCGGATCAGCTCTCGAGTATGACAAACCTGGAAGCCTTAGACCTCTCAGAAAATAGTCTGACTGGAAGAATACCCACAAGTCTTCAGGAACTCACGTTTTTGGCAAGATTCAACGTGGCCAACAATCATTTGGAAGGCATCATTCCTTCAGGACGCCAGTTCACTACTTTTCCAAAATCTAGTTTTGAAGGCAACCTTGGTCTCTGCGGTCTGCCCCTGAATCCCTGTGGTAGTACTGCTGGGAAACCAGTTTATGGAGCAACTACTTTAGACCGAGACAAGAGACTGAGCAGAAGCACTATCTTGGGCATAGCTGTAAGTGTTGGAGTTGGTATTGCTCTTTTACTGACTGCATTGCTATGGAGTCTATCAAGAAGACAGATTGAAACCCAGACAGATGAAGGTGAAAGAGATTGTGATATATCTCAAAGGATGTCTGATGTTTTAGGATCTTCCCTGGTCATAATGTTTCACAATCAAGACATCACCAACCTAACTGTTGCTGATCTCCTGAAAGCTACAAACAATTTTGATCAGGCCAACATCATTGGATGTGGAGGGTTCGGTTTAGTATATAAAGCCACCCTTGCAGATGGCACCAAAGTAGCAATCAAGAGACTGACGGGAGATTGTGGTCAGATGGAGCGTGAATTCAAGGCAGAAGTAGAAGCCTTGTCAAGAGCCCAACATAAGAATCTTGTATCCTTGCAAGGATATTGCAGATATGGAAACTACAGGTTGCTTATTTACTCCTACATGGAAAATGGGAGTTTGGATTATTGGTTGCATGAAAAGCAAGATGGAGGCTCAGTGCTGGATTGGCCTACTCGACTCAAGATAGCTCAAGGAGCAAGCAGGGGATTGGCCTACATGCATAGAATTTGTGAACCACACATTGTACATAGAGATATTAAGTCCAGTAACATTCTCTTAGATGATCAATTTGAAGCTTATGTTGCAGACTTCGGTCTTTCAAGGTTGATTTTGCCTTATGACACACATGTGACTACAGAATTAGTGGGCACTTTGGGATACATTCCTCCTGAGTATGGACAAGCATGGGTAGCTACTCTCAGAGGCGATATGTATAGTTTTGGAGTTGTTATTTTGGAACTGCTCACTAAAAGGAGGCCAGTGGAAGTGTGTAAGGCTAAGATAAGCACAGACTTGGTAGCATGGGTGCAGGAAATGAGGTCTGAAGGGAAGCAAGAGGAGGTCTTTGATCCTTTACTGCGAGACAAGGGTTTTGAGGATCAAATGTTGCAGGTACTTGATGTTGCTTGCATGTGTACAAATCAAAACCCATTTAAACGACCAACCATTCAAGAAGTAGTTTCATGGCTTGAAAATGTTGGAGTGGATGTTCAACAGGTCAAGTAGTTCTGTCCTCTCGCATATAGTTACAAATGTTTACAGTCCTGGAAAGCTTGATTTTCTTGAAGTGTGTCTTCTTCCCAATCTACTTGTGCATGACAGGGAGATTGTTACTCGTATGAAATATACAGAGATTTAAAAAGATTTTGTTCTTATTACAGAGACCTACTTCACAAATTAGGTCAGAGTTTCATTACTTTCCCTCTCATAAGGAAGAAGATCTTCAAACCTGCCCAACTTCTGAAAGGTGGAAATCCATGAAAAGCCAAAACATGATTACAGCGATACAGATAGTCATTTTTGGGGGTGCTCTTGCAAGGTTTTGTCTGTTCTTTCCCAAAGGAACTGACCTGAAACATATCCTTACCATTAATTGTGCAAGTACATAACTAAGAGGGGAGCGGTCTTCATTTACAAACATGGCTTTAGCCTGAGTCAAGTAGTTGACATGAAACTTAACCCATTGTATTCTAATATTTTGGTTGATTTTCAGGCCCAAATGTCAAATAGTTTAACATAGTTTGAAATTTTATACATTTAAATACTTAATTTTATTATGGGATCTTTAGGCCTCTCCTGCCAATAGGCCTAAATTTGTTGCAACTCTTTCTCAGTTTTACTTAATTATGGGACCGTTTAGGCCTCATTGACTTAAAGGCCTCAATTCTAGCGAAACTTCCTCAGTTTCAGTAAATATGGCATATTGTTACATGTAACCCAAGAAGTAAATAACTAATTTTCTCTTTCTTCTATGTGCCATTACTTATTGTTAAGTCTTAATAGCTTCTTTGAAGGTTAGTACTTGCTTTATTTTGGTTTATGTGAACATGCAAATTGTTTAATATAAAATATGAAAATATATCTTTTGGATTTCTATTGAATAGAGTTGGGGGTATTTCGAGAGACATTTAATGTCATTAATGAAATCATTAAGTTTTAGCTTCTTATTGTAACAATCTTCATGATGGAATTCTAAAAAAATCATACTTTCACAAGATTAACTCATATGCTTAATTCAAGTGTAATGAAAATCATCAAATTATAATCTAAATAAAATTCCATTCTAAGTATAATCTCATAACTTCTCGATAACTCAATAAATAATTTACAATATTGTTATTATAATCCATGATTTGTAAATATCAATAATATACTATATATCCAAATATGTGTTGTACAAATATTTTCCACTTCATCTTGAACCCCTATTGTAGTGAAGGGAGGAGGGGAAGAGAAGAGGAAAGGAATGGATATGAAAACATCATCAAAGGAAACCCAAAGCTCACCAATCACCAACTTTTTCTTAAGTGGTCAAATAAATAGTCTATAATCCATATGTTTAATTATGTTTTATTTTTAGTTTTTTAAAGCTACTTTTGCTCCTAGTCTGAAATGCCTTTGTACATCTACTCATTATCAGACTTTCCTTGTATATGTATATTTGCTTATATTAATATGTTACAGGTGTTCTATCACCTTTTATCCCAAAAAAAACAAACATTATGTATTACAAAATGCATATCATGATACATCCAAATTAATCACAAACAACCCTTTAAGACTATATAGCATCTATTGAATGAATGGCACACACATCCAACACTATGTGAACACTCACTCTTCAATGCCATATATCTTAATTATTCCAATATACTCAAGGTAGATAATCTTGCATCACATGCCATATGATTCTATACATCTCAAGTAAAATACCTAGTACCATCCACATAAGACAACTCTAACATACATACATGCTAAACATCAATACAAGAATACAAATCAAACAAGTATGCAAGACAAACAAGAATACACACACACAACGACATGCATAAACATGAATATAATATAAATGTGAAATCAAGACAAACATGAATATAAGACACATAAATACAAGATACACATTCCTTGGAATGACTTGGATCAAACACACAATCCACTTCCAATTCCACATGACACACCTTAGAACTCATTTCCCTTATAAGATGTCATTTAACAACCAATAGACAACACCAACTAGATAGGAAATGCAAACACTCAATTGTCACTAGGATGTTCCTCCTTGTACCACTTGATACAATAACATAATGCATATATAACTTATATTTACCTTATGAAGAACACCCTACCCACAAGTTTGATCAATATAATATATTGCATAATGAATGAGTTGCAAGACTTCATGATTCAGAGACTCTTCTAGGAGATAGTGGTAGATGTACACAATAATGTACAAAGACATACCTACATCCTCCATACTCTATCCTCTAAATCCTCATGTGATGTAGTGTATCTAGAGAGATGAACTATCTCATGACTTAACATTATGGGAACATGACCTTCCAAGATTCAATAGAAATTTTAAACATACTCAAACATAGTTGTAGAATAGTGATCATTATCCTACAATTAGACTCACACACTCCCTAAGAAACAAAATCATTAGTTATTATCAAACAAGTAACCATATTCACAATTTGTCTTGATGGAAAGTTAGATAAACATCTCAACTTCCAATCCACCAAATTTTTGAAAAGAGATGAGCCTAAGGGACATACTTACTGTTTTATGATATATAATAGTATTTTCAAAAATCAAACACTCAAAAAAATAGGAAAATCAAAACATATCTTCAAACACTAAAATAAAGGCATTGGTCCAAAATTGGTGTTCATATTTGGTCTAGTGGACACTAGTTCTAAACTTGGGCACTTGTAATCTTCCCCATGACACTAACACTTATCATGAACCCTCATGTCATGCCTATCTAGACATTAGTATCCAACTTGGGTGTTGATGTTATGCACAATATTTTCCAAACTTAATTGCTCAAATTTGTCCTGTAAATTCTCTACTACTCCTTGATCAAGCTATAAATTGTACTATACTTCTATTAAATTAGAAAATTAGAAAATTACACAAACCATACATAATTCTCAATGAGATCACAAAATTATATCATACTCAAATGTCATATTAGGCTTAAGAAAGACTTGACAAGAATCATTCAATTATGACATCAAGTTTTAGTACTTCAATTGATGCAAACATTAAAACTAGTACACCTTTTTTATAAAGTGCATTTCCAAAATTGATTTCACAAGAAGGTACAAATCGACATACACATCATTTGTGAATATAATTCCAACATGTAGATTCAACTCTAATACCAATTAAATATATTTCTCTAACCATAATCTTGAATCCTCATATTAAGGTATAGAGTTTCTTTCTCTTAGTTTCACCAACTTTAGGGTTTCATGATTATGTTTGATATATAATTTTAAGTATTCAAAATTGCCATGAAAAGGTTCAAACTCTCATACCTAAACTTCAACTAATTACCCCATGAATCCTATAGGCTTACTTTAATGATGTTCATAATATAATTTTTGAGGTTTTGCTTTTCTCAAATCTCACTAGATTTCATAATATTAAAATTTCAATTCCACGTAACTTCAATTATATATTAATTATTAATTACATGTTTCCTACGAACAACTCAATAGAACTAGATCCTACTTTTGAATGCTATTCTAAATTTTTTTCAAACATGTGTTGCAAAATCTTTAATTTCTAACCTTGATTTCTCTTCAAAATCCTTCTCCAATCTTTGATGATAATGGTTGGTATAATAGTTAGTAATTTTCACTACAATCTCCAATTATTTTAATCTTATTAAGTTGTAAAATCTCATACTCTTTCTCTCATTTTACCACTTCTCCAAAAGAAGTTCAAAAATAATAAATCTAATAAAACTTTAACTCACCTTTGAGTTTCCTAAAAAAATATTTACTCAAGTCTTCAAAACTATTTAACTAAGCTATGGGATATTTTAATTATTAATTTATTGTTTATTATTCTCAAAGTGAAAATCAATCTTTATTATTATTATTTTTTAATTATTCTTTAAGAGAATTTACTATTTTATTTCAATTATCCTTCTAAAAGATTTTGCACATGATTTGTGTAACTATAAAAAGTTCACCCTTTTCTTTTTAATCTTTATTCTACTTCTAGAATTTCTTTATCTTTAAACTAATATTTATGTCTTAATTAATATTCTTACAAAATCCTATATATTTTTTTCTATATTATCTCCCTATATTTACTTAATTCCAACATTATCTCTTATACAAACCTTGATGTGAAATATTTACACATTGAAATTGATTCTTAGGGTGGGAGAGGGAGAGCTGGGTTGTGATTTCTAATAGCTAGTTAGTTGCTTTACATGGAAGTGTTGGTACTAAGAAAGTGTGGCTTCATAGCTTCGAGATGGATGTAATCTTTATCCACTATGAAGACAACCTCATTTTCCAAATTTTGTTCAATATCATGACTCAATCATTTTCTCTCCTACATCCTTGTTCAAAATTTATTAAAAAGTGATTCATACCCATATTTGTGGGTGGCTTTGTCTAGAAAGCCATATATGTTCTCCTTTATTTTATTTACAAAAGAGGTATCCAAACTCCATGCACATTTGTTATCCTAGGTAATTCATTTAGAAAATATAAGGCTAAGACAATAATTAGTAAGTCATACCTGAATTCACGATAATTTTTTTTCATCTTTTCCAAGTTGTTCATGAGTTCTCATAGGGTTTTGTAGAGATTGTATTCCTTCCCATTGGTTACCATTTCCTATGTGGTGTAGATACAAGCTACAAGAGTATAATTCTCTCTTGTTATATGGAAAATATTATATGTGATGCATTTTTTTTACATATCTTACTCAAGAATCTCCAATTTTGTTGATGGTGAGGAACTACCCATTGAACGTTGCTCTCATGAATGTAGGGAAAACATTATTGTCCACCTTTTTTTGTTTCTCCCCTTTTTTCACATAGTCCTAACACTCACTCAATTGCTTCTTTGATGACGATGAAAATCTTATCTCAGTACATAAACTCTCCATGCATTCAAATCAAAGCCAACCACATCCACTTGTGTTCATTTTCAAAAGGAAAAAATTCCAAATGTTAATTTTTAGTATTCTATACATAAATTGGGTGGTAAGAATTCACTTGTTACTAGATTCCTTATAGTTTCACTTTCATTTGCAAAATTGTTATGGTCCACTTCCATAAGTTTGAAATGAATGTACTTCCAAATGGCCTCTACAATGATGAATCTAGTGAGAATGTTTGAGGACCATTTGTAAGAGTTGGTATAGATTAATCTACACCATGTAAGATTTGGCTGAAGATTATAGCCACCCAAGATCTAGGAACTTCATGAAAGCACAAGAGAGATCAACTATGAAAGAATAATGCTATTCTATCAAATGATGCAAATGATAACAATTATTCTATCAATTACGTATTTTAATCAATGATTTACATATGAGACCACCTGGTTATATAGCCAAGGTGAGACATAAGATTAAAAAAATTTATGAAATGTGTCTTAGTCCTATGACATGAGACAACTTATCATAAATACCTAGGACACAAGTATTAAAAGTCAAAAGATAAGATCTAATTGTTGGAATCAAGCAACACTAAGAGGGGGGGTGAATCAGTGTTGTGCAATTTTTAACTTTATCAATCTGATCATTAAAGTGTTGATAACATTCAACCAAAATAAAAATGCATGCACATAAGACAAACAACCACAACACCATAACACAAGGATTTTTTATGTGGAAACCCTGTTAGGGGAAAAACCACGGTGGAGGTCAATCCACAATATTGTTCTGAGTATACTAAAAAAAAAAGATTACAAAATGAGAATGCACTTGCATTCAGGCACACTGCCTAGAGCTCATTGCTTAAAAACTAAAAGTTTTACTGCCTTACAAAAGATTGGAATACTTCCACGAATTTGAACTGATAAAGTAGCATCTACAAATGCCTGGTTACAGTTCTGGTTAGGCTCAACAATCAAATTTTGGACCTTTTGACTGATTCTACTCTTCTGCTCTGTTTTGCTTCAATTTGCACCAAAAATCCTTAATGCACAAGTGAAACTGTGCATAATCGCTCTACTGACCTTCTGATATTCGCAACATACATCAACTCACATCGAACACACACCAAAATGATATAATCGATCACTTATGTATATCCACCACCAATAATTTAATCATTATATGTCGCCTTCAACAAAATAAGAAATATTCACAAACAGTCGGCTCAAATCATCCATAATATTCAATGCGCATCCATAAGAGTTTACCACAATATAGTGAGGAACCAAACCAAAAAGTTCAAACACAAAAATACTTAAACAATAACTCCTCAAATATCTGTGACACACTATATTCACCAAGTTAGCCTCCAAATACTGATGAACGAAAAATTAGTTCACTAGACCTTCTAACTTCCACTCGAATTGATACGAGGCACCAAGATTTACAAATAACACATATTATGCATCAAACAATACTCCCTGAGATCCACAACAGAAAATAATAACAGAAAATCTACATATGAATCGAAGAACATGAAATTTTTGAATGCTTTGTTCTAGCTTAACAAATAATGACTGATATTCAATTTGTCTGCCAGTATGAGCAAATTGCAATGTGTGGATCGACTAGTTGACAAGGGTTTCCATCAATGAAAACACCAAAAAACATGTGCAGTGGCTCTTGCCGACAATCTCCCCCTTTGGCATTGATGACAACACTTAGTGAAAAATGACTAAGTGTCAGATTAGTACCAACAAAAATACACTTCCACCCAAAAATCCAAAAAGATCTTCATCCACAACTCAAAACTACAACTCCCCCTTAGATGAATATACATTTTTCACTGTTCTATTCTCCCCCTTTGACATCAATGGAAAAGATGGGGAATTTGCATACAAAACTCCTATAAACAAACAAAAACTTCAAACTTCATATGTACAAACTTTGTTTCAAACAACTTACACAAACTTGAAGATATCTGTAAAAAAATTCTTTAATAGGTTCAAGCTTGTGTCCCAACACTTCTTGAGGCTTTCCAGAATAGTTATGTGACCACAGAGTAAATAAGATTGCACTTCTGCAGATTCAAGGTTCACTGGATCATTGACCGCCATGGCATCTTGTGCTTATTTCAAAGCATTCAACATGGTTTCCATCTTTGGACCAATTAGCCCTCTAAGTTCACCAGCTCTTTCCACAACTTTCTCATTATCACGCTTCAGACTCTTTATTTTGTCAAGTAAGGCTATAACTTGACCTTCTTGCTCTCCAACAAAAATAGTTAAAGGATCAAAAACATCAGAAATAGTAGCTAACTCTTTCTCATGATCCTTAACCTTCTTCTCAGTTTCCTTAGTAAGTTTTGACAAAGACAAACACAAATTATAAGTCCTTCCACCTTCTTTCAATGCACTTTGAACATTTTTCATGTAGGTAGCTAATAGAGATTTGTCATTAGCTATCAATCCTTTCAACCTATTGATCTTCCTCGCATCAAATTCCTTCTGAACCTTGACCAAAGCATACTTCTCAAGTGACTCAAAATGAGTATTTACCGAATTTATAAGTTTCTTCAACTCACCGGAGGAAGAACCAAATGGATCCTTAACATAAGTAGGCATGATCTTCTCCAAAATGCCAGATGCCAGGTCAATAACTCACTGTCCTCAATGTGAGACTTCATAATTTCTTCCCTAGCCTTAGCTTGTGCAAATGATGCGACTTTCATTTTCTGAATTGGGGACAAGGTAGACAAATCAATAGGAGCATCTCCCAACTCAAGATCAAATTCTTCCTTTTGCTCTTCTAGAAACTTCTTCATTGCCTCTACAATATCTATTGCTTCTACCAGAACTCCCTTAACTTCAACCTTCTTTTCCTCAACTACTGTTTCCACAACCACAAATTTTTTCTTGTCATTTGGAGCTTCAACTTCTTCAATTGATATCTCCTTTTCTTCAACCGACACAATTTTAGGAGCTTCAATCTCCATAGGTTCTTTTGTATTATGTACATCAGGAGGAACTTGTGTGTCCTCAATTGTGACCTCTTCATTTACTGGACCAAATGAAATATCTTCCACATGCTCTTCTTCAAAAACAACACCAATTTTGTTCTTTAATAGAACTTTCTTCAGAATGCTTTCAGTTTCTTTGTCTACTTCTTCAATTTTTCCTAACATAAGCTTGTTTATTCTTGTTTTGCTTTTGAACTCTCTTTTTTCTTCTTTTAGGATTGACTTCATTTCTTCAATAGACATTACCAAACGTAGATTTGCAAGAACCCGTTCTCTCAGCTGCTCTTCTTTAGTTCTAGCATTAACTCTCCTCATCTCCAAAATTTCATACAATTCCTTAGGCAACTGTGCCATTATCTCAACAAGAGTCATATTGAAATTGTTCAAATATTTTATTGTAGCCTCCTCAAGGACTCTTTGACCAACAGTATCAAAGGTACCATACACTTCACACAAGGGGTTAAGATTTCCATCCTTGATTATACCTCTTTCAACTTCCTCTACTGACATACTTGGTTTTTCAGGCTTCATCTTCTTCTTTGCTTTCTCCTCCTCACTAGAGGGCTTGACTGTTGTTGCTATAAGGGTGCTCATATGCTTTATTTCCCTAAATTCTTCATCAGATTCTATCTCTTCATCATTTGAAATAGTTGTATACACTCTTGTGCTCTTATCCTTCTTCCTTTTATCGGATGCCTTAACTTCAACTTTTGCAGGGGCTGACTTCTTTGCATGACCGGATAGGGGTGTTGAGCTCCTTGTTGATCTAGTTCGAGCAGAGGATGTTGTTGAACTAGCAGATTCATTTTTAGTAGTCTCTTTTCCTTTTTTGCTTTCATCTTGTTCTCTTTTCCTTTTGGCTTCTCTTATAGCTTCTGCAAGTATTCCCATGCTCTCTACGAAGACTTCCACTTCTTTCCTCACTCTTCGAACTATCATTAGTTTCTTTAATTGCTCATGGACTTGCATATTTTTCTCTTCATATGTTCCAAACCTTTCTTCAGATGGATCCAAAGGCTTACTCAACAAATGTTGTGTGTATAGCTCCAAGATTCTCTCCTCAACTTCATAACCCATTGGCATAATCTAGACAGTTCTAGGTTCTATTGCTTCCATCAAGCACTTATCAATATCCACCATAAAACATATTGTATCCTTATACTTTTCCACAATAGAAGTGGGAATTCTTTCCCTTGCTTGCATTTCATTCTGAATTTTTTTGAGATATCCCCAGATTGCAGTTTTTCTGGCTTGCAAATCACCAAGGCTGAATAACATGTCTCTAATATGAACAACAATAGGCTTATCGCTTTTCCAATGCACTTTCCCAACTCCCGGAACTTCATCCATGAAATAAAAAAATAAACATAGCAACAGATTACCGTATTTAAAGGATTTCTTCTTGTCTTTCTTAATCCTACCAAGATTTTCCATAAGCTGACTTCGAAGCAATTCACATAAATCATACTCTGCATTCTCCTTAACCATTTGATAGGCTGGATATATGGTTGTACTAGATACAAATTTTTCTCGGCTAGAGTGATATATCTTATAACCAATGACCATCAAGGAAAATTTCACACCCACATCAATGATGTTATCAATTGTCATCACTCTATCAAGTACAAAACCAGTTGCATCAGTGACTATTTGATTTTTCATAGACTTCAAAATCGACAATCCACCAGAGAAATTTAAAGTTGTAACAACACTTATAGCCTATTTTGTAATCTTGAAGGGTTGATTCAACCACATGAATTCAATAGGAACTTGAATCAAGATGTACCAGACCCATTCGTTTTCATCAAACATGGGAAATTTCACAATCTGCATGAATTTCTTTTCCTCTGGGGTTTTGAATATGGGCTTGACATAAAAACCCTCTCCAACAATGTATTTGGAATACAAATTTAGCAACTATGAGCTCCTTAACTCCTCAATATTAGCATGAATGTATGCCCTAATATCTTCAATGTGCAAAATACTGTACGGAACAAACGAAAATGCACCTAAGGGCTCAGTCTCAACAAACTTGAAAGGATGCCCCTTGAACTTCAGACGGGGTCTATCCTTGACTTCAACTACCAATGGAGTAGCCATTTTCACAAATTCACAGGTTTACAAGTTTTCCCGAAAAATACCTTTTAGCCGGATTAGGGTTTGAGCTTCGAATTCTCGCCAAATTTTGCCAAATTTTGCCAAAGTTTGCTTTAGATCTCTTCAAACTTCTTTTTCTCAAAGTGCAAAGTGACAAATGAAGGATATAAATAACCTTTTATCATTCGCACACCTAACCTTTTTGACGTAATAAATTATTTTTCCCTAATTCATCTAGATACCCTATTTCCATACACTGTAAAAGATAACTCTTATGCGGACCTTCAATTCTGCATAAATACTCTCTTCAATTGTTCAATAGCATCTGTAGATGATCAATACAATCGTTGAACTTATCCACATCCTAATGTTGATTTCCTATAGGGGGTTTGAAATATTTTCTTGATAGTTCCCCCTAGGCCAAAGGCCTTAACCTAATTCCTGGAGGAATTACCAGAAGTTGATTCTGGTGCTAGCTCATTTCCTACAATAGAGGGACTCTTCTTTACCCATGTCTTCTTCATTTGCTTCTTGATTTGATCTATAGTGACTTTTCCTTTTTCATCCTTTTGCATGTTTATTCTCTGATTTACGAGACCTCTTCTGCATAATCTAGCAATATGACCAGTTTTGTTGCAATTGTAGCACACCACATTTCTTTGTCCAGACCAGTTGTTCCACTGTCTTTCTCTTGATCTGCATTGGTTAGAAATATGGCCAAATCTATTGCATGCATAACATCTAACATTCCTCTAAAAGTTGTTCATCACATTTCTGCATTCATTTGACTTATGACCATACTTGTTACAATTAAAGCACTGACCATAGAATGATGGACCACTTGAATTCATTCTACTTCTACATTGAGCTGCCATATGACCAAATTTATTGCAAACATAACATATACCATTAAAAATTTGAGCATTTGGTTGTCTTACTAGATACCTTCCAGTGTTGTTCATCTCATTTCCTTCTCTAAACCTCCTTTGTCCAGATTTCCTTTGTTTGGATCTAGAAATTTCTCCTTCTTCATATCCAAGACCTCGCTTGTCACCATTAGTCCTCTAACTTTTAATCAGTTCATCAAGCTGAGTTGAGCTAATCTTGAACTTCTCCTTGAATTCATTTGCAGTAGCAAGTTCATCTCTGAGATCAACAATGTGTTTTTCAAGCTCTTCATCATTGTGTTTGGATTGCTCTAACTCAAGTTCCAACTGAATGAATCCATCAGTAATTCAACTACATTCTTCAGATTTCTCTTTTAGGGATTGGGCAAGCTTTTCTTCATTTTTCTTCTTGTCTTCAATTTCCTTAGTCATTCTCATCATAATAGATTATGTCTCATGCTTCAGAACTACATTATCCCTAGCAAACTTTTCACATTCTTCTATCTTATCTTTCAGGGCTTGACTTAGTTGTTCATCTACAATGTGTTTATTGTCTTCCTGCTTGATCTGATCATAGAGCTCCCTTCTCTTCTCTTTGGACTTGTTGATTTTTTCTTCCAATGACTCAATGAATCTCTCAGCGTTCATGAGATTTTCTTTTAATTCTCGGGCTTTAGATTTTTCCTAATCAAGATCATCTAGGGTCACCATAAATTGTTGTTGAAGACTGCTTGAATCCATTGAAACACTTTCCAAGATCTTCCCCATGCTTTTAAGCTTCTTCTAAGGAACTGGGCTCTGATACCAATTGTTGGAATTAAGCAACACTAAGAGGGGGGTGAATCAGTGTTGTGCAATTTTTAACTTTATTAATCTGATCATTAAAGTGTTGATAACATTCAACCAAAATAAAAATGCATGCACATAAGACAAACAACCACAACACCATAACACAAGGATTTTTACATGGAAACCCTATTAGGGGAAAAACCACAATGGAGGTCAATCCACAATATTGTTCTGAGTATACTCAAAAGAATAGATTACAAAATGAGAATGCACTTGCATTCAGGCACACTGCCTAGAGCTCACTGCTCAAAAACTGAAAGGCTTACTACCTTACAAAAGTTTGGAATACTTCCACGAATTTGAAATGATAAAGTAGCATCTACAAATGCCTGGTTACAATTCTGATTAGGTTCAACAATCAAATTTTGGACCTTTTGACTAATTCTTCTCTTCTGCTATGTTTTTCTTCAATTCACACCAAAAATCCTTAATGCACAAGTGAAACTGTGCATAATCACTCTACTGACCTTCTGATATTCACAACATACATCAACTCACATCAAACACACACCAAAATGATATAATCGATCACTTATGTATATTTGCCACCAAGAATTTAACCATTATATGCCACCTTCAACAAAATAAGAAATATTCACAAACAGTCAGTTCAAATCATCCATAATATTCAATGTGCATCCACAAGAGTCAGCCACAACATAGTGAGGAACCAAACCAAAAAGTTCAAACACAAAAATACTTAAACAATAACTCCTCAAATATCTGTGACACACTATATTCACCAAGTCAACCTCCAAATACTAATGAACAAAAAATTAGTTCACCAGACCTTCTAACTTCTACCCAAATTGATATGAGGCACCAAGATTTACAGATAACACATATTATGCATCGAACAATACTCCCTGAGATCCACAACAGAAAATAATAACAAAAAATCTGCATATGAATCGAAGAACACGAAATTACCGGATGCTCTATTCTAGCTTAACAGATAATGACTGATATTCAATCTGTCTATCGGTATGAGAAAATTGCAACGTGCAAATCGACTAGCTGACAAGGGTTGCCATCAATGACAACATCAAAAAACATGTGCAGTGTCTCTTGCCAACACTAATGACAACTCACACCTTCTAGAAAGATTCCTTCCTAGGACCTAAGTAAAATTAACATGTAAATAGGATCTACTAATGACTAGATAGGTAAAACACCACACCAACAACCCCCTTAAGTGCAACTTAGGGAGTAGATTATCATGTAAATGACACAAAGATGGGTCTCAGCTACAAGGCCATGTTAGGTACCCATGTACAAATACAAATGCAATCTCTTACAAATGGAGAAAAAGAGAAAACTCAGTGGGACAAAATTCCTCCCTAAAAGAGAGATGAAAACAAAATACTCTCAATGAAGAATAAGGACAAAACCCCATGTGAGGAAAAAAATTCCCCATAAGAGGGAAGGTATAGAAGAGAGACCATGAAGCTCCCCTTAATGTTGAATCTCTTGCACTGATGGTAGAATCTCAACATTGAATGTTGAAGATGATCCAGTCGCATCAAACAACATTCCTCCCCTTAGGAAGAAACAAGAAAAAGATGGTATGCATGATGTCTTCCCATTTCTAAAAGGAAGATGCGAGAAGGAAGATGATGTGCGATATCTCTAAAGAATGCTCAAGTGTCTCCATGTCAATGTCGAAAAATGTCATACTCCAAATAGGCATTCTAGGCCACACCACTAAAGATGACAACTAGAATCTCCTATAAACTTTGTTGAACAAAATCCAAATACAAGGATACATCCTCTAATACAAAGAATCATCCTCCAATTTTTTTCTAAAATAATCCACACTCATGTCAAACTGCAAAGAATGATCATGTAGAGAATGAAAAAGAGGGTCAGAGTGTCCCCTCACAACAACTAAAGAAGGATCATCTCCATCAAAGAGAAGATGAATGAAGTCAATGATGTCTCCCAAATATGAAATGGGGGACTCAAAAACCAAACCAACAATGTTTGTCAAGTACTCATCCCAAGTAGCCATCTCTAGAAGACGATGAATGGTCTGCTGCACTAAATCACAAGGAGCCAAAATGTGGCAACACAAGCATCCTCAAGTACAACAGTAGATGAATGAGATGGAATATCAACACATGTCACTAGATCCTCAATAGATGAAATAATACCAATATTCAAATGACCATATTTAATTTCCTCAAAAGTGTCCACACAAGATGCCTCAATGTGAACATTTGTCAAATCATTAAGAGAAAAATGTGAGAAGGTGTAGACTCGAGATTGGTGATGAACCTCCCCAACTACAACTATATCTCTGCTATACAAATCCCAGATTATGACAGAATCTAGTGTGAAGTCAACACTTTTGCTTGCTCCACCATGTGTGATCTGATAGATAGAAAGGATATTGGTTGGCAATGAAGGCACACAAAGAACATCATTAAATTCTCCATCATGCATGTCACTGGATCCCTTCCCACAAACACACATATATGTGTTGTTAGCCATCAAGATGTGTGGTGATGAACAAGTCTCAAATGAAGAGAACATACTTTCTAATGAAGCCATGTGATGTGATGCTCTTAAATCAAGTATCCACCTCCCTGACTCAGAATCTACAATTGCAACAAGTGCTTTGCCCTTATGTATATCAAAATTTGATGAAGGAGAAGAAGATGAACCCTTTGATGATGAAGACTCATTTATTTGATGCTTCTTAAAAAGGTTCTTCAAGCCATCAATCTGTTTTGAATAACATTGATGTTCATCATGCCCTATTTCTTGCAATATGTACATGTAGGCTTCTCCTTCTTAGATGATTCCCCTTTGGAGGGATAGGATTCAAATTCTTTATGTGGCTTTTTCTTTTTCTTCTTTTGCTTCTTATTAAGATTCCTTGATTCTTTTTGTACCTTAGACTCAATGGCCAACAATGCTTGTGGCTTGGAAGACTTGATTAGACCCATATTAGTTAACTTAGCTTCCTCTTGGATTAGGAGATTTGCATAGTCATCAAACTTAGGATCAACATATGATGCTTCCATACAAATTCGATGGGTATGAAAGTCATAAAAAAACACTGAATACTCATGACCAAGCTTGGATAACACATTCAAATCAATTATAATTCCTCCTTATCAATATTGCAATCTTTTAGTTATGTTCTTAGTTGCTTAACTTTGGAGATGTAGTCTTGGATATGGTCAAAACTTATAGGATCAAGATTAATCAAATTATAATTATCAATTTGATATCCCTTGATCTTATCAGTTTTACCTTACAATTTCAAAAAGGCTCCCAAGCCTATTTAGGTGTTTTACATGATTCAACATGAAATTGTAAATCAAATGAGACTAATGAAAATATGCATCCAACTTTTTTCTCACGATCAAGCTCCCATTTTTCCAATTCTTTAGCATTGGTAAGTTGAGAAATGTTTTCCTTTAGATAGCCTATTAGACCTTTCAACATGAGATAATTCCATACTGATTTTCTCCATGTAGCATAATTATATGGAGTTAGGAGTTTAATTTGAGATTTATACATCGCAAGAATACAAACCCAACAAAAGAAAGCAATCAACCACTACAAGTTTATCCCCCAAAATCACTCAATCAAGTCACCCCCAGTAATATATTATTTGTGGCACTTTATATTTAGTGCGATTACAGGTGCCACTTGCCAAAAACAATGAAGTGGACTTGATCTTAGTGCATACATATGCCAAATTTTTCCACAAGCTTAAAGTAATTTTTTTACATAGAATGGGATCAATTTAATCATATCAATTTAAATTACACAAAAAATTATGCACTTTCAAAAAACATTCATCCAAAAATGTTAGCGTAGGAGCAAGAATGGAGCCCTAGAAGTTCCCAAATGAGTATGGTTCAACAACACCTGTGAGAATCTACAATTTCTAGAAAAACTGGGCACCAAAATTAAAACCCAGTTTCACGATTACGAAGAGTGTGAAATTCTACCCAAATAAAAAAATTGCTTGAGAAAAGGAGGTCGAATAACTAAGTTATGGTCGTTTGAAATTTTCCTTCCAAAATGAAAATTACATTGGAGGGGGAAATTTTCAAAAGACTACTAATGTCACTACTGACATCACTGATGACAGTGTTGACATCATTGTTGATGGAGTGTTGACGTCAGTAGATGATGAGGTTAAATTTGATGATCTATCGCTCGTAAAAAAATGTATTCTCGCTAGAATATTCTCCATTCAAAGTATGTTGTTTATAATCATACATTGGTAATTTGAGGGAATTTGTAGCAAAAATTCTTGATTATGTGATGGAATATTATATTTTCACTAGCGATGAGGAATCTCAATGGAATCTTCTGCACAACAAGAATATTCATGATTTTTTTACAGAATCATCTGGAACACGTGGAATATTCACCAGCTGCCTACTAGGTTTATTTGCCGGTTGGTGATGAGGGCCATGTGGGCCACAACTAGCTTGTCACATACAAGCATGTGGCATCATAGACACTGCAGTACCACAAGGGTACTACAGTCACAGTCTGTGGAGGTCTGTGACTGCAAATGCTTTTATATATAATTTTTTTAATTTTAAATTCTAAAAAAAGTTTTTTAAAAATACATAAATTTTAAATAAATTTTTCACTTGTGACCTTTATTTTTCTGCCTATGCCATTTTTTTTTGTGACACCGTATGATCCGACTATGACATGACTGCACTCTAATTATGGTAACCGTACGACCAAATGGGGGAAATTTTTTCCTGAGGGCCAACACAAAGTGCTTAGATTCTTGCAATTTGACAGTCGATCTTCAAGTTTTTGGGTCTCCTAGACATGATGGAAAAGTTGGATTTGACTCAAAGTGCTCCAAAATTGTAGCTACCTCTTGGATCTAGAAACTACACTTCAACTTCAAACCCTCATAGATCTAGCCTCATATATTTTATTTGAAAGAAATAAAAGGAAAAACTGACTTTCTCAAATCCCTTGAACTCAATGGTGAGCTCAGATTCATACCAACAAGCTCTGATTTGAACTTGCAATACAAAACCACAAAGATGAAACCCTGAAATCTGGTATTTCTTTCAAGCTTTCTAATTCTCTAGATTATCATTTGATGCAAGAGAAGAGCATACTCAACTTTTCAAGATCAACCAAGATTTCCAACCTAGATATCTTAATAAAGACTAACAAGAAGCAATCCCACAAGCTCTAATACCATGTAAGAGTTGGTATAGAATAATTTATGCCATGCAATATTTAGCTCAAGATTATAGCCACCCAAGATCTAGGAACTTCATGAAAGCACAAGAGAGATCAACTATGAAAGAATAATGTTATTTTATTAGAGGATGCAAATGATAACAATTGTTCTATCAAATTATGTCTTTCAATCAATGATTTACATATGAGACCACTTGGTTATATAGCCAAGGTGTTACATAGGATTAAAGAGAATTATGACAACAAGTGTCTTAATCCTGTGACATGAGACAACTTATCATAACTACCAAGGACACAAGTACTAAAATTCAAAAGATAAGATAAGACTAATGACAACTAACATCTTCTAGAAAGATTCCTTCCTAGGACCTAAGTAAACTCAACATGTAAATAGGACCTACTAATTACTAGATAGGTAAAATAACTACTTACACCAACACCCTTTTGGTTCATTCTCCATGGCCTTCCATGGAAAGAGCTTGTATGTTATCCTTTTAATGTTTTTTATGTTTTACTAGGTAGGGTAAGGATGTGCTTGTCATTACTTCAAGCATTTTCTCTATTATTTCAATATTCCAATGACAACATTGTTGCTATACTCCCATGTAATGACTTATTCTCTTGCTATTTTCTTCATGTTATTTTATCCCCCTTTACGTAGTTTTATAATTTTTCTAGCCCTTGACGATGATGTCATGCATTATGTCATTTTCATTTGACTCTTTGACCACTTATTTTCCTTTATACATAGTGACTTATTCTACATGCTAAGTACTAATTCTATTGTACTATAATACATAATATGCAACGTGTTTATTTTTTAGTTGATTTGCTTCATAGTAACTGTATAAGAGAAAATTTGCACCCTAGGTGCAATTCCCCTTTTTTGCTTATTACACTTTAGAAAACCTAAGTCAGAGGCTTAAATTCACTTAAGCCTGCTAATGGTAGTCCACTTAGTGCCCGTTTTGTGTGTCGGTGGAGGCGTTTTTGTCAAGGACGCCTGCGTGGCGCGCTTACGTCCCTGGTAGATTCTTGCGGCTGAGCCAGTAGAGGCGTTACTCTTCCCATTGGCAACAAAGTTGTAATGCCTCCTTTGGCCACCCGACTCGAATATGGTCGTTTCTTTCCTCATTCCTTCATAATCAAGCCTTTGAACTTGTATTAGGAGGTTGGATGAAGATTGGAAGAACTCTACATCACTTCAAGCTCATTTTGCACTCACATTCTAGCATTCCAAGCATTCCATAGCAACAATATCACACTCCATCATGTCGGTAGAGCAAGTTTGGGACCACGCCATTGCAACAAAGGCTTGAGTTCCTCTCATTTCTCCCCCAAGCAGCCTTGAGTGCTCTTGGTGGAGGTGGTAAGCTTCCCTCTCCTCTCCTCTATCATTTGGTTGAGTACCATAGTACTGTTTGTAGTGCTTGTGTCTTTATCACTTATTTATCTCTTTTCCATTGGTTGTCCATGGAGGTGGGAACACCTAAACGGGGTTTTGACTAAGGCAGGCCCCTATACAGCCACCCCCACATTCTCTCTCTTGTTGTATGTAGGTGGACACACTTCGAGGAGCTAGCTGGCGAACAGGGTCTTCTACGAGATTGTCTTCATCACCTTGGCTTTGGTATATCTACTCTATCACCTTTGCTTATACTTTTCGTATTTAATAGTGTTATTTTGTCCTCCTAGAAGTCGTTAAGCTAGGTTGTAGTCATTCTGGTGAGTTTGACCTTGTCTCTACTGTAATCTGACCGTACGGACTACAACACATTTCTGAGACGCTAGCGTGTTGCGCTGTCGTCTGAAGTCCGCATTGACGTCCTCGGGTAGAGAGCTCCCTGAGGCACAGAGTTGGACCTAAAGACCGACTCACCTAGCCCCACCTTGAAACTCGGGATTGGAGAGTGATCGTAGGAGTCTAAAATCCTCATCATTCTCATCCCCATTTCCTAAAACATACACTTAGTTGAGGTAAGTTAGGGCAGCCTCTCGCGTCTTGACCCTCCGTGACTTGGGGTCTTGCATGTGGTGGTCCCCCTCTCTTATTATACATAATGACTCTTGCAAGCTTCATCAATCATGTGCTTGTAAGTATTTCTTTCCTTTCTTCTCCTTATCTTTGTTTCAGTTCTATTGCTTTCTATTGTTTTACTATATTTTGTAAGTTTTTAGCAATCAGATAGAAGTAGTCACTTAGCTATTTTCTAAGATAAACCATGCGGTGGTCCCCCTCTCTTATTTGACTCGTTGACCACTTATTTTCCTTTGTACATAGTGACTTATTCTACATGCTAAGTACTAATTCTATTATACTATAATACATAATATGCAATGTGTTTATTTTTTAGTTGATTTGCTTCATAGTAACATTTTAGTATAACTCCATTTATAGATCCTCTAGTAGTTCATTTGTCAAATTATTTAGTTTTACTACATCAATTGATTGTATTTGATCTATGTGGTAGGGTCCTAATTGGCATATCTTCAGCTTTCCTGGTTTCTTAATATACTATGATATAATATAATATATCTTCTAATTGTAATTTTTTAGTCTTGAATTTGAAATCATGCCACACCTTTTTTTTCTCTTGATTTTAGTTATATGCCACAACAAACCATTTTTTAGTCATTTTTTTAGTTATATTAATATTTCTTTTAGAGAGTCTTCTTTTTTACACCTTGTAGTAATTTTCACCCTTATATTGGTAATTATGTATTCTATCAACAATGTTGCATTTAATACTTTATTAACCATTTGTGGGTTGTGTTGTAATCCTAGAGTGTCAATTGTATCTTTTGACCCTATTTTGATATTTCTTCATTATAAACATTTTTCATTATCTTCCCCATGATATTATAAAATGATTCACCTACTCCATTTTCTTTGAGATGATATGGTGTACTCTTTCTATGAATGATCATGAATGTTTCCAAAAGATTCTTAATTTTTTTATTGAAAAAATGTTTCACTTAGTCACATGTAATGTTTAGTGGGCGTACAAAGCCTATAATGGTGTTCTCATAAATAAATTATGATGTTTGTGTGGTTGAATCCTTTGTCAATTATGTCTTTGTCCATTGATTTAGTCATTCAATACTACTAACAATAAAATATGCATAGGTATTCTAGGCAAGAGGATTGCTTTTTCCTATGAAGTCAATGGATCATTTCTCAAATGGTTCCATGTCTAGTATTGTGTTACACCCCGATTATATAGCTACTATTGCATAGGGAAATTGATTGTAATGACTAAATCAATGTGATGAATAAAAAATGTTGTTTCTTGTTATCAATATGAATGTGTCACCATTTAATGATTGTCTCATTTAAATATTAGTTCTATTGATGTTATTCTTGATGGATATGCATGCAAAGTTATAGAGTAATGTTTATTCTAACTTTTAAAGATGTTTAATGTATACTGTTATGTTGTGAACATATGACTCTCGTTAGCATGTCATTGAATGCGGGTGTGGGAATCATTCCTCCAAGCAGAGGATAAATATCACTTAGGAGGGGAGCTTGGTCGGGTAAATAGTAACGAGAACCATTTGAGCATACACACACATCCCTTAGACTGAGTAAGCTAAGTCAGTTTGTTTGAAGTTATAGGCAAGTCACCTGAAGGCTTGTATGTTGACATTATGAGTCTTGTCTACTTCTGAATGCATGTATAAGTGATGTTTATCTATGTATCTGGTTATGATATTACGATCATTATGATGGTAACAATATTGGTTAGGAGGTGGGCATATATACATGTGTATAGTATATGCATGTATCCATAGGTATATCCATATCGATACAAGCGTATGATGGCAAATGGATATGCTCATACGAATGCATCGATACGATATACTTATATATACGTGAACATAGGGGAATATATATATACCCACAACCTAAGATATGTGTGGATATTAATAATATTAAATTATTATTGACTGACAATTTATATATATATATATATATATATGTACATATCAAATTACGATATGATTACAGGATGACATATATATATATATATATGTTTATATATGAAAATATAAATATATTATATATTATGTAAATATATATATATATATATATATATATATATATATATGAGTAACAATTTAATATATATACATATATATTTAATTATTCCTAGTAATTTATATATATATATATATATATAATGAGTTTATTATATTTTTAAATCTCATTGTTGGAAAATCAAATTAAATTAAATTCCACTTGAGTTTATGTTTTAATCAAACTCTCAATTTATGAAAATTGATTAATTTTCTAAATTGCTCTCCAAAGAGGAAATCGACTTATTTCCTAAGATGATAAATATTTATCATAAATATTGAAATCGGACTTTTCAATATGCAAATTATTTAAATCATTCTTTTTAAATCGAAACTATATGATATGAGAATGGGGAAATATTTCTTTGAAAACTATAGTAAAACTTTTGAAAAAGAAAACAAAAAGAAAAGGTGTGAGAAGAGAATGCGTGCCTGAGTTGTGTGGAGCAAAGACCAAGTCTAAGAATGAAATGCAGGTTGATGTCCATTGAGCCATGAATAATGGCAATGTGGGAATCACTCAAGCCATGACTATTTCTTATGAAATGAATCATCAAATAGGTTGTTGTAAGCACACCAAAATAGAGACACGCCTGGAAGTGTCAATTCACCATTTTTGACATGTGCAAGGTCTGAAATATTCTCTGTGTTGCTGGAGATCGATTCACCTATGAAATCTGCCACATTTCACATTGGAAATATTCAAAGTTCAGTCCTGGCAGTTTACATGCCAAGTAATGCGGAAAATTGTTGGACAAGGGGCTCTATATATAGACGCCCTGTTCGTTCTTCATCATCACTTCTTATAATCTGAGTTTCTTCTATTTTCTGAGAGCATTCATATTATTGAGAGCATTCACATTTCTGAGTTCATTCATATTTCCTGAGAGCATTGCTATCACTAAGAACATTTACATTTTTGAGTTCATTCATATTACTGAGAGCAATCTTTATTTCTAAAATTCGAGAGTATCAATCTCTGAGTGAGAAGTGGCATTTGAGAGTAAATATGAAAAGGAAAGTCTACAACTAGAGAAGGGATTGCCAGATAACCAAAAGTGTTGGAAGTGCTAAGACGCCATCTTTTGAAGGGACGCTAAATCTGGCATGAGTTATTCTTTTGTTATTCATTCTATCATGAATGCTAGAATGTTACAGTCTTTGTGAATACTACTTGTGCTTTGGTAAGAAGTCATTTGTTTAACTACATTTCCATGAAAAGAAGAAAATGAGTTACTATTTGAAATTACATATTAGTTGTAATTAGGAAGTAAACTGTATAAGGGATAAGGCTACATATTTGTGTCAAATGCATTTCTTGTATGATCTCCATATAAGGGGAATATGTTAAAATAGTTACTAAAATACTAGGACATAAATGAAGGCATTGAGTTAAGTAACAAACACACCTTAAGTTATTGGATTAACTTAGAAAGCTTATAAAACTCCTAGGATGAAGATTTCCGGTATAGGAGGGGATTATGTGGTTACTTGCTATGTTGTTTCATTTCTAGTAGGTTAGTATGATGTAGTATGTCTGGGGTGACAAATTCACCCATTGAAGGGAAAAACCTATGCGTAGAGTAAGAAAGCCTTAAGTCAAATTGGCCCTGAGTAGTGTTTATGATAGATGACCTTCATTCGAAGTACTGAATGAGAATACTTTGGCCAAAGTAGTGATATGTACAACTTCCACGTAGATGTGAGTTAGTTGAGACTACACTGTCAGTTCATTGTGATCCTTATACTAGTTTGAGATTGTGAAATAGCAAGGTTCTAAGTTGTGTAGGACACAACATTGTGCTCAGTTGGTAATCGTTAACGGATACCCTACCAATCTCTTCGTTCGAAGGGAGGGCCATCTATTGAATAATGGATGTGCGGAGGACCGCATTATAAGTCCATGGTTGGCGGAAAAGTGCCCAAGTGATGTTTTTCCTCCATAGTAAGCGACCAATGTACCAAGATTTGAAAGGACGGATTCCTAGACCTTCTTACTTCTATTTGTTCAAAAGCTTACAAGCTATGTATGTATCTTGTGCTTTATTACTTAGTTGATTTCTTTGAAAAGAAAAAGGTTAAAAGTTGAATTATGTTGTAACATGTTTTCAAATTGAAAGGAATTTTTTTATTGGAATGGCATTGTCTTTACTTATTGTTGTTAAATTATTAATTTTTTATTTTATGTACAGGTTAGGTCATTACATATTGGTTGTATTGGCATTTCATTCCTTATAGTTATCTTGCTAATTCTTTAAAAAATATCATGTTTATGAGTATATTTTTTAGTGTCTTTAAATAAATTAGACTACCAAATTCTAGCTAATAAAACCTTCCTTCTAGTTCTATCACCATAATTACATCCTCCGAAAATGCCCTAATGAGATTCTTTTAGGATTTTCTCTCTTTCATGTTCTATTTCTATTCTTCATAACACTTCATCTTTTCCTAAAATATACAATACCCCACTAATGATAGTTTATGGGAGAACTTTTTGTGGTAACTCTTCTTTACTTTACTTGTAATCTTAAGAAACATAACTATTCAATAATATCTTATAACTTATTTAATATTACAAATATTTTTAGTAAATGGACAACTAGAAAATCATCTTTAATTAAACCTCACTCTTGTCCATTTTAAATCCTAGATACATTTTATATTTATTGCTTGGATTTCCCTAGTTTAACCGTGATCTTGAAGTCAAATTGTTGGAACAAAATTAGCCATTAACATATGCAACCATGTATCACTAGTCTATTAATTAGTTATTTTATTAGTTCATGATCAATGAAGAAAAAATGGTGTTTTTAAAAGATAATGTATGAATTTATGTAGAGAAAACACCATGGTTAAGGATTTTCTCTATATTATAACATAATTTATTTTAACTATTTGTTGGTAAACAATTTTTGTCGCTATGAAGATTACTAGACTCATTCAATGGGTAGTGACAATATGCACCAACAAATGGAGAAATATTTATGATATTAATGATTCTCCTTTACATTTGAGAAAGGTAGCTCCCTCTTATGATTGAATTTTTCAAAATTTTAAGTACTTTTAACCAAAAAGTCCAAAAGGAAAGCATAAAAGAAAATAAGGAAATTCGATTGTATGTATAAAAACACAATAAAAATTATAAATCAAATTCCCCTCCATTTGATGTTTCCAGTTCTCCCCTAATCCAGTAGCGTCGAGACATTCCTTTTGGTGGCTTCATGTTCCTCTTTCAATTGTGAAAACTCTGAATGCATCTCCAACAACTGCTACCATGCCTACAACATACTGATCAAAAGAAAAAGAAGTTGCATATTCTAGAGTCTCATTAGAAAAAACAGTAAAAGAAAGTGTTCTTGATGAATATAACCTAGCCAAGGGCTGCTTAAAAGACAGAGCATTGCCCGGCTTCTCCTGAACAGTTTTTTTTTTCTTATTTGGGGGTCTCAAACCCAAGAATCATGTACGTATGTCTGAAAGTTTTCCAGTGATCATATCCACTTCAGTTCTAGGAAGAAAACCATTATGTAAACTAGCATTCAGAAACACACTAGCTGGATGAGGATCTCCTTTGTTATATGTTTTCTCGATAATCTCCTCTGGCATACAGTTTTCCAACTCTGTACCCATGATCAGATTATTAAAGGTATCAGCATAAGCTTATTGATATTTGCCCCAATGGAATTATAAAGTTTGTTGGCTCATGTGTGGTTCTAATGCATCAGACTTGTAGGGAGGGGGCTTCAGTTCAAGAAGTGCCACTGTTGGTGGAGCAGTTCAAAACTTTGGCACAGGTCCTTTCTTTCATTGATAAGTCTTGGACAACCTGCAAAACTTTGAGGAGATTATGCCCTCGTTCTTTTTCTTTTCTCATTTTCTCCTTTTCCATTAATATGGAAGTTCCAATGTAGGGTCCCTAAACCTCTGGCACCAGTTTTCAGCTACATATTGTTGATTTTCACCATAAGAAAGTTGTGATGCCTATTTTATGTCTGCTCATTATCATTTAATAAGAGATGTGGAAGGAGCGATACAAATTGTTGAGCACAATGAGATGCTCCTCCCAGATCAGCTTTGTAAACATACAATGTCAGAAGAGAATCCTTAGCCATTTTCCTCCTGGCAATTGGGTAGCTTTTTCAGCAACCTTGTGTTAATGTTCACTAGTCCAGCAAGTCCGCTTATAATGGTTGAAATCGCCCTGAGTGCATGTGCAAAAGAATCAATGGCAAGAGATCTCTTTCGAGGTGTACTCCTTGCAAGCTCATCCACTTTCTTTACCATGAACATTTCAGGCTAACCACCACCAAGAAGCACTCTGTTGTCTTGTAAATTTTGGGAAAGCACACATAATGCATCATTCAAAGACCTCTCGGCCTCATCCAAAACATGGAAACTTGCTCCTTGTAAGACTGTGGTGCATGCTTGATCCATCTCAACTCCTGAAAATTGAATTAGTTTATCCTCTCCAATCATGATTTGCTCAATGATTTTGTAGGATCTCTGTCATGTAATATCCTTTTGTTGATATATCTTGACTGTATAATTCGAGTCCAATAAAATATTGGAAGTCTTGGAGTCACAATAGATAACTTGCCTTTTCAGTCCATGAAGAAAAGAAAACCATTTAAGTTTGTAGAACATAACTTGTCCTCAGGAATTCTTACATTTCTCAATAAAGAAGCAAGGCCAGGAATCCAACTCAAGTCAAATGAACTTGTAGTGTTATCTTCAAAATATTTGTATGGACCAATGTCTCTCGGGACAGATTTAGAACAAAATCCATAAGGATCTCGAAAGAATATTTCTTCAAATCGATCCATAGGTATTTGAAAACTTAAACTTCTTCTAGAACCATAGCTTCTCAAACTTAAACTTGACGAAGCTGACTGATTCCTGTCTTAGAACTTGATGAAATTGTCACAAAAGGTGAAGACAAGCATAAAAGTTAGACTTAAGCATGGGTGCTCCATCCTACTAATGTTCCTCTTGTATGATGTAAAATGCCTACAAACTGTGTTGTAATGAAAGGCAAATCCTTCCCTCCTTTGGAACTTTATGGACTTCTCTGTTGCTCAGTTTTGGCTATTCTCCCCTACCACCATTAACCATGCACATATGAAATTTGCTCCAAGCTGGACTTCCTCATTTTTACCCGTCTTGATATATTCTTCAGCAACATAAACTGCATCACTTCTAATAGATATCTTATTAGCTCCTGATTTGAAGTATTCAGATGCAACTTCGAGGATTTGAATAACACAATGCATTTTTATCTATAAAATCCCAAACTCCTCCAATGGTATGTGAAACGAACACATTCTCAGTTTTCATTTCCCTTTTCTACTGCAGTAATGAAACCTCCACCATAGTTGCAAGTTGCAAACACCCATTCAGTGGGAAAATGAATATTTTTCAAAGTTTTTAAAATTGCAAGCAACACTAGGCTATTGTAACCTTTCTACTTGCAAATGCAACTGGGTGGTTCTTTCTTCCTCATGGTCGTGCGAGTACCCCACATATTGTGGTATTCGATGCATCTATATGGACATGAAATGGTCGTGTCCAACTTGAAAATATTAAAATTGGAGCTTTTAATATTTTTTCTTCCGTATATCAAATGATTTTTTATAGTTAGTTGTCAATTTTAATTTCTTATTCTTCTTTTCTAGAATTTCTTCAATAGTTCTAGAGATATTTGCATACTTCTCGTTGAATTTATGGAGGGATTTACTATATCCTAGAAATGGTTTTTTTTACATTCTTCAAAGGGGGTAAGTTTAAAATTATAGCTATTTGTCAATGGGTCCTTGATCTTTGGTGAAGTTGAATGGTTCTTAATGAGCCCACCAAGGATCAAGTCTTGTTGAGTGCAAGGCTCTGACATCATAAAGGATGAAGTCGGGATAGTGCCCCAGGCGAATTTGGCGGAATAGATACCCCTCAGTCCTTGGCTCTTAGTTGAAGAGGTTCAACCCAAGAAGGCTCATGCTCCCATATTGAGTAGCTACAAATAATTTGTGGATGACCTCCATAAAAAAAAAATAAAAAAAATAGCTATTTGGAGAGGGTCAACCATCATTCCTTCCTTATAGATAATGTATTCAAGTAAAGTTTCAAATTGGATCTGAAAAATATACCTTTGTTCAAATCTAGTGCAATCCTAAGACTATGAAATATTTCAAACACCATTCTTAGTGTTTGGACATGATATTTCAATATCCCATAAGTTTTCCAATAATATAAATAAACTTCAATGAACTAATGGATTAATTCCTTGAATGCATTTTCCATAATCTTGCTAAACATTATAGGGGCATTCTTTAGGCCAAATGGCATTACCAATGTATATAGGATCTTATTCAATCATAATTATGGTCTTAGGATGATCTTATTCTAGTATCTTCACTTGATGGTACCATGAAAATCTATTTGTGAATGATTACATTTCTCTATTGGCAACACTCTCTAGTACTTCCTTTGTAAAAGCAATTTGAAAGGAGTCATAGATACTATTGATTATCCAAACTATTTTTAGCAATTCCTAAGAGGTTGAGAATCTCTATACTCAAAATGGTTGAGAGGATGGGCCAAAAAATTGAGACATGATAAGATTTTTCCTATACTTTAGGCTCTACAAGACCTAGGGGTTAGCCCTATTTATGTACATCGAATTACAAATAGGGTATAAGTTTCATGACAACATAAATTAGATAAAAAAATTATGCATACATGGCAAGGATTCTTAAAATATTGCACATTCATATACACCCTCTGTAGATCCTTAATGCTCAAGTATGAACATGATAAAATAAAATAAATAGTAAACTACACATCAAATATTTTGTATTCTTTATAAATGAGTCGGTAGGAAGGTTTCCTACAAACTAATTGATGCCTACATAGGGGAATATAGAGTCACCAAGTGTTGCCACCTCTTTGCATTTGTAGCAACATCTTTTATGGTTTAAAATATGTTTCACTACCTTACAATGATGGTTATTGCCTTACAATAACTTGAACCTACAAATGTCATTTGACGACAAAAATCTACTTAATAATCACTCTTCAAATACTACAAACCCTAATTGTTTTATGGAAAAATTTCAAACTCTCCTTGAAAGTGTACTAACTATCTAACAATGTCATATAGTATTTTTTTTGGCAATTTTTTTTCACCCTCCTTAAAGGTTACTTCTCTTCAAGAACTAACAATACAAAAAAGGAGACAGATATGCAATCAAACTCATTCATATAAAACAATAAAAAAAAGTACTAGATCAAGTTAGAATGAATGGATAGTGCTAAGATATTAGTATTTTCTCAAACATGAGTGGTATTTAGTAAAAAGTTTCATTTTCCTCATGTTCCAATCCTTCACAATTGAGAAATCCATCCCTTTATAGGAAAAATTACAAAGATAGTCTCCCATGGATGGGTGGCACATGTCACATGATCAATTGCTAACCCTCCACACCAAACGCTAAGGAAAATCCTATGAAATCCACTAAAATGGAAGTTGTGAAGACCATTATGAATTATAGTTTTAAATAATAAATTAATGGTAGTATGGGCCATTTTTCCTTTCCACCACTGTATGTGAATCCACACCTTCATAATAAATCAATTACTAATGGGAGAAAATTTGATTAGGCAGCTGTAGGACCTCCATATATCATAAATGGTTATGGGCCATATTGGACTACCATGAAGAATGGCAATAGAATGTAGGTAGGGAACCTAAAATATTGTTGGTGTGGTTGATAACTTCTTTGAATATGTTTGAGTACCAACTATTAATATTATTAAGCAAATAAGATATATGACTAACATGAATTGCAACACCATTCATAGTATATTCTTTTAAAAATCGTGATATGAATATCCTTGGTGATGGAAAATATATTCCAGGTGTCAAATTATTAATGAACTTCTAAACTTGGTCCCACCAGGGAGATAAGATATAAATTTTGTTCAATAGGAATGTTGCATTTGGTGGGTGATTGACAAGTGGCTAAGTGAAGCACATGTGACCCAATAATGTCTCGATATTCTATCACACCTTTTGACAACTAACCCATGATATGTGGTATCACTTCACCCTTAATTCCTAATATGTATCACACATATGAATGTGGGAACTATAGTCAAAACCATGATGCAAACAAACTTTGCAATGTAGTAATAGATTGATATTTGTACACTATCATGGGTAAACCCACAAAAGTGGTTTCCAATTCCAGTAAGGAAGGAAAAATTACAAAAACTGACCCCATGCAAAAAAAATTGGTTTTTGGGGGTTTGAACGAACCTTTGGTTCGAGTGAACCCAAAGGGGGTTCGCTAGAAACCCCCTTCGAGCAAACCCATTAAATGTTGGGTCCCACATTTCCCGGAAAAATAAGCAAAGAAAATGGTTGTGGAAAGGGAGTTCACTCGAACCCCCTATTCCCCCCTTCTCCTCCTCTGGCACCAAAAAACTCCATAATTTTTCCCTTTGAAGCTCGGGTTGAGGATGAAAATGGAGGAGACTTTGCATACCCAACTAGATGATGGTAGTCCTTGGGACGAGCTATCCAACAAATATAATTTTAATATGTTTTTGTTTTATTATGTATTTGTTTTTTTTAGTTTTATTAAACATAGGTTTTTCACTGAAAAATCAAGCTTTTTGTTTTGCAAATGTGGAAAAATAGCAGATTATCAAAAAAAAATTTTGAAAAATATGATTACACTAGATATTGAAGTCCTTGATCCAACAAAAAAAAAAATTGAATTTTGGTACATACAAAAAAGTTGCATTGTATACGGTCTGCCATGTCTGAATTGTAATTGGTTTGACTTCGAAACTTGATTAAGGAAAAAATATTCAATAAAACACTATGAAACCAATTGGAATTGGAAGCACTAGATATTGTAGTTACAAATCTAAATTCAAAAAAATAGAATTTTATCCTTCATGGAAAAAAAGCTATGTTGTATACAGTGAGTGTCACTCCTTAAAAATGGTGTTTACTGAAAAAAACTAGTTTTCGAAGGAGATGGAAAAAGAAGTGCAATATGATTCCAAAAATTTTGAAAAAAATATATTTAGAATCTAGAGACAAAATGTCACAAATCACTAGTTTGCATCATCTTCAAATTCCTCACAGTTTAGCCGCTATAGGTGCCTAAAAGTGAAGATTTAGTTAGAAAAAAATATTTTAGTGTCTAGTTTGGCCAAAAATTGTAAACCAGTATTGTGGGATCACCCTCACATAAGATATTATGCAACATAGAAAACATATAATCATTTACCTCAAAATTTTCAAATACATCCCATATAATGTTATTGGAAGTGGGGTCCACACTCCAAACTATAATGTGAAGAAGTTACATGATGCAATTCAATGTTTTCAATTATCCCAAGTGAGTGACAAGGGAAAACAAGGTAGTATCTCTCAAACTATGCAACCTGTAAGGAAGCTAAGGTAACAAAACAACTTCCTACACTAAACTTGAGAGGAGGGTTATGCAAATAATTTTCAAATATTTATAATAGTTACAAAAATTAAACAAAAATAAACATAAATAGCACTCATACCACAACATAGTGATTTACATGGGGAAAACCCTTTCGGGAGAAAAACCCCACACTCCAAAATTTGATCGATATATTATTCAGAAATCAATAAGATTACAATATAGTTACAAAAACAACTTTCTCACATTAGTATCACCAACTAGAGATCTAAAGGTAAATCAACAACTATATGAATCTTACACACAACCTCCATTTCATGCACCTAATTTATAGGAGATTCAATACATGAACCATTTAATGGTATTACAAAATCATGGGCTAAAACTACCCAAAAAGTGATGCCCACTATCATCTCCAACCAAATATTCCCTATGATGTGTCAAAACACACACCAACACATGTAACTTCTCCTTACAACTCATTTATGTGTCCAACATGTTTCTACATCTCCCATTTCAAGAGACCCAACTTCCAAAGGCCACAACTTTTGATCTGGGAGTTTGATTGACTGACTATTTGAACTGTCAAAAAGCTCATGAAGTGCTCTATTAAGCTATAACCAAATTCACCAGTTATGACCACTTTTGGGCCCAAAAATCACTCTAAGGCCTTCAAATTGAACATTGAAACTTAAAAATGGAAAAATTAATATCTTCAAATCTAGATGTGATCTCATGATGAAAATTTATGAGCATGCTTACTTATCCAAACCGTAGCTTTGGGGAAAATTTCAAACCAATTTGTGCTCAAATGTAAACTTATTATAAATAGTAACCTCATGTATTTGCAAGGTTGAGACACCATTTTCCTAACATTCTATAACTTTTTGAACACCTTGCAAAAGCAAAGGGCTTATCAACACCATAATTTAATCACTAGGGGTCATGAGGCCTATAGACTTTGAACACCATTTGAACATATTTATGCTCACATGCTTTATTAATGAATCTGTAGGATTCATTAAATTCTTGACCATATCTCTGACAAAATGATATTGTACATCAATGTTCTTGGTCCTGACATGAAATATCAGGTTCTTAGCTAAGTAGATTGCACTCTGACTGTCATAATACACTATCACAACAACTTGTTTTATTCCAATATTTGAACATAATCTCCTAAGCCAAATGGATTATTTATAAGTAAACGTAGCTACCATATACTTAGCTTCATTAATGGACAAATAAACCACAACTTGTCACTTACTCATCCAATTGACTGCACCACAAAATAAAGTAAACATGCAAAAACTGGTGGGCCATATACTTTTAACATCACCTACCCAATTTGAATCCATCTAACTATGAATATCAAGGGAATTCCCATCTCCTACCATATTGCCATGATAACACAAGGAATAATTTGAGGTACCCCGCAAATATTTAAAGACTCTTTTAACTACATCCCAATGAACTCTACCAAGATTAGACATATATCTCGAAAGAACTCCCACTGCTTGGGCAATGTCTAGTCTAGTGTAGACCATAGCATACATCAAACTTCCAATTGCACTTTGGTAAGGTACTCTTCTCATGTCTTCCATATTTGGCAAGGATGTTGGAAAATCTAAAGAAAATAACTTCATTCCAACTATTAAAGGAACACGCTGAAAGGAAATATGCATCCACCCAAGATAATTTCCACATAGCCTAAATAGAGAAATCTAGGTAAACAAGTATTCAAAATCCATATGTAAAAGAATAGACAAAATTCTGTCAAATATGACACAATATATACTTTGGGAAAACCCTTAAGAGGGAAAAAACCAACCTCCAAAATCATCCATCACTCATGTATTACTCAACAATAAAGAATACAATACATCTTCAAAGTTCTCCATGAACACCTTTGAAACATCAAGCCCTCTACAAGCACTCCATGTGAACAAGCATGTAACCACACATCCCATTCCATGAGTCAAACCTCAAAAATGCTAACAAGAGATGCTCCCAACCAACCAACCAACTAGCCAACTGTCCAATCTTTCAACCTTAGATAACTACCCATGTGTTTACTTTTATAGAAACAAGCTCACATAAAACCACCAAGTGGTATTACATAAAACCATGTGACTAATACCATGAGCTTACAAAACCATTAGCCCCTCATTTAATATTGATACTAAGTTTTCCCAATATTAAATATTATTCCCATGTACAATCACACATTAAATATTTAATCGCAATGTTACATACAACACATAAAGTGACCCCAACAATGCTAGACCCATGTGATGCACACATCCCTAGATTGCCTAGGTGCATCACTTAATAAATAAATAAATATATTACATTAATAAAATTATGCAATGTGGAAAACACACCTTTTCCTATCTCACATCTCCTCAAAAGAAGATCATATGCTCTAATGAACATATCATGTACATATATCATTCTAAAACTCTAATGCACAATCAAGAGTACACCATGACATGATAACACAACCATCCTATCAAACAAGGATCACATGTCAAATGATAAATCATGACACCTCAACCAAAGAATAGAAATTCCTCCATGGCTAACCAAGATGTCAATATCTCCATACCACATGAAGATAACCATCTCCTATCAATGAAACCAAAGATGTCAAAGAACCCTCACTGCATAGAAACAAGATCCAAGAGTCCATCCATGACACCAAAAAACACTACAGAAGATCATCTGCCATCAAATGGTGAATCCACATCATAGCCACAAGCTCCCACTAAACTATGATACCGATCTCTCCATGGAAACATTATAACCATCCTCTAAATAAAGATCCTCCATGGCACCAACACGATCAAATAACTCAACATCGAGCTCCCAAAGGGAAGATTACAAACCATGATCTCCAAACCAAGAAGATACAACACCTCAAACTTGTCACTATCACAAGCTCCCGTTGAATCATGTAACCAAACTATCCATGACATCGTGATAACAACCTCCTTAATTAAGATCAACCATAACCATGATCCTCAAACCAAGAAGATACACTGCCACAAACCAAACAAGAATCAATCCAACACCACCAAAGATGAACCTACATAAACAATCATGTCATGCCAAAGTACCTAAAGCACAAGAAACATCCATGACACCATGATCACCACCAAGTGTCCCAGTAACACAATCCAACTGTGTCACACATGTCTGCATCACATAGTCAAATACATAGGTCTCACATCATGATTGTGCTTGATAATACCATCTCTCCTCCTCAACATAACAACCAAACCAACAAAATAAGTGACTAAACTAAGCCACAAATCTAAATATGCAACACTGAAGCATATATGGACGTAGACAACCCATATCTAAGTCATAAATACAACTAGTAAGTATAGACAACCTACAACACTGCACAACTCATAGATGCAATAGTGCAACATACAAATCCAATATTATACTAATAACCATGTCAAATGAGAGTAATCAGAGATATACATGTGATTATACAATGACTCCAACATCAAATCACCAAGATCCAAATAGCCATAAGCTCACAAAATCATCATAGTCAAAAGAACCCATAAATAGCTCAGATAGAAATAACAACAAATAAACCATTTTGAAACATCTCCAAACCTGATCCACCATGTAGTGATCTAAACAAGAATTTTGTCAATTATAAGAAGTCCAAAAATTGACTTCGTATGCACAAGTTATGGGCTCTCCAAGCTCAAAGGGAACATCCAAATTATAGCAAGAAAATCATTGTCAAAATAGAAAAATATAGAAAAACCACTAATATCACAACATAGAGCATGGAACCACCTTTCCATCGAGTATAAGAAATCAAAAAATGGACACCCAAGGAAAAAGTTATGCCGCTTGGAAAAAGGTTACAAAATTTGAATATTAGACCAAGTAGGAGTGGCCACAGGGTGGTGTGGCAATGGCTGGCCAGTGGCACCACCAGTTGGGCGATGGTGGACCTGATAAGAAATTAAAATCGGGTTTAAGTTTTACTAGGTACAATTTTTTTTAAATATTTTATGGCGGCTTAAAAGGTTTAAAGCCCCGATGGGGTTGGGGTTGTAGCCCCCACATGGGACCGAGGGTCGTGTTAGGCTAGGGGCTTTTCCCCACCGATGACAACATCGTCAATTGCCATGGAGTCGACAATCCCCTGCCACAATTGTATGCTTGGCATGGGTGAGGTACTTGCAAGTTACAGGGGGGTCTGTGGACCCCCTTGCTTTAATTTTTCTTTTAAAAATTAAATTTAAACAGGGTTTTAATTTATTTTTTAAAAGCCACAAATATTTTTTAAATTTATTTTTGGTGTTGCAAAACAAATTGAATTTCGTACGATCGTACAATAGGTCAAAGAGGGGAAATATTTTCTATTTTTTTCATAGTGTCCAAGATAGGCCAAATTTTATGTCAATCTTCATCTCTCAGGCCTCCTAGATCCAATGGTGAGGTATGCTTTGTCCCAAGGGGTCATTTATAATTCACCTACAAAACCCTCATGATAAACATCCATAAAAAGACCTTTTTTCCAACAAAGATTCATAAACCCATTTCTGTAAAAAATAACCACAAATCTGCAACCCCAAAATCTCAAATCTACAAAAAATACCCACATAAAACCCTCACATCTTGCAATGTCTTCATTATTTCCATGCAAGCCCTGGATTCAACTATAGACCAAATCTACTCCAATAAGGGTTATACAAACCACAACCATGACTCTAATACTAAATGAAATGAAATATGCATCCACTCAAGATAATTTTTACATAACCCAAATAGATAAACCTATGCAAACAATATTCAAAATCCATATGAAAAAGAATAGACAACATACCATCAAAGATGACATAAGATATACCCTGGGAAAACCCTCAAGAGGGAAAAACCCAGCCTCCAAAAGTATCCATCACTCATGTATTATTTAGCACTAAAGATTACAATACATCTTCAGAGTTCTCCATGAACACCTTTGAAACATCAAGCCCTCTACAAGCACTCCATATGAAAAAAGAAGAAGCATGTAACCACACATCCCATGCCATGCTTCAACCCTCACAAATGCTAACAAGAGATGCTCCCAACCATCCAACTAGCCAATTGTCCAACCTTCCAACCTTAGACAACTACCCATGTGTTTGCTTTTATAGAAACAAGCTTACACAAAACCACCAAGTGGTATTAGATAAAACCATGTGACTAATACCATGAGATTACAAAACCATTAACTTAATATTGGTACTAAGTTTTCCCAATATTAAATAGTATTCCCATGTGCAACCCCACATTAAAAATATTTAATCACAATGTTACATACATCACATAAAGTGGCCCTAAGAATGCTAGACCCATGTGATGCATGCATCCCTAGATTCCCAAGGTGCACTACATAATAAATAAATATATTACATTAGTAACATTATGCAAGGTGGACAAAACACCTTTTCCTATTTCACATCTCCTCAAAAGAAGATCATATGCTCCAATGAACATAGCATGTACATGTATCATGCCAAAACTCTAATGCGCAATCAAGAATACACCATGACATAATAACATAACCATCCTATCAAACAAGGATCACATGTCAAATGACAAATCATGACATCTCAATGAAAGAATAGAAAGCCATCCATGGCTAACCAAGATGTCATGTCCATACCACATGAAGATAACCATCTCTTGTTAATGAAACCCAAGATGTCAAAGAACCCTCACTGTATAAAAACAAGATCCAAGATTCTATCCAAGACACCAACAAGCACTGTAGAAGGTCATCCACCATCAAATGGTGAATCCAAATCATAGCCACAAGCTCCCACTAAACTATGATACCAAGCTCTCCATGGAAAAATGATAACCATCCTCTAAATGAAGATCCTCCATGGCCCCAACACAATCAAAGAACTCAACACCAAGCTCCCAAAGGGAAGAGTACAAACCATGATCTCCAAACCAAGAAGATACAACACCACCAAACTCTTTGAACTTCAAGAAGACCTATGATGTATTCCTTATAAAAAATACCTATTATTTCATAAATAATTTATCATGAAAGATAATATAATACAAGGAATTTTTAACAGATGATGCATTTACAAGACCAAATACACCATTATGAATCAAATATAAAATATCAATAAATATCACAAAGCTCATATAAAACTTAACCTAATTCTATTTCTCATACATGCATTTTTCATATAAATAAAAAATCCATAAAACTATTAGATATTCTCTCTACTAATTTCTTACTATTTGAGGATTTTAGGCCTTTCCCAATAATATGGCTCATATGTTGCAAGGTGTGCACCCTTGGTATCCTTGTGTTGTGTAGCACAATGCTCGGGTTCGTGACATGGCTTAACTACCTCCCATAGATTCATTAACTCTGTCCCATGGATTCATTAACTTTGGAATTTGTATCAGGCATTAACAGGTCGATCTTTTGGTGCAACGTCAACCATCTTTGCAACACCATACACTTGTGTCAAACAATGTCTTCTCTACATGAAGCCTATGGTTCCTCAAATCAAGAACCTTCAAACTATTATATTACATGGTTCTAGCACCTAATTTGGAAGGAGTTCCATCTTAACCAAGACTATAGTCCTAAGCACCATATTGCATACATACTTATTGAAGACCACCTATACACCAAAATTAGTCAATTTACTTTATATAATTAAGGTTCCTCACCAAACCTAGAATGTGAAAAATATTGTAGAAGGTATTGGTCCTATTGTCTCCAAATGTAAGCTTAACTCTACCTAGATTCATGATTTTGAGAGAATTTTTCTCCCAAGTATACACTACCATCATCAAATCTCACATAAGTTGAGAACCACTCTGTATTGGGGACCCTATTAAAAAATACTCTAAATATAATAATACATGCACCCTCATGTAAATATGTAGCAAGAGTTGACATCACCACCATCATCGTTGGAGATCCTAGACTATATATCACCATCTAAATCCATTTTTTCCTTCCTCTCCTTGTAATCCCTTTTGCAGTGCCCTATCTTGTTGTAGTTCCAATGGATTTGTAAAATGACTTAGATTTCCCCTTTGATTTGGCACAATTTTCCATTTTCTTGTTCTTCTCTTTATCTTTAGAATGACCTCTTAATATAAAAGCATATTTAATAAAATATAATTATTTTTGTGTTGAGCACACCTAGATACTAATAGGGAGGGTGAATCAGTCCACACAAAACCCTTCCAGCTCTTGAATTCCTCATCACAATACAAACTTCATACTCCTAAGAAGATCAGTAGAAAGATATAACAGTTTAAACCTGTTGTAAGGGGGGAATGAAGCATATGGAAAGTAATATGAATTAAACTAATTCAAACAAGATTAAGATCCCTAAACCCATTACTCATGAAATGTGAAATGAAAGCCAGGTAACCTTAAATGAATCCAAAACAGCCAAATCTTACCATACCATGTTGAAGTTGTATTCGCATTGACGTTGAATTGTGTTTGTATCAATGAAAAGCCTCCATTATGTGTTGCAAAAGCTTCAATGTGTGTAAAATATTGAACTAGAATGTGATGATAACCCATAACATGCTCAAGAGATAATTGTGCAACACTTCACTTATGTAAATTCTAGATAATTTGTGAAAAGGTAGAAGATTTTTTTATACATTTCCTATTTTGAGATGAACAATCAAGATTTTGTAGTAAAAGATCTTGATCAACAATTGAGAACTGTTGAGAGGAAATAGATTGGAAAGTTAGTGGATTTAGATTGGAATAATTGGTGGGACTAGGAAAGCCAATTTGAGTGGTTAGTGGGATTGAAGAAATCAGTGGGATTGGTTAGTGGGAAATAGATGAATCAGTTAGCCAATCAAAGTGAGCAATCAATGGTCATGTGATTTTCTCAACCACAAAAGGGGTGAGGATAATTAATTAATTGAATTAATTAATTAACATTTAGAGTTTGAACATGCAAGTCATGTTTGAATTTAACAAATAAGGTTGTATTTGTTTGTTGACCTTTTTGAATGATGTTGAATAATTAATTTAATTATTCAGGTTTAGAAAGGGAAAAGTGATTTTATTAAACTATTAAGTAATAATAATTTAATTGATTTAGAGGAATAGGGTATATTAGCGACATAATTAAATAATTTGCATTATTTAATTAATCAAGAGGAATAAAGTTAGACTTAATGACGAAATAGTGAATTAATTAAATAATTTAAAGATTATTCAATTAATACAAGAAAATAGGGTTTTTGATGTAAATGATGTGAAATGCAATGATATTAAAATGGTAATGATGTCAATGATGAAAAATGTCATTCAAGATGTGCGATAAGCGTTAGCTCATTTTTACATGTGTACATTTTTCCCCTCTTTGAGACAAAGTATCAGTTGCTTTATTTCAAAGAATTCAATGTTAAGATCAAGATTTTAAAAAATTTATATGCCCCACTGTGCCTTGGCGATCAGTGGAAAGATAATACAATGTTGGGTTGCCCCCTCAAGAGGTTGGCTGAAAAAAAAAAATTGGTCGAGCTCACGACAAGGTTGATGCAATAGTGGGGGGAGGCTACAACACACCAAACACAATTCCAATCTACAACAAGTGTCAAATCACAGTCTCATAAGAATCTCAACTTTTCATCAAATCTACTATGTCTCCTTGTAGTATTGGTAAACCAATCAATGAGGTATAAAATCACTAACACCCTCTTTGAGACCACAACCAAAATCACTTCAGGGACCCATTACAATGCTTGAAAACATATCAATCAATCACCAAAGACTGCCTTGTCACAATTTGTTCAAAACAAGGATTTTTCACCTTTTAGGACTCAAATTAGCCCACTTTTCGAAAGCAACCACTCACAAGACTTATCCAAACTCTATCAAATATTGGGGCAGCAATTCAAAATGTGTCATACCCACAGAATCATCAATTAGATCTCATAAATCCAATCATCTAAGGGCCAAACCACGAAACCCTCAATCAATGCCTAGAAACCCTAGGCCTTATTGAAAATGTCACTTCCAAATCTACCCAAAGCACAAAACCCCTTCAAACAAGTTCAAAATGGCTTAATCAAACATAAAATAACACTTCCCTACACAAAATCACAGTTTGACTCATCAAAACCACCATATTTCACTTAGAAAACTTTCATTTTCTCCTTGGGGATTCATTCCCAACTCCATTCTAGACCTCCCCTGCAAAAAATTACCATTATAACACCTTTCCCTAATGAGTTAGATCCATCCCACCAAGTAACAGATCATACAGAAAGGTAGGATGGTTTAAAACATGTTTTACCCTTTCAAAACCACAAGTGCCCTGTTCAAGCCAGTTAGATAGATTTGATGATTAAATGAACTAAAATCAATATGAAAGCCTAAAATTAGATTCAAAGGGAAGGGGAATCAACCTACTATCCAGATCACAACAATTTTTAATCAACTACTTGTTGTACAGGCCGTACAACCTGCTGTTATCACAGAAAGAACAAGAAATTGATGAAATTTGAACTTCATTGTATGCTCCAAACAAAGAAAATGCTTCAACAGCCTCCATTCAAGTTTCTCATGGCCTTTTATAATGTTTCCCTCCTAAAATAAACAATTTCAACTTCCACAACTAACATTTAAAAGAGGTGACCGTTGGTCTTCCTCTTTGATGCATTTTACAACTTTATATTATTCCAAACTAACAACTTAACACTTTTTGCACATTTTAAAAACCTTTCCACCTAGACACCTAAACCTTACCACAAATGACTTAATACATCAATATATGGTCTTATAGAACTTATTCTAAACAAAATTTACCCAAAAACCTATAACCTAGACCTTATGAACTTGACTTGACAATTTTTCACCAAAGGTGCTCCTGCACCATACACCTCAGCTTTAAGCTTTTCCAAGTCCCTTGGAAAGATCAATGTGATATGTCCTCCTCGGTATTCTTTAGTTCTTTGACTTCCTCATTATCTTCTTTCTTGCTTTGATTCTCCATGATCTTCAACACTCTTGCATTCATCAACCTTTGCACTCTGTCCCAACTATCCTTCTTGAGTTGTGGGGTGTTTCTCCACTTTGCCACCTTCAAATATTGCTATCACACATTCATTTCCATATACATTCACCCTCTTAACATCTGCCATCAGTTTTTCAACAAATTTTTGTTCATCCCACTATCCTTTAGCCTCTTGCTTTACAACCTTGTCACTATCCACTGTCTTTTTACATTTACCAATCCATAACAAACCTACCTTTGTCTTCTCTACTATACCTTTTCATTGAATGGTCTTTGTTAGACCTGTACTTGCCTCACAAACTGTCTTACTAGCTGTTCCATCAATCATATCATCCCTCAACTATCCTTTTATCTCACCAACATTTATCTTCTTTCCTATTGTCCTTTCATCCCTATAAACCTTTGTACTGCCACCCTTGAACTACCAATTCACTGTACTAGAAACCTTGTCACTTTCTGTCACATCATCATCATGATTTCATGTACCTTTACCCTCACAAACCACTGTCTTCTCTTTTGTTGTTTTCACCACTATCCTTGTACTCATTGTCCAGATACTTGCAATACCTTTTGACTATGCCTTTGCTTTGATATGTGTTATAGGGCATTCCACTGCCCCAACCATGATGCTTTCCATGTGTTCTTGCCTTTCCAAAGGCTCTTCACTCTCACTCTATCCTTTACCAGCCTGAGACACCACTTCATTTACTTTTCTTTGCCATCTATAAACATTCTTCCTACCCACTGTCTGCCCATTACCCTAATTTCCCTTACTTACTACCAGCACCTTGACTTGGTTTGTATTGACTTCTAAATCCACACTCTTGCCTTTACCTTCACCAACAGTAATGAACTCCTTTCTCCCAAGCATGATTATCTCACCATAATCATTTACTCCTTCATTCAATGGAGTTAACAAGAATGTTTTCTCATTCTTCTCTATAGTGTATGTGTTTTTCCTACCATGGTATATGGCTAACCTATCAAACTGCCAAGGCCTACCTAGCAACATGTGGCAACAAGTCATTGGTAGAATGTCACAAAGGACTTCATCTCTATACTGACCAATTTGAAACTCCACTTTTGCTTGTTCATTCACCACTAAAGTTTTCTTATCACTGACCCATGATACCTTATAAGGCCTCTCCCTAGGCACTCTTTGTAAATGCAACTTTTCTACCATCTCATTTGACACAATATTATCTGTGCAACCTGAATCAACAATGAATCTACATACCTTATCCTTGCATCTACAAGTTGTCTTGAACAAGGCTCTTCTTTGAAGCAACTCTCTTTCCTTTTTGGTCTTCAAGAATTGAGTCTTCATCATCAACATCTCACCAACTTCAGGAGCAACACGGAGTGAATTAAAATTTGAACTCTCAACCTCATCTTCATGGACTATTTGTTCTCTTCTATCTGGTTTTCTTTCTCCTCCACTTGTGGATGAACTAGGCTTCTCAAGGAACCTCCAAGCAGGATGTCCAAATTCTTGACAATGATAACACCTACCTACAAAAGTGTTAGAGTTTCTTCCACCTCCAAATCTGCCTCTTGTGCCTCTATATCTACCTCTGAAATCATCAACTTGTTCATCTCTCTTGCTTGATTCTTCTCCTTGATTTTCAATTGCTTGCCTTGGAGTAGAAAAAGTTCCTCTTCCTCTCATGGTGCTACCTCTTCCTCTTATTGTTTTCTCTTGTCTTCCCGTTACCTTCTCTTTAGCCTTTAATGCCATTTTGTAACATTCTTCTACATTTCTAGGGTTAGTCAAATCCAACTCATCCTGGATATTCATTCTTAAGCCACTCAAGTACCTAGCAATTTTCTCATCTTCGTTTTCATTGTGATTAGACCTCATACTCAATCTATAAAATTCTTCAGTGTATGCCTTTACATCCATTTCCATTTCCTTTTGTCTCAAATTTTGCAACTTCTTAAACATTTGAACTTGATAATCTGAAGGGAGAAACTTACCTTTTAACTTATCCACCATCTTGTCCCAATCCACAATCTTGGACTTGCCTTGTTTTCTTCTTTATGACTGTAGATAATCCCACCATACAAGTGCATGGCCCTTAAGCTTTGTTTTTGCAATCTTTACTCTTTGTTCTTTAGGAATCTCTTCACATTCAAATTAGTTATCCAAACAAGCTATCCAATCTAACAATTCCTCTTCATTCAAATTACCACCAAAATTTTGCACATCTATTTTTACCTTCTATTTTTCACCTTTTACAGCCTTTATCAACTTGGCCAAATTCTCTAGTCTTATGGATCAAGCTCCTCTTCAACATCTTCAAACTCTTCATCATCTTCTTCTTCTGACTCACTGCTCTCAACTGCTTCTCTTCTCTTGTTGGTTTCTAAGGCTGCCAATCTCTCTTTCAGTTCTCTAATTTCTTTAATGTACTGGTTTCTCAATTCATTCATCTCCTTTGCTATGTTCTTTGCTTTTGGAGGCATCTTTGCAATCTTGCCTCTTCACCTTCCAAGCTTTCTTTCTCACAACCTTCAACTCTCTTCTACAGGAATCTGGTACCTTTGCTCTAATACCACTTTGATGCAATAGGGGGGGCCTTGCAACACACCAAACACAATTCCAATCTACAACAAAAAGTTTCAAATCATAATCTCATAAGAATCTCAACTTTTCATCAAATCTATTATGTCTCGTTGTAGCACTGGTAAACCAATCAATTGGGTATAAAACCACTAACACCCTCTTTGAGACCACAACCAAACTCACTTCAGGGACCCATTACAATGCTTGACAACATATCAATCAATCACCAAAGATTACCTTGTCACAATTTGTTCAAAACAAGTATTTTTCACCTTTTAGGGCTCAAATTAGCCCACTTTTCCAAAGCAACCACTCACTAGACTTATCCAAACTCTATCAAATCTTGGGCAGAAATTCAACTAGGCCTTATTGAAAATGTAACTTCCCAATCTACCCAAAACAAAAAAACCCCTTCAAACAAGTTCAAAATGGTCTGGTCAAGCTTAATCAAACATAAAATAATGCTTCCCTACACAAAATCACAGTTTGACTCATCAAAACCACCATATTTCACTTAGAAAACTTTCATTTTCTCCTTGGGGCTTCATGCCCAACTCCATTCTAGACCTCCCTTGCACAAAATTACAATTATAACTCCTTTTCCTAATGAGTTAGATCCATCCCACCAAGTAACAGATCATACAGAAAGGTGGGATGGTTTAAAACATGTTTTAGTCCTTCAAAACCACAAGTGTCATGTTCAGGCCGGTTAGAGAAATTTGATGATTAAATGAACAAAACTCAATATGAAAGCCTCAAATTAGATTCAAAGGGAAGGGGACTCAACCTACTATCGATATCACAACAATTTTGAATCAACTACTTGTTGTACAGGCGGTACAATCTGCTGTTATGACAGAAAGATACAAGAAATTGATGAAATCTAAACTTTATTGTATGCTCCAAACAAAGAAAATGCTTCAACAACCTCCATTCAAGTTTCTCATGGCCTTTTATAATGTTTCCCTCCTAAAATAAACAATTTCAACTTCCACAACTAACATTTAAAAGAGGTGACCGTTGGTCTCCCTCTTTGATGCATTTTACAACTTTATATTATTCCAAACTAACAACTTAACACTTTTTGCACATTTTAAAAACCTTTCTACCTAGACACCTAAACCTTACCACAAATGACTTAATACATCAATATATAGTCTTATAGATCTTATTCTAAACAAAATTCACCCAAAAACCTATAACCTAGACCTTATGAACTTGACTTGACAATTTTTCACCAAAGGTTTTATTATAGTTCAGATGTGTAGAGGTTGAAAAATTAGGCCATAGGGCCTTCGTTTATAGTTCAGATATTCTCGGGAGCTCCTAATTTTGACCTAGGAGGGTTTCCAAGGTAAAAAATTAGGGTTTAGGGCGGTTTAAATGGTAAATTAGGTTGAAATTACCCCTCATTTGCACTCCTTGATTTGAAAATTTCTTGCCTCTAGAGTTTTTGTAAGTTTTTCTTCTGCAAACAACAATTCACAATGCCTCAAGTTCCAAGAGTTCCACACAAGTCGAAGATAGTCAAAGTATATTGACGGCCGGCTAGTGCAGGGGATCCAGTGCGTATGCCTTTAATTTTCACTTTCATCCTTTTTCGTCTTTTTAATTAATGTTTAAACTTATTTCTAGGCAATAGCGAACTTTTAGCAAGTTTTTCGCTATTGGCCTGATAATGGTGCCATTACCCTTTTGGAAGGTTGCTTTTGAAAAAAATTAGCGCTATTGAAAAATATTAATGCTATTGTTTAGAAAATGTGCGTTATTGCCCAATTTTGGCACTTTCGCCAAATATTCACACTATTGCCAAATTTGAGCGCTATTGAGAAATATTGGTGCTATTAAAGAATTTGGGCGCTATTGCCAAAAATGTACAATATTGCCAAAAATTTGGGCGGTATTGACAAAAGTGCTCGCTATTGCCTAGAAAATATTGCTTTTGCTTCAAAACAACTGATTTGCAATGTTTAGTTCTAGTTTGGAGTTCCCGAAAGTCCTAACATTGTGCGTTAAATGGTTGCAGGTTGTCCTTAAGTCGTTGTCTATGCGAGAGCAACGTCCTTGATTGATGAACGAGTTGACTAACTTCAATGATACACAAAGAGACTTTCTCAATGTCATCGATTTACGTTATATTGCTCACTTGTTGCTCAGGGCTCATCAAGCCATGATGACTATGTTGGTAGAGAGGTGGCATTATGAGACCTCTTCATTTCCTTTTCCTATTGGGGAGTGCACCATTACTTTGTAGGATGTCTGGAGGATTCTTAGGATCCCTATTCATGGTGAGCTAATTGAGTATGACATTCAAAGGGGTACCACAATGATGGAGAGATTACTCAGTGTGGAGGATTTGCATGTTGTTGATTTCAAGATTGGTTTGGGGTCTCTTTACATGATGGTGCCAATCCTATGGTTCCCATATTAGCAGGTATTATCATTGGACCTCTGATACCTGATAGGAGGGCTAAAATATTCCTTATTGGTTGGGGAATCGTTATCGAGCAGATGATGGAGGATGCCACAATGTATTCTTAGGGTCAGTGTGTGTTGGCCCACTTGTACAAAGATATGCACGAGGTTGTGTACAGAGCTGGTAGTAGTATATCTTCCAAAGCCAGTTTGCTGCATTTTTTGGCTTGGGAGACAATTCCATCACTCAACCAGAGGGTATGTGGGATAGGGATGTGCATGATCCTTATGCTTATCAGTACCATGACTATCTTCATTACACTCAGCCTAGTAAACTATCTTATTGGAGGGAAGTTTTTGATGATGTTACATATTTCACATGGCACACATACAAGGATTGTAAGGCTTTGCTAGATGATCAAGATCAACTAGTCTACTGCATGCAGACTCATTTATTGATTGGTTGTTCAGATCTCTTGCTTGAGAGATCTTTACCAAAGAGAGTATTGAGATAGTTTGGCAAGCGCTAGACTCAGCCTTCCAATGATTATATGGCCATCTTTGGATGCACTACATGCGAGGAGTCCACTTGGGGGCTCATGAGGATTTTGGCACGGTAGTGGAACACATTCAGAGCATTGAGACCTTTTCCACGGGGTAGAGAGGTACCACAATGATGGAGAGATTACTCAGTGTGGAGGATTTGCATGTTGTTGATTTCAAGATTGGTTTGGGGTCTCTTTACATGATGGTGCCAATCCTATGGTTCCCATATTAGCAGGTATTATCATTGGACCTCTGATACCCGATAGGAGGGCTAAAAGGTTCCTTGTTGGTTGGGGAATCGTTATTGAGAAGATGATGGAGGATGCCACAATGTATTCTTAGGGTCAGTGTGTGTTGGCCCACTTGTACAAAGATATGCACAAGGTTGTGTACGGAGCTAGTAGTAGTATATCTTCCAAAGCCGGTTTGCTGCATTTTTTTGGCTTGGGAGACAATTTCCATCACTCAACCAGAGGGTATGTGGGATAGGTATGTGCATGATCCTTATGCTTATCAGTATCATGACTATCTTCATTACACTCAGCCTGGTAAACTATCTTATTGGAGGGAAGTTTTTGATGATGTTACATATTTCACATGGTGCCCATACAAGGATTGTGAGGCTTTGCTAGATGATCAAGATCAACTAGTCTACTGCATGCAAACTCATTTATTGATTGGTCATTCAGATCTCTTGCTTGAGAGATCTTTACCAAAGAGAGTATTGAGATAGTTTGGCAAGCGCCAGACTCGGCCTTCCAATGCTTATATGACCATCTTTGGATGCACTACATGCGAGGAGTCCACTTGGGGGCTCATGAGGATTTTGGCACAGTAGTGGAACACATTCAGAGCATTGAGACCTTTTCCACGGGGTAGAGGGGTACCACAATGATGGAGAGATTACTCAGTGTGGAGGATTTGCATGTTGTTGATTTCAAGATTGTTTTGGGGTCTCTTTACATGATGGTGCCAATCCTATGGTTCCCATATTAGCAGGTATTATCATTGGACCTCTGATACCCGATAGGAGGGATAAAAGGTTCCTTGTTGGTTGGGGAATCGTTATCGAGAAGATGATGGAGGATGCCACAATGTATTCTTAGGTTCAGTGTGTGTTGGCCCACTTGTACAAAGATATGCACAAGGTTGTGTATGGAGCTGGTAGTAGTATATCTTCGAAAGCCGATTTGCTGCATTTTTTGGCTTGGGAGACAATTTCCATCACTCAACCAGAGGGTATGTGGGATAGGGATGTGCATGATCCTTATGCTTATCAGTATCATGACTATCTTCATTACACTCAGCCTGGTAAACTATCTTATTGGAGGGAAGTTTTTGATGATGTCACATATTTCACATGGCGCCCATACAAGGATTGTGAGGCTTTGCTAGATGATCAAGATCAACTAGTCTACTGCATGCAGACTCATTTATTGATTGGTCATTCAAATATCTTGCTTGAGAGATCTTTACCAAAGAGAGTATTGAGATGGTTTGGCAAGCGCCAGACTCAGCCTGCCAATGATTATATGGCCATCTTTGGATGCACTACATGCGAGGAGTCCACTTGGGGGCTCATGAGGATTTTGGCACGGTAGTGGAACACATTCAAAGCATTGAGACCTTTTCCACGGGGTTGGGCAGTTGGTCCCGTAGATCCTAGGATGACTCATGAGTTTGATAGTTGCTAGGCCCATCACAGACCTGTGAGATTGACTATGCCTCTAGGAGGTCTAGTTTTAGGTGTACGCATAGGAGGTTATGTTGGGCATCAAGAGGATTGTTAGCATCTTCGGATTGCCCACGAGTAGGTGAGACATGTTCAGGATCAACAACATGAGGTCCAACAGCAACAACGCTAGGTACCATAGGATCCTTAGTGTCCTCCCCCTTAGGGGGATATGGGAGCTCAGCTAGGGAAGATGATAGTAGATAAAGATTCATTTAGAGCAGAGCATGATGCTAAGATTGTGCGGTGGTAAGCCACTGAGGCACATGTTTGATCGTGACTAGAGAGAGAGATAAATTCAGAGTAGGTCTAGATACTCTTCATCAGGAGAGAGATTCATTGAGAGAGGATTTGGCTACTGAGAGGTAGCACAAACTTACAATTGATATATCTTTGGCCTCTGCCATTCCCTTACCCTAGTATTAGGCCGAGCGAGATAGGCTTTTGCAGCAGGTTACATATTATCAGACTTTGTATGAGGCATTTGTGTCAAGGGCTCAGACATATCCCTGGATGGTGAGCCGAGCACAACTATAGGTGTAAAGTCGAGTGGGAATTCAGTTAGATGGTCTCCAGTCATGCCCCAACCATCCCCTCATCATAGCGAGCATCAGTCGAGATCTCTACCACCGAACGACCAGTAGAGATAGTTTTGTTTATGATCTTTTATATGTGTTGTATCAGATACTTATGTAGACATATTTTTTTATATGTATTCATTTTCCCAACTAAGGCCTTGTATATATGTATTTATTTTGATCTCCTTTGATGTTGTATCACACATGCCATTTGATGATGAAATTATCCATTTTTGTTGATATATGATAACCATGTTTTGATTTGGATTTATGATGCGCTATGAGATGCTTATGGATGGTCATGGATATTTATATTTGTCTAATGATGCTTTTTTGTATTTTTCTGATGTATGCATATGCTATGGATGAATGATTTATATATCTATGTGATGAATGATGATATATTATGTATGCAATGGGTGATGATATCGTACATATGTGATGGATGATTATACATGATGTGTGATGTTTTATTGTTTTATTATGGTCATGATATGTACTGATGAATTTTTGGATACAAGATATATGTGGTACTAATGATATTGTGATGCAGGATGGAGCTATTAGTTAGAAGAAATTTTTGATGATTTAGAGATGGATAGAAATTTGATGTTGTTAATTACTGATGAGTTTTTCTTTTGCTTTCATAGAGGATTTGTATCTTTTAGCAATCCTTTTTGATGTAGCAAACATACATGATGCACCAGGGTATTGATAACCAAGGTGACATTGTATCCATTGCATGGACTTTGACTCGACACACAAAGAATATTCTTGCTCATACTAGATATACGAAAACCCTGTTAGAGTATATAGTGAGTTGTGTTTAAATTTTGTTGGACTAGTTACATGAGAGGTATGAAGTACCTATCATGTAACTGCTATGTCACAAATTTTCTCAAAACAACTTCCACACACAAAACAAAGAAAGTATTTGTCGTGGTAGTATCACAAAAACATCTAACAAACAAAACAAATAGAAATCGATAGTTAATGCCACCATTCCTTCTTCTCTAAATCCTTATGGACATCCTCGAGAAATCCTAGGAATGTGGTATTAAGATAAATAAAAAAGATAAGACTATAAAAAGATAAACAATGTTGCAGTATCACTTGCCATAGTTGTTTTCATGTTTCATGATGAAATCCATTGATGACGTCTATTGTAGGAACGTTTTATCCGTTGAGACTCATGTTTAGGATTGTTGATAATGATTCTCAAACAGGTATGGTAGTCTATACTTTAGGAATTGTTTTAACTTGATAGTGATCTAATCGTTTCAATCTAAACTTTGGAATTTTTTATTTTGATGTTTGTTTTGTTTTTTTTTTTGCTTTGTCAAAGGTTGAAGGTGATGATTGTTTATTGTGAATAGAAAGTTTATTGCAGATAAGTGACAATGGAGATAGAACATTTTTTTATTTTTTGAGTATTTGATGTTGTTTTTTGTTGTTTTTAGGAAATTTAGAGACTAGTAGGGGGACCTAAAGGGACTGACCTAGTGCCTCAAGGGACGATCAAAGATTAGCCTTTCCTACGTGATGAATGTAGAGACATCATAGTTGGACTTTCTTGATTGACATTGTTTTTGGAGTTTTCTAACTTTATGAATGTTTTGGATTTTGATAAGATATTTGAATGTTTTCTTTTTTTTTTGGGGGACTAACTTGGGGGATCATCAGTTATGATGGCCTTTCCTATGTTATCCAAATAGAGGCTTGTAGTTTGCTTGTTTGATAAGAATATGTGTTTCTTTTTTATGATTTTTGAATGTTTTGGAGTTTTGAATTTTTGACTAAGTTAAAATTCCATGACAGACACCTAAGGGAACTGAACTAAGGCCTCAAGGGATGATCAAAGATAAGAGTTGCCTATGTTATACATGCAAATACCACGTAGTTCGACCATGTTGATTGACATTGTTTTTGGAGTTTTCTAACTTTTTATGAATGTTTTGGATTTTGATAAAATATTTGAATGTTTTCTAGATGTTTTTGATTTGTTGATTTTTTAACTATGATGGGATTTACAAGGATCCAATCCACTACCAATTTCAGGAAGTTTCCCCCAGTTTGAGACAAGATTACACTCATTAGGGGAGACGGATTTTGATAGCACAACAAGGTTCAACACTTGATCAGTCATCGAACCATGGTTGGTTGTACGTTTAATTATGAGACAAATGGGGTGGATGCTTTAGATAGTGTTGATAGATAAATATGCAGGTCTTATTCAAATGTAGCACCTGTTTGCCAAGTTCTCACTACGATACCTATCCGAGAAGCGCCACAAAGTGGTTTTCACATAAAGAACATTTTATTTCTCTTTATTGTTTTTCTTGCTTTTTGATTTTTTTAGCTTTTTTAGCTTTTTTGTTGAGATACTTTGATGTGTTTAAGTATAAAACCTTTTAATACGGTTGTTGTTTAGTGGTTCGACTAAAGGTTCTCCTTCTAGAGTAGCCAATTGATAAGCTCCAGAACCATAGCTTCTTGTGATGATGAAAGGCCCTAACTAGTTTGGTTCAAACTTCCCCTTCCCATCCTGATTTAGTTGGATCTTTTGATTCTCTTTTAGTACTAGGTCACCAACTTGAAAGCTTCTATTTTTGATCTTTTTGTTGTAGCTTTGTTTGAGTTGATTTTTATAAACTTGGAGATGGTTTAACGCACTCAAATGCCTTTCATCTAATAGTTCCAACTCATTCAATCTAGACACCCGATATTCCTCATTGTTGACCATGCCTTTCAGGGATACTCATAGTGAGGGGATTTCAACTTCAATAGGTAAGACTGATTCAGATCCATAGACCAAGGGGAAAGGTGTGACACCTTTAGGTGTACAAATGCTGGTTTGGTAAGCCCATAGGGCTAGGTTTAGTTGCAAATTCCAATCGCGACTAATGTCATTAAAATAATCTTTTTTAGTATTTTTAGGATGGTTTTATTGGATGCTTCATCCTGGCCATTTCCTTGGGGGTAGTAGGGTGTTGAAAATTGTTGGGGGATAGAAAAATTTGAACAAAGCTCACAGACATCTTGGTTTTTGAATGGGGTTTTGTTGTCTATTATGATGGTTTGGGGAATTCCATATCAAAAGATGAGATAATTCAAGATAAACTTGGATATTTGTTTTCCTATGATGTACGTTAATGGAATTGCTTCCATCCACTTTGTGAAGTATTCAATTGCAATGATAATGAACTTGTGCCCATTGGATGAAGCAAGAGTTATCTTACCTATCAATTCTAATGCCCACTACAAGAAAGGCCATGGTGTTGTTATAGGTCTCAGTTATTGTGCCAGTGCATGAACAAGATCACTATGCTATTGGAATTAACATATTTTTGAGAAATGGATGCATTCTTGTTCCATTGAGGGCCAATAGTACCCTGTTCTTAGTAATTTTTGTACTAGATTAGGTCCACTAGAGTGAGACCCACAAATACCTTCGTGCACTTCTTGTAAAGTGGTTTGTGCTTCTTCCACGTTGAGACATTGAAGTAATGTTCCATCTAGACTTTTTCTGTATAGGGTATCTCCTAAGTTGGTGAATTAGGATTTTCTATGGACAAAGGTTTTCTTTTGGTTTGTCATTAAGTCAGGAGGTATTATACCATGTTGGATATAGTCAAATGTATCTTGGTGCCATGGTGAGTTAGAACTAACATCACAAACCAGTTCTGATTTTGGGATATTGAATGTCAGTATAAGGATTTGCTCCACAAGGAATTCATATTTTGGAATGTTTTATGGAATGTTGAGGAGTGAACCTATTGTCACCATAGCGTCTTCTACTATGTTGTTGATCTAAGGAACCTGATCAAAGGTGATGATGACAAAGTACTATTTGAAACTTTCCACCATTCTTTTATATGGCATTAGCTTGTCATCCTTTGTTTGATATTATCATTGACTTTCCTTATTACTAGTTGAGAGTCTCCATAAACTTGTAGTTCCTTTATCCTCCATTTTATGACCATCTTCAGTCCTTTGATTAGCTACGCTTCATATTCAGAGATATTATTGGTACATGGAAAAGCAATCTTGTAAGCCTTAGGTATACTATCTCCTTGTGGTGTGAGAAATAAGATACCTGCTCCTGAGCCATGTTGAGTGTGGGACCCATCAAAGTACAAGGTCCAATAGCTGGATTGATCAATTAAAAGTATGCTTTCATCTAGGAATTCTATTGTTAAAGGCTGATGATCTTCCATTAATGCTTCTATTATTTGATCTGCTATGATTTTTCCTTTGATAGATTTTATGTCTATATACTCTGTATCAAACTCACTAAGTGCCATTACCCACTTAGCGATCCTCCCTATTAGAGATGCTTTTGCCAATAGATACTTTAGGGGATCTACTTTTGATATCAATTTTACTTGTTTGTTTAATATATAGTGTCACAATTTATGTGCCACAAAGATGACAAATAGACACGCTCTTTCTATGGGTGAATAGTTCAACTCATAACCCACCAGTGTTGGACTAATATAATAGAACACTCTTTCCTTGTTATGTCATCTAGTTGTGCTAAGAGAGCTCCTAATGATGCCGATGTTGTAGAAACATATAGGACCATTTCCTTGTCTTGAATTGGTGGCACTAATATTGGAGGGGTGAGTAAGTAATCCTTGACCTGTTGGAATGTCGGATTACATCTGCCATCCCATTTAAATTTTATATCTTTGTGTAGCAAATGGGCGAATGGGTGTCACTTGTCTGCCAACTGTGCAATGAATATCCTGATGGACTGTAGTTTACCTTGTAGACTTCTTAGTTGCTTCAATGTTCTTGGAGGAGGCATTTATAAGATAGCTTTTATCTTGGTGGGATCTACCTCAATGCCTCTTCTTGATACTATGTAGCTCAACCATTTTCCATGTCACATTGAAGACACACTTCTTTGGGTTGAGACATAAGTTGTATTGTTCTAGCCCATCAAATACCTTTGTTAGGTTGGCCAAATGATCCTCTCTTTCAATGGATTTTTCTAGTATGTCATCCACATAATCCTCCATAGTAGTATGTAACATATCATGAAAGACGGTGGTCATTGCTCATTGATAGGTTGCCCCTGCATTCTTTAGATTGAATGGTATGATGTTCCAGCAAAAGGTTCCACATGCATAAGTGAAAGTTGTCTTATGTTGGTCTTTGGGGGATATTTTTATTTGATTGTATCCAAAGAAGTCATCCATCAGTGATAGCATTCCATTCCCTTCGGCTAGATCCACAATCATGTCAATGTTGGGAAGAGGGAAGTCATGCTTCGGGCAAGCCTTGTTTAGATCCTGAAAGTCTATGCATATCCTTATGCCCCTAGTGGGCTTTGATACTGGTACTAGATTAGAAACCCATTCAAGATAGTCAATGGGTTTGATGAAGCCCACATCTAACAACTTCTGAAGTTCTAATTTTACCAAAAATGATATCTATGAATGCATCTTCCATAGCTTCTACTTGATGGGTTTAGCTCTAGGAAATATGGCTAGGTGATGTATGACTAATTTTGGATCTATCCCTGGCATGTCTACATATGTACATGTAAAGTTGATTTCTTTCATTGATAAATGCTGAGAAGTTCGCCTTTTCTTTAGGATCAAGTGATGTTGCATGGTATGTGATTTTGGGTGTTTCTGTTGTGCCAACATTGATAGGTTTGATGTCTTCGACTAGGAGAGTTGTTTTCTATTGATATTTTATAGTGGGGAGATTGAATGTTTCATCTTTGGGCGCCTTAGAGAGGTTTTCACCTTTATATGCATCCTTTATTTTTCTCATTTCTGGATCAGATAAAGTTGTGTTGTGGTTTTCTTTAGGGGACTTACTTTTAATTTTTAAATTTTGTAGTTTATTTTTGCGATTGGAAGACACAATCTCCCCTCTAAAATATGTTCCTTGATCTAGTTCCATTACAAACCCTGCTTTGTGATTTCCTTGGGGTAAATTTGTTTGAAGTCCCATGAACTTCACAATAGCCTCGTTGTTCTAGAATGTGTCCAAAACTGATGTATGATGTTGTTGGTCCCAATCTATCAACTATGGATAATGCAAGGATATTTTGTCATGGGTATCTGCAAAGATTATTGAATTTGTAACTAGGTTAGGGATATTGGTTTTTTCAAGGTTCCATAAGGTATCTAAGTTGTATTCACTAGAGTCACATGAATCCCCTTCATATTCATTGGAATTTGTCTCAATATGATCATCATCAGATGTGGATTTGATGGTGAGGGTATTCACGATGAGTTTTTCAAACATGTCTTGGATATACAAGTAGTCATCTAGACACTCGCAAGTATCCAATGTCTCAATAGTGGTAGAAGTAGCTTCTTCCTCATAAGATGTGTTTTTCAGTATTTGGGGTAATCACTTTAGATGCACCATAACCCAATCCAAGATTCTTTGGGTGTTGTTCTATAATGATTGGTTCACTTCTCCCTTGTCCATGTAGACCAAGGCCACCTTGTCTAGTGAATCCCATGCTTTTGACTATTTTATACCCTTTGTTGTTTTCATTAATAGGAAGGGGAGGTAGTGGCTATTCCCATCCTTCTTCTTTGTAGATCCATGAAGATAGATCCTCTTCACATACTTCCTCATCTTGCATGTCTCCCCACTTTGTGAAAATAGTGGGCTTGACTACCATTGTGATAGTTCGAACATTTCCAATCTCTTTCCTTCCTCCATAAGTCTTAGGTGTTGGGGAAAGCATTCCAATACAAAAATATTGGTTGAAGTGGTATTCCCCACAACCCTTGTCAAGTACTTGGATCTTGGTATCAGATTTAGGTAGCTTAGTTGATGATGGTGTAGTGGCGGACGAAGGTTGTGATGACGGGTCAACATATGAGGAGTGAAAATATATATCATTGTTGGGTATTTGTTGAATCTTTTTATAATTTTCCTACAATTTAGCACAGTAATGGAAAGGTTTAGGGTCGACATATATGGTAACTTCCTTATTGTCATAAGGAAATTTTAGGCATTGATGGAATGTAGATGGGGCTACTTTTAAAGCATGGATCCATGGTCGTCCTAAGAGAAGGTTGTATGGAATCTCGAGATCCATTACTTGACATGTATTTTATATTATTGTTGGTCCTATTAGAACGAGTAGCCTGATTGTGCCTTCTGAATTTCACTCCATATCATCATAAGCTTTGATGGTGATGCTCTTGTTTTCATCTATGAAATCATTAGAGTATCCCATTTGTTTCAAAAAATTTAAAGTACAAATGTTGATACCTGAACCATTATCTATGAGTACCCTCTTGACTTTATGTTTGTGGACATTTAGTTCTAAACAAAGAGCTTGATTGTGGAAAGATTTTTGTGGAAGGTCTTTCTCAGAAAAGACTAAATGATGGGTAGATGTGATATTGCCAACCATGGCTTGAAACTGATTAGCGTCAAGGTTATTTGGGGTTGACATTTCAACAAGAGATTTCTCCAATATTTTAATGTTCTGGTGACAGTTTTAAGAGCTCAAGGATGGAGATTAGGGCAAGAGTTTTCTTGAGTTGTTCGACAATGTTGTAGTCACTTGATGGATTGCTTGTGGCCTTTACTTGGGTTGGTGCTCCTTGGATTGTTACTCATCCCCTTCAGATAGTCACATTAAATTTAGGATCTCTGCCTAGTATAGTTACCACTTGGATAGTATGATCGTCACAAGAGATATTGCCTAGAACTATATCCTTGCCATAAGAGAAGGTGACCTTATGGTAATCTTGTTCTTTTCCTTTGTTGTTTCCCCTAGAATGGTTGGGGATTGGATCCTTGTAGATCTTTAGGTCTTTATTTTTGAGATGAGGTTCGATGTCCATTTCTCCCTTTTTGATTAAGTCTTGCCCGATGTTTTTAAGTCTCATGCAATTATTGGTGGTATGTCCCTTAATTTTGTGAAATTCACATTTTTCATTCTCGTTATACCAAGGGGGTTTGAAGTTGGGTTCCTCATAATTTTCTCTATCATTTATTGTGATGAGGTTCTTTTGGACTAGTTTTTCCATAATAACCTCGAGGAATTCTCCTAAGGGAGTAAATTTTCTTCGTGGTTGGTCATACTACCGAGGTGGTCTCCTTTCATTATCATGTCCTTGATTTTGTTGTTGGTTGTTGGGTTGGTTGTTCTAAGGATAATTGAGTTGTTTGTTCTGTTAATAATTGGGTTGGTTGTTTAGTGGGTTATTTGAAGCATAACCTTGCTATGTTGTTTGAACATGATTTTGTGGCACATTGGGAGTTTGTATATTATGCACAACCTTGGCATCAACCACTCCATCATTTGTCACATTTTTGTTTTTTACCCATATCTTGGGTTTGTCATTTGAAGTAGAGGGTTGATCCTTTGGGTTGTAAAGTTTGATTATTCCTCTTGCAATGAGGGCTCTTTCAATTCAAGTATATCTTTTTCAATGGTTTCCTCAAAATTGCTTGGGCATAATACTATGAGGTTGTAATTGATGTCTGCATGTACATTGGAGATAAATACATCGACAAGTTGTTTCTCTAGAACATGCCACTTAATTTTTCTCACTTTGTGTCTCCATCTCTGTAAGTATGAGGCAAATGATTCACCTTGATTTTGTTTGATTTTATAGAGATCAATGATTGTAATGTTTTGTTCTATGTTATACAAGAAATGGTTGACAAACTTATTTGACAATTCATCAAATGTTCTGATACCTGGTGGTAAACAAGAAATCCATTCTATACTGGGTCCACTAAGAATCCATGAAAAAATTATCATCAAGTAGGTTCCATTTCATTGTAGTTCCATGTGTAGAGGAAAATAATGTGTTATGAACTTGGTAAATTCTACACAATTCAAGGGTGTGGTGTGCCAAGCTGAATAGTCCACTTGAAATTGCAAGCCTACATTAAATCATCAACCAAGGTGTATAAACTTATGATGGTACTACACTATTTGTGCCTTCACAAACTCATGTTCACCTAAATTACTCTATGCAAACTTATTCAGACTATTCTACTTTACTGGAACCTACAGAATTGTAAAAACAATAAAAGTAGTTATAGAACCTAATGGCTACGAGTACCTGCAGCATAAGCTGTAAGTGACTACTAAAGATGTACGAGTGCATAATTAATCTAAAACTATTTAAAACAACAAAATAACCAATCCTAAGCTCTAGAGTACTATGATCTATCAATTACACCTTTGTTCATGAAAAACAACTACTTTAAATAACCATAAGTTGTTCTACTTTGCAGTGCATGTGTAAAATAATGAAAACAAAATTAATGGAAATACATAAATAAACAAATAGATAGATGAAGTGAAGAACAGTATTTGAGTGGCCAGCTCAGAGGACTATATCACTTAACTTAAAGCCTAATCTAAATTAGATTCTTACGCATCCATGCAACATACAACTCCATTCATTGCATAACACTAGATATTTAGATAGGATCCTTCTTGTAGATTTTATTCCATAATATCATTTTAACATGTTTTTGGATAAGTGGAAAAACTACTAATTGATAATAGCTTGTAACAATCAACTAACTAAACTATGAACTCATCCCCTGACTTTATACAAAATGGGGAGAATTTTATTCAAACCGCTAACTAACTAACTAACTGCAATCATAAATCTCACTCCTAGATATGAGGATGTGATTTTAAGACTAACTTATTTATCAAATTAAAAAGGAAAAAGAGACCTATTCAAATAAGAACAACTTGCATGTGAAACACATAGGAAAATGTCCATAATTCTACAACAAGTATCTTTCCAGCGTTTATTCCTTTCATAATGACCACGCTCAACTCCACAGCTTCCTACACTTTAGGTGGCTTTGAACTTCATTAATTCCCTGTTTTGCTGCTCTAGTACTCGCTACAAATGCTCCTTTCTTGTTACCACGTGCTGAGCTATAGAGAGATTAATCCATACAACATACATATGCAACTAACCACCATAATTAAATCACAACATTCCATTCATATACATACATATTCATATTTAAACCATGCAATACTACAAATATTTTCACCATATTTCATTTCCACAAACTGGGTTCAAGGTTGCAGAGTATGCATGAAAGGATAACATATTATCAAAGTTTTTCCAAAAAGGTAATTTAGAAACATATGTAAAGTTTCTTAAAAGTATATGAAAAGCAATAAAAAGATGCTAATAACTAGACCCATTTACAGGCTATCATGAGGTCCTAACAGTTTAGTTGAAAATATGTTAATTATATCAACTGGGTAGTGTTCGAAGGCTATATGCAATAGGGGATATCTTGGCCATCTCTCCTAGATTTCCTGAATTTTTAAAATGGTTGTAAACAAGAATTAAAATAGAAAGTAATTAAAATAGAAAGCGTGAAGTTGTTTAAGCTAGAAAGCATGAAATTCTTATTCTAGAAAGCATGTAAATTTCCTAGGAATTAACACTTGCAGTTAAACCGTGAAAATTAAATGAAGGAAACTAACGGCTAACAACTAACTATTGATAGAAAATATACTTAACAACTTGTAACTAACAACAAGAGTGAGTGCTCCAAAATTTCCAAATGAATAGAACTTAAAGATTGCAAACTTAAAACTACAACCTGCAGGAGTATATAACAGAGCTTGACACAAAATAACATTCATCCAAATTCAACATGTACAAAATAAAAGTAACAGTATTAACAAGAGAAATACTTATCTTCTCTATGAGATCCCTCGATTGGTCATCTCTCGTGCATTCGTACGATTAACTCAGATCACATGTGGTACTTTCGTATCTTCAAAATAAATCCATCCATGGTACTTCCATTACATAGAACTATTAACTTAGAATAAGAGTGGAAATGTTTATTTTATTCATATCATAAAAGTGTAACACAAAAACATAGCTGAATAGTATTCAAGTATATCATAACAACATAACAGTAACCTCTTGTCTTGGTAGTTACACATATTTATACTATACTACTACAAAAATCCTAAATTTTAGATGGTGGTAGATCACCATTGAAAAATTCTTTAAAAAAATTACAACTAACTAACTTAATAGATGTTCATGACATAAAAACATAATAAAGGTTCGAAGTGGAGCCGTAAAGTCTTAAACAAAAAGTTTAATAGAAAACTTTAAAGGGAATCGTTGCACTATGCAAGCCTAAATTTTGACGCCCAAACTTTTGGTGCCTTAACTTCAACTGCTTGAAGTCTGCTTAAATTCTGCTTCATTCTTCAGTCGTGCATGAGTCCTATACAATGACTTGAAATCTATACCATTAAATCAACATTAGTCGGCTAATTTCAATCGATTTGAGAAATACATATTTATACATCATTTTATAAAAAGTGGACAATTATTAATCCTAAAAATAAACAATTGGTAGGGCTCAAGTGGTTGGTAAGAACAAAGAAGGGTATTTAGCTTATTATAATCATGAGGTTATTTATACCTCATCACCCATCATTCCCGCCAACTTGTCATTTTGCTTGTCCTCAAGCAAAAATACCAAACTAAATCACCTAGGGAAGAAGATTGTAAAAAGTGATTTGCCTAAGATCCATGACTATGTTGACTCCCTGACCTTGTTTGAGGTCGAAACCATTATAGCATGCAAGCCTATTCATCTTGTCTGATTCTGCATTCCTGTCCTGATTAGTACTCTCTCCAGTCCAATGTGGAACCGGGTGAAGTAAGATAGGAGGGTGGTAAGTCAGTGTAAGCCATTCCACTCCTCTTATTCCTGAGATCTCAATATACTTGTGTAACCTCTCAAACATTTTCATAAAATTATGGAGGGAGTGAGGCTCCTTCCTCTTTAATTATGGAGTCAGACAATTCCATCTACTTTCCACATGTCCTAGGCAGTTTTGAAGAGTGGTCACTGCCAATTGTCGAATTGTTCTATAATCCCTGAGTATCAAGTCTATAATTATCTTTCTTGGCCCCTATGATAAAGGAGTGTTAGCCATTGAGTAATGACTCTATCAAGATTCATTTCTTCTTTTCTAAGTTACAATGCCATTGTCTTCTCCTATTCTTCATAATTCTCCATTAATTCCCCATGGAGCTATTCATTTCTGAAATAAGATGAGGGATCTTACTTGCAAATCCCCAACATACATCAAGGGATTCCATTCAGTATCTTCTTCCATCACATAATTATGCAAATAATATTCACTAACTAGTCTTGCTCCTCTAAACTGATTTTGTTGAAGAAACTAAGAAAATTGTGTCTCTTATTCAAAGTAAAGGGTTGGTCGTTAATAAACTTATTGAATTGAAAACTGAGAAATTTTTCCTTTAAGAACAATACATATACTCTATATGGAGGTCTACATTCAACTATTTGAATAAATCTATTGACCACTTCTGTCAATTTCTCCTCCAGACTTCTCAATTCCAAATTCTTGGTTTCTAATGATGCATTCAAGATTTGTTTTTCTTTTCCCCAGTTTTCCTTTTCCTGCCTGAATTGGGTAGTAATTTTCATCAATTCAAAGTCTAAAGACAAAGTAGTATGGTAGGCTGGTGTTCTTGCAATAGGGGGTTGTAGATCTAATGCTACATTCTCCTTCACTCCCATTTTACCTTTGACCATCTGTGCCAGTAGGTCCAATTTATTTCCATGGACGTAGGTCTGTATTCTCTCTTCTAGCTCCTTGATTCTCATTTCCTTTTCATTGTCTTTTTGTTCATATCCTTGTACCTATTCTTCCAACTGCTTTATCTTTTCAAGAGCTTCTTGAAGCTCCTTCCTTATGTTTCTATCCTCTAGCAATTCCTTTTCTCCTTCAAAATTCAAACCATCACTGTCATCTCCTATAATATCAAAATATTCTCTAAGCGAGCCACTGGGAATTGCTCTCCTAGTCTTCTTGGCAATAAAAACATCCACTGAGTTTTCTTTTTCTAATAGGAACATCAAAATTTTCAACATAAACATTGTCAGGGTCAGCTCTTTCCTTATTTTTGTCTGTGTCTACCATAAGTGGATCATGATGCTCCTGTTCCTTGACCTTTCTTTCCTGCAATTGTTCCTCCATGTCTTTCTTCTCAATTCTTTGTCTCTTCAGCCTTCCTGAGTGTTGGGAAGTAGCAGTTTCCTATGTAACTTTACTCTCCTTTCCTCTTTTACGCCCCTTTTTCCTTCCTACATCCTCTTCCTTTACATCATTCTCCTGCTTGTCAACTCCTTTTCTCTTATTTTTCCATTTTGAGGACATTGACACAGTAAATCTCTTAGCTCTAGGGTTTTTATAGGATGAGGGTTCCTCTATTACCACATCTAGCATATCATGTTTCTTGGTTCCACTTTGGCTACGGGTAGGTGAAGCAGATGGTGTAACAAGGGAATCTTCCCTCTCAAGTTCATCTTGCTCAGGGTCAACTTTTGGTTTAGGCTCAAGTAGAGGTTCATCTTCTACTTCAGGGGCCTCAAACAACTCAGTGATTTCTTTGCAATTTTTCAAATCATTCCAATTAACTTGTGGATGTTGAATTCTCAAACTTCTCTTAACCAGTAGGGTTATCAAGCAGTGATGAGACAATGTAGTGTTCGTTTGTTTCCTCTGATATTCAAAGGCCATTCTTTTCAACATGTTATACAAAAAATTCGGTACATTGACTAATTTATCATGCCGTAAATGGTTCAACAACTTGAAATGCATAGTATATAAAAGATTGTGGCAACCATCACAAGTAAGGTATTTGATAATATAAGCAGCACATTCTCCCCAAAATAATGGAAGGGAAAGCCTTTTAGTACCTTGTGACATTGAATCCAAATTTTCGCCCCGTTCACAAAATTCTTCCCTCGTTGCTACCGCATCTGCTTGAGCTAGGTATTCAGAGACTATATGAGGTAATCCTATGACTTGAGAAATTTCCATTTTTGAACCATCCACCACCAATCCCTTTATTTTTTCTTCATCATACTTCAACATGGCTGCAAAATCTCTCGCTATTTCATTATCGTATTCCGCCAACTTCAAGAAATAGTCCAACCATCCTACTTTGGTGAATAGAGGTAGAACCATTGTATCCTCTAATATCTCTTTATGAGTAGACGGTTCTCTCTATATTAAATCACCTCCCATTAACATATTTCTTTTGTACCCTCAAAAATTTCAAATTCTACAAATTCAACTTCACCACCTCAAAAACCCTCAAATTCAGCGGCTTCTCTGAATGCCTTCTTTGTACCCAATACTCACAATGCCTTGTCTTCTAGTTCAATCAAGTATCCAAATTTCTATACCTTAGCTTATCTTAGGGCAGGAGTCACATTTATCAGAAACACAAAGAAGTTTTTCTAGTCATAAAAGGATGGCATACAATGCAGTTTGACAAACTTGGGTGGCGAAAATATTTTTTTTTGATGACAATAATACCCCTCCCCCAACTTTAACTGAAGTGACTGCACTTCATGTGTAACTAGGTTTGGGATTTAGGATAATGATGGAAATTAATGGTGATATAGTTCACATACATAATTTAAATAATGAATATTAATGAATACAAAAAGAAAGCTAGGTTTAATCATGTGAAGTTACCTTTCATACGTGTGTAATGGAAAGTAATGCTCAGTGCAGTTATGAACTGAAAGGGAACATATCACAGTGTACAAGTATTGTCATGTACATTGATTGCATAGGAGTTGATGAAAAGTGGCAGTTGTACTAGCGACGTGCACTTTACTATGAAGTAAATGATGCATGCACGAGCATTAATAGATGTCACGAAAAAAGAAATTTAAATCTTCCAAGTGATTATAGCATACATTCAATAGGTGTTGCTACAGGTACTCTAAGCACATGGCTTGACTAAAAGGTGCTTGTCAGGTCCCATCTGAAATAGGTCCCGATAAAACTGAAAAGCAGGTCCCTCTGGAGTCTAAAAAATGTTCATTATTGATATTGTGTTGTGTGTGCATGTGCTTTAAAGCATGGGAAATCAGGCCTAGGTAATCTTAGAGGCGGAGTTGTGTAACTCGGCCTCTGTATCACCAGACGTGCTGGGTAATTCTCTTCCTATTGGAACATCATTCTGTGTCCCAAATCCTGTATCAGCAGAACTGTGTGCACCATACTCATCCATTAGAGATATGATTAAATCATCGTGTTCAAGTGGTTTCTTGTATAGCTTGATTCTATGACCATTAACTAGGAGTGAAAATTTGACCTCATCAATAGTCTGTAGTTGCACTACACCATTAGGAAATACTTGTTGTATTTGATAGGGTCCTAGCCATCATGAGTGTAATTTTCGTGGAAAATCTTTGTACCTTGAATCATTCAAAAGTGCACAGTCTCCTACAGTAAATTCTTTAATCTTAATATATTGATCATGCCAATTAATTTATTGTTTCTAAGCAACCTCTATGTGGTGCAATGCTTGCAATCTTATTTCATCAAGGGAATTCAAATGTTGTGACCTGTTATCCTTGAATCTAGCAACACTCCATTCATGGGATAACCCCCTACGAAAATCATCTATTTCGTAGTTCCCTGTACTTCAAGCACGCAAAACGAGGAAAATTTTGATTGCCCTCGATGTGTAGTCCTAAACCTCAAATCATCAATTTGAGTGTCTCTCATTGTTCGTCTTTTGAAAATCTTTGAAATGGATATTTTTGTTGTTTCCCGCTCTTTGGGAGTTAGTCAATTTTTCACTCTTGTCAGAGTGCTGATTTTTTGTGCTCCTACATAAGCCTTATGTTAGAAATTTCTCCAAGTGTTTGAGTGGTGAAAATCACCGCTCCTACACTTTACATTCACCCTTACATGCACAAGCGGTGATTTTCACCGCTAGTGCATGTTTCCTTTCAACAAGTCTTTCATATGACCAAGCAGTGATTTTTATTGCTAATGCATATCTAATGTTTTAAAAATGTTGGAGTGGTGATTTTCACCGCTCCTACATTTTCCCTCCCTTTTGTACTCTGTCATTAATGCAACTTGAGATCATTAATGATCTTTTTCTAATGACTTATTAAGGTTGTTTTAGGTTAATTTATCCTCATTTTTTATCCATCTTCTCTTCCTCCTCACGCTAGTCATTCTCCAAAATCCAAAAAAGATTGTGTTCGTGGATTTTGTGGGCTTTCAAGCTAGGGTTTCAATCGCTTTCATCAGGTACCTTTCTGTGTCTTTCTTCTTCGTCAATCTTGGATGTTATCTCTCTTTCATTAGGGTATTGATGCTTTCATTTTTGAAATTGTTTTTTGTCATCATTAGCCCTAGTTTTGGTTTCTTTTATCTTGAAATCTTTTTCTTTCTTTCTATCACCCTTCAATGATTTGACTCTTGGGGTTTTCGTGCTCTACTTGTTCTTTGTTGTGCGCATCATATTATTGATGCTCTGCTGTCATTTTTCACTGCTCTATCACCTATATTCACGGTCAGTGACTTTGAATGATATTTCATCAATCTTCATCGATTTTCACCAAGTGTCTTTGTCCATGCTCAAGCGGGCTTTTTCACCGCTTCTACATTGTTGACCTTCCCTATATGTCTGAGCGGTAAAAATCCCTGTCTACATCCCATTCTTGACACCATCATACAAGATGTAGGAGCAGTGAAAATCACCACTCCTACATGAAGTGATCTTTCCCTTGACATGCACAGGTGGTGATTTTCACCGCCCTTGCATACAAAGTTTTTCCCATGTGAGATGCTCGAGCGATAAAAATTAGTGCCCAAGCATGAACTAGATCTTTTGCCAAAATGTCATAGCACTGATTTTTAGCACTCCAAAACAAGTTCTTGCAAATGTTTAAGCCATGTAAGAGCGTTGTTTTTCAGTGCTACTACATGCAAACTGACTTCTCAAGATGTAGGAGCGCTAATTTTCAGCGCTCCTACATAAAAAGCAGTTTTTCACTTCCCGCTCATAAAATCATTCCATTTGCTCTCTAAACTTCATTTCATCACCAATGCTCCATTTTCCGTGCTCCATAGCTCATTTCTACTTCCTCCAAATTTCCCGCTTGCTTCACGCATTCCAACTCACTCTCACAAAGCATTCTTTCCTAACATCTCCTAATCCATTGTTCTTGTAGTTCCTCTCAAGCTCTTATCAGGTGATCCCTGAAGGTGTCATTCCTTGATCTTTGGTATTTTTAGATGACAACTAAAAAGCCTTTGTCATCTTCTAAGAAGGAGGGAAAAATGAAGTACAAATATCAAAGTGTATTTCCACCTACTGTTGTGCTTTCAAAGGTGGATGAAATCAAAGACATAGAAATTGGTCATCAAGACATGGAAGACTTTATGAAAAGAACTGAGAAGAAACCATTAGAATAAGATTTGAGATCTATTGTTCATAGCAACTTGCAGTTGGTATCTGCATTCCCAACTACTGCTCATAACACAGAGTTTGTTCTCCAAATTACATCTCATTACATCCGAGAAGACAGAAGTGTGAGAGATCCCTCGGGACAAATCATGATGAGATTAGATCCTGAATTCTTTGATATTGTTTTCCAAGTTCCACACATGGAACAATTGTTGAAGTTGAGAAATCTAACTTCACAAAACCCAAGAATCACCTACATGCAAATAACCTGTCACAAGAAAAAGATACAGAGTAAAAGGGCAAAGTATTAAGTGAATGAAATAATGCAAAGAGATCAATCCTTATGAAGGAGATCAAGAAACCCTAAAGTGTAACCTAAAAGGGAGCATTTAATAATTAGAATAATTATTAAATGCCTACAAAATGCAAACTAAGTTAATCTTAAGAGAAATATAAAAGGTAACTTAATTAAAATAATTAAGTAATAAACCTTTTACTCTAACAACAATATACAAAAATCTCAATTCAACAAGCACATGAGGTCTATGATAAGAATCCAAATAAATCTAAAAAATTGATTAACACTCAATGGTTGAAATCTCCAAGGCCCACTATCTCAAGATGGCCTAAAGGGCTTCCTCGAAGTGATTTCAAAGAGGACGTTAGGGATATGATTACTCTCTTGAGCAGGGTGAAAGGCTTGCCTGAATCATGCCATTTTCAAGATTGGATGTATGAGTACATTTGCATCATCAAGAGAAGAAAAGCACACATAGATTTGGGAAATCAGATAAGTGATGAAATTCATGAGCAATTGATCAATGTGCCAACCACTTTGAAATTTTACATGACTTCCTATTTGGTATATGTTGTTGCAGTTATGAGGCATTTTCCAGGGTTGTCTACAAAAGGAAACATAAATGTTGTACCTGTGTATGATTTCTATTATTAGTTAAAATTAAGAGAAAGTATTAAATATTTTAGAAGAGTCACAAATTCTTTCTTTGCACCCCTACTATTCACTTTTGATCCGACTCTTGAAAAGAAAAGAGTATCAAATGAAGCCTACAAAGTTGTTAGTAAGGTTGGGTGTATCTTTTTGCAGTTTCCAACCTTCACATATTTGAGAGTAGGTTTTTATTCTGGGTGTCCACATATGTTACCCAGATATCCCTCAGAAAAGTGGATACTAATGGAGCTATGCAAATAGTTGATCTTGGTCCATAAGGAATGCCAGATAATTCACAAGCTAGGTTTCAAGTTTCCACTGACTATTAGGAGATAGACTATTAATAGTGTACAAAAAGAGAAGTCAGTTGCTGCAAAAATGCAAATCATGACTATAAGGACATATAGATATAGATTTGACTTTGACTACCAAGATGTGAGTAGGAAACTAAAGAAATATCATCAACATGTCTACCGCTTTGAAGATATATGGGCAGACTGCAGAGATGAAGAAGACATTCGTAGAATGGATTTTTGCAGGTTGACAGTAGAGCAGATCAGAGATCCTTGTATACTTGATATCCCAGAGGATTTCAAAAAATTTGGCGACATCATGAATTTTGCTTATGAAGAGGATGAAATTTCTAGAAAGCCTTTACCTCCAATACAATGGTCTAAGAAAGAAAGTGTTTCTATTAGAGAAAGACTTGCTCCTATTTTGCATAACACAACTGAATGGTTGCATAGGCATGGCTTTCAAATGAAATCTTTCAGGATAGAATCAGAAGGAGAAACACCAGGAGTAGAAGCTAGCCAGTGGCAAGAGCTCCGCACAAAAAATAAGCATGCAGAAACTCCCTCTTCTTCTCAAAGAGGTCCTAAGATCAAGTTTACTTTTGGTAAAAGTGAAACACAAACAGTTGAAGAAGGGGAGACTATAGAATCAGAACAACCACATGCAGAAGGAAAGGAGCTTGCTTCCAAGGAACAATCATCCGAAGAAGAAGAAGAGAATGAAAGTGAAGAATCAAAAGAATTTGATAAGGAAAAATCTAATGAGGAAGAATCTGCAGAAGATGAAGGTGAAGAAGAAGGTAATGAGGAGGAACTCAAGCATGATGATGAACAACTTGTATCTCCCCATGAGAATATTTTTGAAGATCTCCCCCAAGCATCATCACCTGTTACTATCAATATCCTTCATACTCCCTTAAATCCAACTACTCCTCCACCTCCTCTTCATACCTCACCTTCTCCTACAACAACTTTAAATGCAGTGAATTTTTCCATTCCCCCTTTAGTGTCAATAGTCCTTACCACTCCTCCTATAGTTTCAAACTTACAAACTGTTGATGTTTCTTTGAGTTCTCCCTCATCCATTCCAAGTTTTTCATCTCCAGCATTTGATATCTCTTTTGAGGCTAAATTTCATAGGTTCATGAATGGGTCTTTGTAGGATCCACTTGGTTTGTAGTCCACTGGAGCTATCATGACTGATACTACCCTAATTGTTACAATATCAACCATTCCTACAGAAGTGGTTGCAACACAGGAATTGACAGTAAGTCAAGATGAATATACTTCATCTCTTCCACCTTGGCTAATCTCACAAGTATCAAAGCACAAGAAACAAATCGTTTCCCCAAATGAGTTGTATCTTAAAGAGATAGTTCCTCCAAAATCCAAGGGGAAGAAGAAGGCTAAATTTCATTCAAGGCTTCATTTTGACAAATCAAGTCACAAGTTTGTCAATATTGGTTTACCCCCACATGAGGAAGGGGATGCAAACATGGAATATTACACTATCACAAGAGTTCAACTTGGTAAGGTAACAAATGCAAGTGCAAAAGAAGATGCACAAGTGGTCTTGAATGCATTATCAGGAAGGCTTGATAAGATGGAGTAGGCTAGAAACATGTACAAGGATAAAGCCGAGTGTTATGCATCATTTTTTAGTAAGATTGCATGCTCTTCAGAGAATGTGCAACCTATGGCCATGGTGAACATTAAGGAGCTAGCGGTGCAAAAGGTGGAGAAATTTGTCTCCAAGGGTAAGGTGTTATATGATTTCATTGATGAGATAACAAAACATGGCTCACAGCTCATAGTTGTTGTAGATGAAAAGACTGCTCAAGTAGCCAAGTTGAGATTAGAGCTTGAGAAAGAAGAAAACACATTTTTTGAAGAGTAGAAAGAAATGGAAAGATGTCTCTCATTTTTGTCATAAATGAAAGAGGAAAAGCTGAGTAAATTAGTGGAAGTTGGGGTAATTCCTGACAAAGAAAAGTATGTGGAAATAAGAGATTCTCTTAAGAACCGCATACAGTGATCAAAATATCTCTCATTGAGGACATCCAACAAGTACAAGAAGATGTCGAAGGACATTGTGTCATCATGGTGAATGGAATTGAGGAGTTATCAGGTAAGCTCCTTGATGATGATCATACTTTCCTCCCGATCAGTGAGATTTCTCAAATATTCAAGGAAGCTATCATGAAGCAAGTGGAAGATGAAGATTTATCAAAGACTTCCATGCACTTCATATGTGATGTACGGCTTTCTCTTAATTGTCTCAAGAAACATCTAGATAGATGCAAGAAAATTTTCTCATCTGCAAGAGGATTAATCACAAGAGTTCATACCATTGTTGATTATATAGTTGGTCTAGATAAGGAATTCATATAGGAGACAAAGAAGAAATATGAAGACTTATGCACCCAATGCAAGGAACCATAAAGACTTCTTGTATCTCCAGTGTTAGATAGATTATATGCTTTCTTCTATGCATTTTGTAAATAGTTTTTGACATCTTACATGTCATTTTGAAAAATGTAATTACATGTAAAAACATAGATGTTTTCCTATAAGGGTGGACAACATTTTTGAATAATTTGACTAGTTAGGTGAGATTTTCCTAAATTTTCAGACCTAATTTTCCTAGATTTGCTCATTTGATTTTCCTAGGTTTTCTCTCCTCTCCTACCTATAAATAAGAGAGAATTCTTTTGAAATGGTGACCTTTTATCTTTTGCAATGAAGTGTTTCCCATTTGAGAATCAAATACATGAAACTTTGTGTTCATCTTTGTGAATCTAATTTTGATCAATAAAAAAGTGAAGTTGCATACCAAACTTTGTTTTGGGAACAATTATCTTATGGCTTGATTGAATTGGTAGTGATTAGTAATTGGGATTGGAAGGGCTTTGAGTAAATCTATGTAAACTTTGAGTTACACTCTTTACTTGAATTTGTGATATTGATTGAATACTATTGGTGAATTCTCTATAAGACTTTGTGCTTATATTTATTCATGTTGTTCATGGGATTATTATGGAGTATATAGAAGACTTTGTGCTTCTCATACAACGCTGGTTGTTGTTTTCAAGGATTCATTGTTGGAAGCTACAAAATGACTTTGTGCCTTCATGAGCTTTTCTTACTTATCATTTATCATTATCATGCTAGTATTCCTAGGATTTTCTTTGACAAGATAGGAATAATTGAATTACTACTTAGTTTTTAGTTTGAATTTGTATCGAATTAGGAACTTAAAATCATGAAGCATTGTAAAACATATTCTTTAAAAAGAGAGAGAATCATGAATGTGACACACCCCCATGTCTTAATTGTAGTGTACATTATTGTGAATACTTAATTATTTTTACTTAGTTTCAATAAGTAGTAAGAAGGGTGCCTCCCCTTTCTGAGAGGAGAGATTATATCTCACACAACTTTGGTTGAAATCAAGGTTTTGTAATATGTTAAAAGGGATTACATAATTTTCACCCAATAGTTTTTTTGGTGAATATAATCTCTCCTCTTAGAAAGGGGAGGCGCCCTTCTTACTGCTTATTGAAACTAAGTAAAAATAATTAAGTATTCACAATAATGTACACTACAATTAAGACATGTGGGTGTGTCACATTCATGATTCTCTCTTTTTTCAGAGAATATTTTTTACAATGCTTCACGATTTTAAGTTCCTATTTCGATACAACTAAAAACTAAAAACTAAGCAATAATTCCAATAATCCTATCTTGTCAAAGAAAATCCTAGGAATACCAGCATGATAATGATAAATGATAAATGATAAATAAGAAAATATCATAAAGGCACAAATTCGTTCTGTAGCTTCCAACAATGAATCCATGAAAATAACAACCAATGTTTTATGAGAAGCACAAAGTATTCTATATACTCCACAATAAACCCATGAAAAAAATGAATAAATATAAGCACAAATTCTTATAGAGAATTCACCAATAGTATTCAATCCATATCACAAATTCAAGTAAAGAGTGTAACTCAAAGTTTACACAGATTTACTCAAAGCCCTTCTAATCCCAATTACTAATCACTACCAATTCGATCAAGCCATAAAATAATTGTTCCCAAAATAAAGTTTGGTATGCAACTTCACTTCTTTATTGATCAAAATTAGATTCACAAAGATGAACACAAATTTTCATGTATTTGCTTCTCAAATGGGCAACACATCGTTGCAAAAGATAAAAGGCCACCATTACAAAAGAATCCTCTCTTATTTATAGATAGGAGAGGAGAGAAAATCTAGGAAAATTAGGTGAGCAAAATATAGAAAATATCACCTAACTAGTCAACTTATTCAAAAATGTTGTCCACCATTATATGAAAACATCTATGTTTTTACATGTAATTACATTTTTTGAAATGACATGTAAGATGTCGAAACCTATTTACAAAATGCATAGAAGAAAGCATATAATATATCTAACACTGGAGATACAAGAAGTCTTTATGGTTCCTTGCATTGGGCGCGAAAGTCTTCATATTTCTTCTTTGTCTCCTATATGAATGCCTCATCTGGACTAACTATATAGTCAACAATGGTATGAACTCTTGTGATTGATCTTCTTGCAAATGAGAAAATTTTCTTGCATCTATCTAGATGTGTCTTGAGACAGTCAAGAGAAATTTGTACATCACATATGGTGTGCATGGAAGTCTTTGAAAAACCTTCACCTTCCACTTGCTTCATGATAGCTTCCTTGAATATTTGAGCAATCTCACTGACCGGGAGGAAAGTATGATCATCATCAAGGAGCTTACCCAGTAACTCCTCAATTCCATTCACCATGACAACACGTTGTCCTTCAACATCTTCTTGTACTTGCTAGATGTCCTCGATGAGATATTTGATCAATTGTGTGCGGTTCTTAAGAGATTATCTTATTTCCACATACTTTTTTTTGTTGGGAATTACCCCAACTTCCACTAATTTACTCAGCTTTTCCTCTTTCATTTGTGACAAAAATGAGAGACCTCTTTCCATTTCTTTCTGCTCTTCAGAAAGTGTGTTTTCTTCTTTCTCAAGCTCTAATTTCAACTTGGCTACTTGAGCAGTCTTTTCATCTGCAACAACTATGAGTTGTGAGCCATGTTATGTTATCTCATCAATGAAATCATATAACAACATACCCTTGGAGAAAAAATTATCCACCTTTTGCACCATTGGCTCCTCGATGTTCACCATGGCCATAGGTTGCACATTCTCTGAAGAGCCTATAATATTCCTCAAAACTAATGCATAATGCTCAGCTTTATCCTTGTACATGTTTTTGGATTGCTCCATCTTATCAAGCCTTCCTGATAATGCATTCAAGACCACTTGTGCATCTTCTTTTGCACTTGCATTTGTTACCTTACCAAGCTAAACTCTTGTGACAGTGTAATCTTCCATGTTTACATCCCCTTCCTCATGTGGGGGTAAACCAATATCGACAAACTTGTGACCTAATTTTTCAATATGAAGCCTTGAATGAACTTTATCCTTCTTCTTCCCCTTGGCTACTAGAGGAACTATCTCTTCAAGATCAAGCTCATCTAGGGAAATCATTTGTTTCTTATGCTTTGATACTTGTGATATTAGCCAAGGTAGAAGAGACGAAGTATATTCTTCTTGACTTACTGTCAATTCCTGCGTTGCAACCACTTCTGTAGGAAGAATTGATATTGTAACAATCGGGGTAGTATCAGTCATGATAACTCCAGTGGACTGCAAACCAAGTGGATCCTTCAAAGAATCATTCATGAACTTGTGAAATTAAGCCTCAAAAGAGATATCAAATTATGGAGATGACAAACTTGGAATGGATGAGGGAGAACTCAAAGAAACATCAACAGTTTGTAAGTTTAAAACTATAGGAGGAGTGGTAAGGATTGTTGACACTGAAGGGGGAATGGAAACATTCACTGCATTTAAATTTGTTGTAGGAGGAGGTGAGGTAGGAAGAGGAGGTGGAGGAGTAGTTAGATTTGAAGGAGTATGAGGGATATTGATAGTAGCAGGTGATGATGCTTGGGGAAGATCTTCAAAAATATTCTCATGGGGAGATAGAGGTTGTTCATCATCATGCTTGAGTTCCTCCTCATTACCTTCTTCTTCACCTTTGTCTTTTGTAGATTCTTCCTCATCAGATTCTTCTGATTCTTCACTTTCGGTCTCTTCTTCTTCTTTGGATGATTGTTCCTTAGAAGCAAGCTCCTTTCCTTCTGCATGTGGTTGTTTTGATTATGAAGCCTACCCTTTTTCAACTATTTGTGTTGCACTTTTAGCAAAAGTAAACTTTATCTTAGGACCTCTTTGAGAAGAAGAGGGAGTCTTGTTTTTTGTGCGGAGCTCTTTCCATTGGCTAGTTTCTACTCCCAGTGTTTCTCCTTTAGATTTTGTCCTAAAAGATTTCATTTGAAATTAATGCATATTCAACCATTCAACTGTGTTATGCAAAATAGGAGCAAGTCTTTCTCTAATAGAAACACTTTATTTCTTAGACCATTGTATTGGAGGTAAATGCTTTCTAGAAATTTCATCTTCTTCATAAGAAGAATTCATGATGTCGCTAGGATCTTTGAAATCCTCTAGGATATCAGCTATACCAAGATCTTTGATCTTCTCTACTATCAACCTATAAAAATCCATTATACGAATGTCTTCTTCATCTTTTCAGTCTTCCCATATATCTTCAAAGTGGTAGACATGTGGATGATCTTTCTTTAGTTTCCTATTCACATCTTGGTAGTCAAAGTCAAATATGTATCTATATGTCCTTATAGTCATGATTTGCATTTTTGCAACAACTGACTTTTCTTTTTGTACACTATGAATAGTATATCTCCCAATAGTTAGTGAAAACCTAAAACCTGGCTTATGAATTCTCTGGCGTTCCTTATGGACCGAGATCAACTGTTTGCATAGCTCCATTAGTATCCACTTATATGTGGGATATCTGGGTAACATATATGGACACCCAGAATAACAACCTACTCTCAAATATGTGAAGGTTGGAAACTGTAAAAAGATACACCCAACCTTACTAACAACTTTGTAGGCTTCATCTGATACTTTTTTTCTTTTCAAGAGTCAAATCAAAAGTGAATAGTAGGGGTGCAAAGAAAGCATCTGTGACTCTTTTGAAATGTTTAAGATTTTCTCTTAATTTTAACTGATAATAGAAATTACACACAGGTGCAACATTTATGTTTCCTTTTGTAGACAACCCTTGAAAATGCCTCATAACTACAACAACATATACCAAATAGGAAGCCATGTAAAATTTAAAAGTGGTTAGCACATTGATCAACTGCTCATGAATTTCATCACTTATCTGAGTTCCCCAATATATGTGTGATTTTCTTCTCCTGATGATGCAAATGTACTCATACATCCAATCTTGAAAATGGCATGATTTAGGAAAGCCTTTCACCCTACTCAGGAGATTAATCACATCCCTAATGTCCTCTTTGAAATGACTTCGAGGAATCCCTTTAGGCCATCTTGAGATAGTGGGCCTTGGAGATTTCAACCATTGAGTGTTAATCAGTGTTTTAGCTTTATTTGGATCCTTATCATAGACCTCATGTGCTTGTTGAATTGAGATTTTTGTATATTGTTCCATGCGTGGAAGCCGAAAAACAATATCAAAGATTCAGGATCTAATCTCATCATGATTTGTCCTGAGGAATCTCTCACACTTTTGTCTTCTCGGATGTAATAAGATGCAACTTGGAGAACAAAATCTATGTTATGAGCAGTAGTTGGGAATGTAGATACCAAGTGCAAGTTGCTATGAACAATAGATCTCAAATATTCTTCTAATAGTTTCTCCTCAGTTCTTTTCACAAAGTCTTCCATGTCTTGATGACCAATTTTTTTGTCTTTGATTTCATCAACCTTTGAGAGCACAACAGTAGGTGGAAAGACACCTTGATATTTGTTCTTCATTTTTCCCTCCTTCTTAGAAGATGATGGAGGATTTTTTGTTGTCATCTAAAAATACCAAAGATCAAGGAATGTCACCTTCATGGATCACTTGATAAGGTCTTGAGAGGAACTGCAAGAACAATGGATTAGGAGATATTAGGAAAGAATGCTTTGTGAGAGCGAGTTGGAATGCGTGAAGCAAGTAGGAAATTTGGAGGAAGTGCAAACGAGCTATGGAGCATGGAAAATAGAGTATTGGCGATGAAATGAAGTTTAGAGAGAAAATGGAATGATTTTATGAGCGGGAAGTGAAAAACTACTTTTTGTGTAGGAGCACTAAAAAATCAGCACTCCTACATCTTGAGAAGTCAGTTTGCATGTAGTAGCGCTGAAAAATAGCGCTCTTACATGCCTTAAGAATTTGCAATAACTTGTGTTGGAGCGCTAAAAATTAGTGCTATGACATTTTGGGGAAAGATCTAGTTCATGATCGAGTGCTAATTTTTAGTGCTCGAGCATCTCACACGGGAAAAACTTTATATGCAAGGGCAGTGAAAATCACCACACGTGCATGTCAAGGGAAAGATCACTTCATGTAGGAACGGTGATTTTCACCGCTCCTACATCTTGTATGATGGTGACAAGAATGGGATGTAGACATAGGGATTTTCACTGCTCGGACAAATAGGGAAGGTCAACCATGTAGAAGAGGTGAAAAATCCCACTTGAGCATGGACAAAGACACTTGGTGAAAATTGATGAATATTGATGAAAGATCATTCAAGTCACCAGCCATGAAGATAGGTGATAGAGTGGTGAAAAATGAAAATAGAGCATCAAGAAGATGATGCACACAACAAAGAACAACTAGGGCATGAAAACCCCAAGAGTCGAATCATGGAAGGGCGATGGAAAGAAAGAAAAAGATTTCAAGATAAAAGAAACCAAAACTAGGGCCAACAATGACCAAATAATTTCAAAAATGAAAGCATCAAAACCGTAATGAAAGAGAAATAGCATCCAATATCGACGAAGAAGAAAGACACAGAAACGTACCTGATGAAAGTGACTGAAACCCTAGCATGAAAGCCCGCAAAATCCATGAACACAATCTTGTTTGGAGTTTGGAGAATGACTAGCACGAGGAGGAAGAGAGGATGGATAAAAAATGAGGATAAATTAACCTAAAACAACCTTAATTAGTCATTAGAAAAAGATCATTAATGAACTCAAGTTGCATTAATGATGGAGTACAAAAAGGGAGGGAAAATTTAAGAGTGGTGAAAATCACCGCTCCAACATTTTTGAAACATTAGATATGCATTAGCGGTAAAAATCACCACTCGGTCATATGAAAGACTTGTCGAAAGGAAACATGCACTAGTGGTGAAAATCACCACTTGTGCATGTAAGGGTGAATGCAAAGTGTAGGAGCGGTGATTTTTACCACTCCAACACTTGGAAAAAATTCTAACATAAGGCTCATGTAGGAGCGTTGAAAATCAACGCTCTAACATGAGTGAAAAATTGACTAACTCCCAAAGAGTGGGGAACAACAAAAATATCCGTTTCAAAGATATTTGAAAGACAAAAAATGAGAGACGCTCAAATGAACGATTTGAGTTTTAGGACTATGCATCAAGGGAAGTCAAAATTTTCCTCATTTTGCATGCTTGAAGTACACAAAACTATGAAACAGACAAGTTTCGTAGGGGGTTATCCCGTTAATGTAGCATTGCTAGATTCGAGGATAACAGTTGGCTCCAGATGGGGAGCTTCCTTTAGAAATTCTAATTAGAAACGATTGAAGGGAGAAGAACTCTAGATTCCAAGTTCCTTTATCCATCCATTGGGCATAGATTCAAGTGACAAAAATAAAAAGACTTAAAAGGACATAAAACAAAAAGATGCAAGGATTATGAAAATATTTACATTGAACACCTGTCACTTTACTATGTAAAGAGATTCAGATGTTGCCCACTGTGAGGAAGAGAAAATGGTGTCCCATCTTCGTATGCCAAGAGAAAGCTATTTTTACCATGTAACTGATGAATCTTGAAAGGCCATATCCATAGTGAATCTAACTTTCCATGCATTCCTTTTGGCTCTCTTCGCTTGTCCCACAAGAGAACGAGATCACCAATTTAAAATTCACGAGACTTGGCTTTCTTGTCAAAAATATTTTTAACTTGTTCTTGATGCTCCATGATACAGTTGGCCACCTGAACTCGCTTTTCCTCCAATTCAGAGAGATACATTATTCTCTTATCAATTGAATTGTCAAAAGCCTCATCTTCAATGGTCTTAGCCAATTTGAGAGCAGGAAGTTCTAATGTAATTGGAATTTCAGCATTCAACCCATACAAGAGCTGAAAATGAGACATGCCAATTGTGTGCTTTGGAGTTATCCTATCTACCCACAAAGCATCATACAAAGCTTTGTGCCACAAACATTGATTCTCATCTACAAGCTTGCGGATGATAGTCACCAAGTTTTTATTGCTAGATTCTGTCTGGCCATTACCTTGTGGGTAATATTCAAATGAATGAGATAATGTTATGCTATGCTCAAAATAGAACTCAGTTATCTCGCTTGATGAGAAAGCAGAAGCATTGTCAACAACATTTTTTTTGGCACACCAAACCTAGAAATGATGTTTTCCTTCAAGAAACTACATACAACTTCAAAAGTAGCATGCTTACCCAATATTGCCTCCACCCACTTGGTGAAGTAGTCGGTTGCAGTTAGGATATAGGTGTGTCCCGCACTTGAAAGTGGATTTACCATGCCAATGAAATCAATTCCCCATTGTTGAAAGGGATCTTCGATGACAACTGGTTTCAAAGGAAAAGTTTCCAACTTTGGTCTACCTACGAACTGTTGACATAGCTCACATTTATGCACCCAAGAGTACGCATCCTGAAAGAGCGTAGGCTAGTAATACTTTGCTCTCAGGATCTTGTGAGTGGTAACTAGTGCTGAAAAGTGTCCTCCACATGCTAAGTCATGATATGACTTCAACATTTTTTCCTGTTTTTCTTCATCAACACAACACAAGAAAGTTCCATCCAATGCATGCTTGTACAAACCATTGTCCCATAAGACAAAATTTGATAACTTCAATTTGATGGTTCTTTTCTCCTTTGGAGTCAAATGATTAGGACATTCCCCATAAGTGAGAAAATGGGAAATGTTGGAATACCACTCATTAGTAGTACTGACGAATAACACCATTAGAAGTTCATTTGGATCTACACCCTCAGTTTTTGAAACTTCTCCATAAGGATTATTTTCAGCAATGATTTGACATAAACCTCGGCCACATATTAGCTTGGTAGGTTTGATTTCCATGTCGTATTCTTGAATCTTGGTAATCCAATTGCCTCTTTTTGTCCCAAACTCCTCTTGTGTCAAGATAGACTTAACAGTTGAATCTGGAACCAAGACTTTAACATGGCTGTTAAGAATGTAAAACTAGAAATGTTTAAGAGCCTTAACCACAACAAAAGCAGGTTTTGTAATCTGTTAAAAGGGATTACATAATTTTCACCCAGCACAACCTTTCTTTCTGAGATTCTATTAAGTCCATCCCTAAATCAACTGTTGTGCGTAAGGTTTTATATTCAAACTCTATAGGAAACACTATTTTTTTTCCATAAACCAAATCATAAGGGGTAAACCTTGTAGTTGTCTTCCATGTAGTTTTATATACCCAAACAACTTTTGGTAATCTAGATACCCAATCTCTTCTATTAAGTTGCACTATTTTTTTCAATATGTTCTCAATCTCTCTGTTTGTAACTTCTACTTGACTATTTTCCTGGGGATGATATGGGGTAGATTTCTTGTGCCTGATCAGATACTCCTTCACCAGCTGGTCTATGAGGTCTAATGTGAATTGTGGTCCTTGATCAGTCACTATCTCCCTAGGAACACCATACCTAGTGAAGATTTCCTCATATAGAAATTTTGCAACATTGCCATCTCTGGCAAATTGCAATGCTTTTACCTCTACCCATTTGGTTAAGTAGTCAGTACATACCATTATATATTCTTTGTTATTTGAAGTGGGAGATATAGGGCCAATAAAATCTATCCCCCATTTGTCAAAAGGAGCTAGTGCTAATTGGGTTTGCAAAGGAATTTCATCACTTCTTGTAGGTCTCCCCATTCTCTGACATCTATCACAGCTTCTAATATACTTAACAAAATATTTGTGAAGGGTTGGCCAGTAATATCTTGTTGTTAATATTTTAAAATTTGTTCTCTTGGCTGTAAAATGTCCACCACAAGGTTCATCATGGCAGGCTTTCAATATATCAAACACTTCATCCCCTAGGTAATACATCTTCTCATAATGTTATCTAGACTAGTGTAGAATAAAAATATAGAAATCCAGGAATAAGGGAAGCATTTGTGAACTAACTGTATTTTCTCCTTAGGAGAGAAGTAAGCTAGAATCTGCCCTATTACCAAGTCATTAGCTATATCAGCATACCAGGGATTATGTATACCTATACCAAATAAATGCTAATTAGGAAAATAATCACCGACTACTCATTCTTTAGATGTTATGGGAAATCTAGATAGAAAATCAACAACCACATTAGCTTTTCCTAGTTTATCAACTATGGTTATGTCAAATTCTTGTAGTAACAGTAACCACCTCACAAATCTTCCACCTACTACTGGATTATTTATCAAGTATCTGATTGATGTATGATCTATGTGGATGAATACTTGATAGCTAGTAATGCAGTGTATGAACTTGTTAATGGAATAGACAACAACAATCTTTTCTTTCTCAGTCACAGTATAGTTTAATTCTTCTCCTTGTAGGTTTTTGGTGATATAGTATATGGCATACTCCTTATTCCTCTCTTTTTGTCCTAGGACTGCTCCAATAGCAAATTTTGATGCATCAGTGTGAATGTGAAATGGCAATGTCCAATTTATACCTCTTAAAACTAGTGCATTATTTAAAGTGTCCTTTAAATTCTCAAAGGAATGCTAACAATCTGGAGTCCACTAAAAATCAATATCCTTTGTCAACAAAGTAAACAAAGGGGCAACTATTTGGCTGTAATCTTGAATGAATCTTCTATAATAACCTGCATGTCCAAGAAAACTTCTCACATCTGTTTGTTTCTGAGGGATAGGCAGTGCAAATATAATTTCAATCTTCTTGGGGTCAACTTGTATCCCTACACTAGAAATAAAATGTCCCAAGACAATGCCTTCCTTCGTCATCATAAAAAATTTCTCATTGCTCAATGATAATTTTTTTCAGTGCATCTTTACAAGACTGTTTCTAGATTTTGCAAAGCCTCATCAAATGTTTCACCATATGTGGTGAAATCATCCATGTAAATCTCCATCTTATCATGTGCAAAATTAGAAAATATACTAAGCACTTCCCTCTGAAATGTAGTTGCAACATTGCACAAACCAAAAGGTAAGACAAAATATGCATAGGTACCCCAAAGACAGGTAAATGTGGTTTTATCTTGATCTTCAGGTGCAATCTTAATTTGGTTATAATCACTGAAACCATCAAGAAATGATAAATATTTATTCCCTGCCAAAGAATCAAGAACTTGTTCAATGAATGGCAATGGAAAGTGATCCTTCCTTGTGGCAGTATTTAGTTCCCTGTAGTCAACACATACTCTCCATTTACCACCTTTCTTGGGAACTATGACCAATGGTGAAACCCATTCACTGTCTGATATAGGGTATATGAATCCTACATTCAAAATATTTTGCAGTTCAGCTTTCACAATCTCTCTGAGAGCTGGATTCATGCGTCTTTGTGGCTGCCTTATGGGTCTGTAGCCATCGTTGATGTAAATTTTGTACATGTATAAGGCAGGATCAATGCCTTTCATGTCACTATAATCCCACGAAAAGGTTGTTGCATGTGCCTACAACACAGTGTGCAAGGATTTATGTTGTTCATCAATCAATGCATTATTAACATTCAACATTTATACAGGCTTGATCTCTAATTGCATAAGCATTTATTGTATAGAGGAAAGATCAAGGCTAGGTATTATTGGCAAGCATTGCTGGGGTAACAATGTATGGATTATTTGGGATATTTCTTGTGAAGAACTGGTAGGTATTATGCTTTCCAAGGGATCTTGCAAGAAGGATAGACAACCCTGCTGTTTTGGGTGCCTTTCACAATTATTTTGTATGATATGAGCTATCAACTTATCCTCATCTTGAATATCTAGTAGGGGGAATTTGTTCAATGTTCATTAAGTTTTGCAATGAGTAGATGTCCTCATCATCCAGGTGTGCCCAAATGGTCTACTCAAGATCTTGATGTGGCTGAGCTAGTGGATAAAGTACTAGGTTCTTGGTTATAGTTCTATTAGATATGATCATATTTCCTGACCTACAACCTATGAATACATCAACTATGGCTAATCAAGGTCGACCTAGAATTAGTGGATAACCAACAAGATTAACTTTAGGCTGAAGTACTATAAAGTCAGCAAGGTAATCCCAAGAATCTAATGCAATGACGAAGTCCTCAATAACTCCTTCAGGCTTAACTGTAGACCTATCAACTAATTGTAAAATTGTCTGAGTAGGCCTAAGGTTGGCTAACTGTAGTAGTTGCATGGTCTCCTTGGTCATTACATTAATTGCAACACCCAAGTCTATCAAAGTATTCTTAATAAGAGTCCCATTGATTTTAACGTCCACTTCTAGACTACCAAGATCTGTATATTTGGGAACAGTTATAGTTCCCAACATTATATCAACAAGGTTACCCAAAACATGGACTGTATGTGGGTCCTTTCTTTTCCTTCCTGGCCTTTTCATGCAGAGATCCCTAACAGTCTTAGTATAGATATGAATATCTTTGATAGCTTGGATTAAGGGGATTTTAATGCTGACATATTTTAACTGGCTTAGAAGGTCAGTTTTAGCCTGTGTCTATTGCTACTAGATAGTCAAACATTTAGGGAATGGAGGCTTTAGATGTAAGGTAGTCTGGAGCCCTTGATTGGACTCGAATTCTAGAGGTGGGTTATTTGAGGATTCCTTTGTGGGTTCTTCATCGTCTAATTCTATAATTTTGGGAGATGAAGATCCTACAAGTTGCTTCCCTAATCTAGATGAATATCACTCACCTCTACCCCATAAGTGGGGTATTAGACAACTTCGTTAGTATAAGCCTATTGACCAGACTTAGTGTTAGGGTTAGGTGCAAGTTGGGCAGGTATTTGTGATGGTCTAGGTGGCTAAGACTGAGGATTTGATGGAGGCATTAGAGCTTGTTGCTAAGGTGTAGGAGGAGGTAGCATAAGCTATTCGTAACTCATGTTTTGCTACCATTGCTAGCCTTTCTGCCACTGAGGCTACCATTGATTATGTCGGTTTGGTCATTGTGGATTGTAGTTGGAACCTTGAAATTTTTGTTGTGGCCATGGGTTTGGCTATTGGTTCCAATTTGGTTGGGCTTGTGGCCATTGTTGAGGATTCTACCAGTGGTTCTAATTTGTTTCCTAGGGTTGAGAATTCCAGGTAGAAAAGTTTTGATTGTTCAAAGGGAAAGATGGATTAAAACTAAGGGGGTCTAGTGGCATACATTTTCTTTTCTTTCATGGCCTCCTTTGTGCTATGTAGAAGATTTTTCCATCATCTTCTTCAATTGACTGGAAATCTAGTTTCTCAATCTTTTTTTGCTGGATACTGGCCACTCGTTTGCACTTACTGTTACTAATTTTTAGCTACCAGCTAAATTAGTAAAATTTTATTAGATAGTTATTAAATTGGGGTGAGAAATTTTTTTGACATTTGAGCAAATCAGATAAGCCAAGTAGACATTCAAAGATTTATCAGGTACAAGTACGTGTTTCATGGCTAGTTCATCATGTTCAATATTTTAGCATGTGGTGTAAAATGGGCTCCCACAAAGGTTGAGCCCAACATGTTGTCTTCTTAGATTCAAAAGATGCAATGAATAGTGGTCGCGTGTTTCAATCATATCTCAAAAATTATGATATGGGTTTTCATGATTTTTGGATATAATTTATAAAACAATGAGGCAAAAAAAACCCTTTAAATTTTTCATCAACCCAGTTTGTATTTTTTGAGAAATCTTCACCACTTCTAATGAAAAAGATAAATCTACCTTTCTAGGAGGATTGTAAGGCTCAAAAGGTAGTTTTACATTAGTTTTGAGGTTCCACATGGGGTGACCATTACTCAAGGGAAGCTTTGGACACTTAATCACTTAGTTTGCTCCAGTCTTGAAGATTTTTTGCATGTTTTTTAAACTTGCACGACCAAAGATGATTCATCATGCATATTGGTGGAGTTGAGAGTTAAGTCTCAATATTATTATTTAATTTTAAAGTGAAAAACACTTAGCTTGTATCTTTTGCATGATTTTAAATAAGACAAAATATGTAATTAAATATTAAAAGTAATATTTAATTATCTTAATATTTACCATGCAATGTAAAAAAAAAGAGCTCACATGATAAATATTAAAATAATCATATTGATTATCTTTAATATTTAATCGAATAGTCTTTTTTTCTCAAAATCATGCAAGAAAAAATGGAGCAAATGGTGAGACATAACTACAGTTTCACATCAGCTTTGCAGTTCAAATGTTTTGACTTCAGTTATCTACTCTTAACTTTTTGAAGCCCTTTATTGTATATAGGAAAAAGACTTGGTCTTTTTTCTTTAGTTCTTGATGATTTTTCCTTTGCATTTCTGCAAAGAAGAGATTGATTTTGTAACTCAAATATTTTAAAGTTAATATTATGCAACAGTTTTTCATAGGTCATTTTAGCTTTGTTATTAGCAAATGAATTCATTTTGATTTTCAGTATTATCAAGTTTTTCCTTCAAGATTTCAAACATCATCATTGTGTTGGATCTGATTAGAAGATTATTGTGTTTCAATTTTGAAACCTCTAATTTTTCGTCTCTTTCATAAGTATATGTATGTAGTAATACCTAAATTCACAGGTTATACATTGTGCATGGTGGTACTTTATCATTTTAGTTGTGAAAATAGAGTTTTCCTTCGAAAGAGATATTTTGTCAAAGCCTCTGTATGAAACATTTAGGTGATTACGTTGTCAGATTTGGTTGTGCAAGTGGAAATATTGAAAATTCATTTGTGAGTCAGGTTGCAGTTTAAGTTTTCATCATTAGGTTCATCACCTTCCATTTTACAGTTCAATTTATGCATTTAATTCAAGCCTTCTTCCTTTTTCCTTCAAAATTACAGTCATTCGTTAGAAAATCATAAAGGAAGTCGGCCCATAATCCGGAGGTTAACTTTCAACATAGGGTACCCACCTAAAAGTTTTCCCATGTTACACAGGATTGCAAAGCATCTTTGCTTTCACACACGGGTGCACTCCTGTTGATAACATTTTTTGGCATGCCTAGTGGGACTTTGAAGCATACTTCAAAGAAAGAATTCAAATTACAAGTTGTTGTTCTGGTATATACAACGGCGTATTTTGTCTTTCAAAGGTTACAGTTTATACTTGGCGACTCCGAGCACAATCTACTGGTTTCAAGCAGACAAAGTGTTGGTTTTTATGAAAAGAGCATGTTTTCACCCCCGTTTCATGAAATTCCTACCTATCCACATCCACATCAGGCCAGTTATACTATTGGTTTTATCCCAAACAACCATGCAATAGCAAATAAACAGCATGCTTATTATGCTTACCACTCACCCACCCCTGCTCAACCTTCATATCAACATTTATATGTCCAAAATCAGCTCCAAGAGGTTGATGATATGAAGAATAACATGAATGACACCAAGGAAATATTGTTAGACATCGCAAAGAAGATAGAAGAGTTCAGGAGGCAACAAGAGCTTGATATGCAACAACAAGAGTTAGATTATCAAGTTTATCTTCATGAGCAGTAGTTGGAAACACAAAGAATATTGTTTGAAGAAAAGCTCGAGAGGGAGTTAGTTGCAAAAAATGCAGAAATGAGGCTAAAACTTGCCAAACAGGAGGTTCCCAAGGTTAAAATTCCAAGTTTCAGTCAAGATGAGTCTCCTATGTCTTCCAATTTTGAAATTCTAAGTTTGAGGAGCTTCCGTTCATTTCAAGAGCTTGTTATTGAGCAAAAAACTAGCCCAGCTCTTAGTTTTTCAAACCCATTTTTTGGAGAAGGTATTCCTACATTCAAAACACTATGTTTCATACAAGAGGAATTTATTCTTGAGCAAGTTCAACCTACAATCCTTCAGGAGCAGCATTTCCCCAAACTTGTGCAGTCTCAAGAACCTAAACAAAATCAGACTTCTTGTTTAGACACAATCATTCCATCCATAGAAGAGTTCATTGATATCTTGATTTTTCAAGATAATTAGGTTGTAGATCAAGAAATCGATGAGGTTGTAGTTGAAAATCAACAAGTTTTAGATCAAGAAAAGGCTGATGTTTCTTATGATCTAACTGATATGATTAACGAACTTCCATGCTTCGTTGATGATGACCAAGATGAGTCTCATATGACAACAGTATTAGTCTTAGATCAGCAAGAAGGTAAAGAAAGGTGATGTTCTAACCCCTCAACAAGGTTGCAATAAGGTAATAAACAATCCTCTTCCACAACAAAACGAAAATAAGAATGAAGAGGACACATTTTGGGATGAGCTTGAGGTATTTGTTTCAAGTTTAGACTCTAGACAATCATCTTTTGAAGACAAAAAAGTGGGACAACAGCTAGTTGAAGTAGGAAAAGATGTTCAGGTTCAAATTTTTGTTGGTTTATTTGATGAACTTCCAAGCTTTGTAGGTGAAGATGAGCAATGCATCATTAAACTAACATCAACGCCCAATTTTGAGCAACAGGATGAAGAAAACCAATTTGACAAGGTGTAGATCCAAGAAGAGACAAATGAAAATAGTCATGTAGAGCAAGAAAAGTAGCAAATCACAGATTTTGAAGGTATGATATTTGAAGACCATCATGAAAAAGAGTTAGAGCATACTTTCTATGATAAGGTTGATCATGATACAAATTTATTCTCAAGCATCATTGAGGTTTTTTGCTCTAACATCGTTGACAACTTAGCACCTTTCAAGACAAAGGATTGTGATCAAAATAATAAGGTGACCAAAAAGGTTGTGGTTGAAGAGACAACACATGGGAAAAAATCCGACAAAAAGAGTCCTCGATTTAGCATCTCAATAGGATGCCCAATCAAAGATCTCTCCATAACATAGTCCAAGCATGAGATTGAGATTAAAGGACAACATGGCCAACTTGCTTATTCACTCCAAACCAACAATTTGGTTTATCAAAATCAAAGGGTGAGTGAGTTTGTTTGCATTCTTCATGAAGAATCACAACAGTTTATTGAATATCTTCTTGTTCTTCATCTAGTTTTAGCTATTCATAAACATGTAAATCAATGTTTTTTGTTGAGAATGGGAACCTACTTTAACCAAATAGTAAATAGATTTGTTTGAGGCTTTCATGGTTGTTTGGGTAGTGTAGGGTAGGGTAGTTTTCAAGCTAATAAGTGGTTTGAGCACACTTCATTTCAATATTGTTTTATTTTTCAATAAAGTGCAGATGTTGCACAGTTTTCTGGATCTGTCTTAAACAGAGTTATGCTAGTTTCTTTCAATTTTGTTTTCTACTGAATGGTTTCTACAACTGAGTTACAAAGGTTTTTGAGTCTGAAAAAGACAAAAAGATGGACTCCATGCCCAATGGATAAGCAAAGCAACCGATCTTATTTGTTTAACAGGAAAACACCCCAAAGAGGTCGCCAAAAATGTTACTAATTTTTAGCTACCAACTAAATTAGTAAAGTTTTATCAAACAGTTATTAAATTGGAGTGAGAAATTTTTTTGACATTTGAGCAAATCAGATAAGACAAGCAGACATTCAAAGATTTATCAAGTACAGGTACGTCTTTCATGGCTAGTTCATCATGTTCAACATTTTAGCATGTGGTGTAAAATGGGTTCCCACAAGGGTTGAGCCCAGCATGCTGTCTTCTCAAATTCAAAAGATGCAACGGATAGTGGTTGCGTATTTCAATCATATCTCAAAAACTATGATATGAATTTTCTTGATTTTTGGATATAATTTATAAAACAATGAGGCAAAAAAATCCTTTAAATTTCTCATCAACCTAGTTCGTATTTGTTGAGAAATCTTCACCACTTCTAAGGAAAAAGACAAATCCACCTTTTTAGGAGGATTGTAAGGCTCAAAGGGCAGTTCTACATTAGTTTTGAGGTCCCACATGGGTTGACCATCACTCAAAGGGAGTTTCAGACACTTAATCACTTAGTTTGCTCTAGTTTTGAGGTTTTTTTTGCATGCTTTTCAAACTTGCACAACCAAAGACGATTCATCATGCATATTGGTGGAGTTGAGAGTTAAGTCTCAATATTACATTTAATTTTAAAGTGAAAAACACTTAGCTTGTATCTTTTGCATGATTTTAAATAAGACAAAATATGTAATTAAATATTAAAAGTAATATTTTATTACCTTAATATTTACCATGCAATGTAAAAAAAAAAGAGCTCACATGATAAATATTAAAATAATCATATTGATTGTCTTTAATAATTAATCGAATAGCCCTTTTTTCCCAAAATCATGCAAAGAAAAAATGGAGCAAATGGTGAGACATAACTGCAGTTTCACATCAGCTTTGCAGTTCAGATATTTTGACTTCAATTATCTCCTCTTGACTTTTTGAAGCCCTTTATTGTATATAGGAAAAAGACTTAGTCTTTTTTCTTTAGTTCTTGATGATTTTGCCTTTGCATTTCTACAAAGTAGAGATTGATTTTGTAACTCAAATATTTTACAGTTAATATTATGCAACATTTTTTTACAAGTCATTTTAGCTTTGTTATTCACAAATGAATTCCTTTTGATTTTCAATATTATCAAGTTTTGCCTTGAAGATTTCAAGCATCATCATTGTGTTGGATCTGATTAGAAGATTATTGTGTTTCAATTTTTAAACCTCTAATTTTTTGTCACTTTCATAAGTGTATGTATGCAGTAATACTTAAATTCACATGTTATACATTGTGCATGTTGGTACTTTATCATTTTAGTTGTGAAAACAAAGTTTTCCTTCAAAAGAGATATTCTGTCAAAGCCTCTGTATGAAACATTTAAGTGATTAAGTTGTCAGATTTGGTTGTGCAAGTGGAAATATTGAAAATTCATTTGTGAGTTAGGTTGTAGTTTAATTTTTCATCATTAGGTGCATCACCTTCCATTTTAAAGTTTAGTTTATGCATTTAATTCAAGCCTTCTTCCCTTTTCCTTCAAAATTATAGTCATTCGTTAGAAAATCATAAAGGAAGTCGGCCTATAATCCGGAGGTTAACTTTCAACATAGGGTACCCACAACCTAAAAGTTTTCCAATGTTACATAGGATTGCAAAGCATCTTTTCTTTCGCACATGGGTGCACTCCTGTTGATAACACTTACAATTGGCTTTCATTTTCCTATAGTTAGGACAGTTCTCAGTGAGCATAGATTCTACTTCCTCCTGCTTCTTCTTGATGTGGATGGTGTCCAACTATGTTTCTAGATGACTGATTACATCCTCCTTCATGTTTGGCAATAAATTACCGATTTCTACTTTTAAAACCCCATTAGAGGACTTACTTGTGATGGATGACCTCTCCCCTCTTGGCTTTCTCGAAAGGGTCCTGGAATAATTCCTGCAGACTTTACAAATATCTTCAAATGGACCTGTAGAAATGTCTCCCCCCCCAATAAGGTTGAGGACATCCATACATTCTTCATTAATCCCCCTTAAAAATACCAATTTAAGGGATTCCTCTAATAGTTTATGTTGTGGGTTTTTCTTCAAAGCAAACTGAAATCTTTCTATATAGTCTTATAATGGCTCGTCCTCTTTTTGAGACATTGAGAAAATCTTATCTCTCCTTCGGTCTAATCCTCTGCAATAGTCCTTGTATTTTTCCAAGAAATTTGTCTTCATGGTGTCCCAATCTAGGACAACATCCCTTCCAAGCCCCATAAACCATAAGAGGGCAACATCTTTAAGTAGTTGGAAATAGCTTGAGTCAGTGGGCATCAGTAGTGTAATCATAGCTTTTTCCCAAAACATCAAACTCAAAGAGGAAGGTATCTGGGTCCTCAGTTACCAAGTCATAAAATACTAGTAATGCTAATGGTGGAATATTCTTTAGCACAATAGCTCTAGCTTGGTCAGTAATGGGGAACTCAAAGGTACCATGCTCTGGGGGATCAACATTTGTCATTGTTTGGAAGGTCCCTTCAGTAGTTGTGGAAGATGATGATGTTGAAGATGGTGAAGATGGAAAGGAAGTGCCCACCCTTTCAACAATCTTTGTAGTATACTCAGCAAAACAACCAGTATCTTCTCTTTCTTGAGTGTATGAAGGGAGGAATCTTCCTTGGTTATCTCTCTGCCTCTGCATATAGTAGGTTTGACTTTGTATGGCAACGACCCTACACAATGTTAGAATAACTCCAGGTGTTTTTGAAGATGAAATCTATCAGTCCTAATGCAGAATAAACAAATTAACTATGAAAAACTTGTAAAAATAGGCCTATGAAGATAGCACCATCCCCGACAACGACACCAAAATTGTAGAGGCAAACTAATGTGTTATGGACTTGGTAAATTCTACATAATTCAAGGGTGTGCCAAGCTAAATAGTCCACTTGACATTGCAAGCCTACATTAAATCATCAACCAAGGTGTGTAAACTTATGATGGTATTCGACTATTTGTGCCTTCATAGACTCATGTTCACCTAAATTACTCTATGCAAACTTATTTAGACTATTCTACTTTACTAGAACTTATAGAATTGTAAAAACAATAAAAGTAGTTACAAAACCTAATGGCTACGAGTACCTGCAACATAAGTTGTAAGTGACTGCTAAAGATGTACGAGTGCAGAATTAATCTAAAACTATTTAAAACAACAAAATAACCAATCCTAAGCTTTGGAGTACTATGATCTATCAATTATGCCTTTGTTCATGAACAAAAACTACTTTAACTAACCATAAGTTGTTCTACTTTGCAGTGCATGTGTAAAATAATGAAAACAAAATTAATGGAAATACATAAATTAACAAATAGATAGATGAAGTGAAGAACAATACTTGAGTGGCCAGCTTAGTGGATTGTCTCACTTAACTTAAAACCAAATCCAACTCAAATTATTACGCATCCATGCAACATACAACTCCATTCATTGCATAACACCAAATATTTAGACATAATCCTTCTTGCAGATTTTATTCCATAATATCATTTTAACATAGTTTTGGATAACTAGAAAACTGGAAAAACTACTAACTGATAATAGCTTGTAATAATCAACTAACTGAACTATGAACTCATCCCCCGACTTTATACAAAACGGGGAGAGTCTTATTCAAACCACTAACTAACTAACTAACTGCAATCATAAATCTCAATCCTAGATATGAGGATGTGAATTTAAGACTGACTTATTCATCTAACTGAAAAGGAAAAAGAGACCTATTCAAATAAGAACAGCTTGCATGTGAAACACATAGACAAATTCCCAGAATTCTAGAACAAGTATCTTTCCAACATTTATTCCTTACATAATGACCATGCTCAACTCCACAGCTTCCTACACTTTAGGCAGCTTTGAACTTTATTAATTCCCTATTTTGTTGCTCTGGTACTTGCTACAAATACTCCTTTCTTGTTACCACATGCTAAGCTGTAGAGAGATTAATTCATACAACATACATATGCAACTAACCACCATAATGAAATCACAACATTCCATTCATATACATACATATTCATATTTAAACCATGCAATACTATGAATATTTTCACCATATTTCATTTCCACAAACTGGGTTCAAGGTTGCAGAGTATGTATGAAAGGATAAAATATTATGGAAGTTTTTCCAAAAAGGTACTTTAGAAACATATGTAAAGTTTCTTAAACGTATATGAAAAGCAATAAAAGGATGCTAATAACTAGACCCATCACCATGCAGGATACTGAAAATTCACATACACACTCTATTGGATCTCCTTTCCCTCTATACTTGTCAAATTTTGGTATCTTGAACCCTTTGGGGAAAGGTACCATGGATAATTTTTGATCAAACGGGTATGGACAAATGTCATGGAGAGCATAACTCTTCTTTGGCTTTCCAATTTGTATATCCAATATCCTTTAATTGATTGTTTGAAGTTGCACATTTATGTCATTTTTTGGTGTGCTTTCTTGAGGACTTTGGGTATTGTAAATCTGTTGTCCCATGACATTTTTTTGGTCATAAAATAGATATTGTGCAATTGTGGGACCTTGAGGACCATTTTGGATATAAGGTATGTTGGGTCCTTGTTGTGCATAAGATGGGTTGGGTTCTTGCTGTGTACCCTAATATTGACTTTGAGGTGTTCCTTGGTACTAATTTTGTGGTCCTCCTTGTTGTTGTCATTAAGGATTTTGATTTTGGATTTGTTGAACAAAGTGTTGTTGAGTTTTGGGTGTACTTTGATAGTTCATTTGTGGCACACCATGTTGATGTGGGTTTTGTTGAAGGCTACCTTGATGTTGCATTGATGGTATATCTTGTTGTTGTGGATTGTTTTGAAGGGTACCTTGGTATTGCATTGATGGTACACCTTGTTTTTGTGAGTGTTGTTGAAGGATACCTAGGTATTGCATTAACGATACACCTTGTTGTGGTTGATTTTTTTGAAGGTTACCTTGGTATTGCGTTGATGGTACACCTTGTTGTGATTGATTGTTTTTAAGGTTACCTTGGTATTGCATTGATGGTACACCTTGTTGTGGTTGATTTTTTTGAAGGTTACCTTGGTATTGTGTTGATGGTACACCTTGTTGTGGATTTTGTGATAATTTCCCTTGATGATATTGTAAGTTGTTGGAAGGGTCAATGTATGAAGTGTATTGTGGCATGTATTGCCCTTATGATGGGTTACCACCTTGTTTGTCTATTGGAATGTTTCCCATGTTTTAGATAGCGTTATGTTGTGGTATGTTTTGGGTTGTATTTCCTTGATACTATTGTGCCACAAATGCTTGTTTAATTTGGGATGGTGGTCTAAACAATGGGTTATCCATGGGTTGCATTTGATCACTGTTTTGTGAAAACAATGGTGGTATGTTGGGATTCGAGGTTGGTTTTGGAATTTGTCTAGCTACCATTTGATCTCATAGTGGAATAAGATTTGGATCTTTTAGGATGTCCACGTTGAAGTCAATGGGTAATTTTGCACCACTTTTTGCTAATGTGAGGAAATATGAGTTTGCATTTTTCCCAAGCATCTTGTCCATAAGATTTTGCATCTTAGGATCTTGGGAGTATTCTAATAGTTTCTCATCACTGAGTTCCTCATCACTATCGTATTCTTCTATGATCACGCCATTGAGAATGGGAAGCTGATTTTGACTATCAATCATGTTTTGGTGTCTAAGGAGTACTTCCTCATCTCTTGGTGGCTAGTCTTGTGTTGCCTTAAATGAGGATTCTTTTTGTGGAGTTGTAAGGTCACTTGGTTTATAACCCCATGGGTTGGGTTCCTCATTAGTGATGTTGGTTTTTGGTGCACTTGAGCTACTCTTGTTGGCTTCCATATTTTTTATGTGTTGAGATCTCGTGGTTGTCATAAACAATTCCAAGACCTTGGAAAATTTGGTGATTACTAACTATGGAATGGAATGATGTTTTGTTTTTGGGATTTTTTTGTTTAAAAGAATGGTGTTTTGTAAGCTATGATTATCTATTGCCACCCAAGAGGTGGTAATACTGGTCTTCTGGCTGCAAGATCATCTTTTTGTTCCTCTTTATCTAGAATAGTAGCCATGTTTCTCCACTAAGTTGGTGTTTCCTTTTTCTCAAACACGAAACTTCTCAAACTACTAATAATATCCAATTACTCACCTTCAACTCGTGCGAGGTTGTATAATAGGAGCAATAAGATCTAGTTGTTGAATAGGAGCAATAGGATGTCAGATGGTCATGAAGTGTAAGCTTGCTTTTGTGTTTGAAGGAATGGTGAATGAAGATGATGTAAAAGAAAACCTTTTGGAAAAAGGTGTTGATGTTTTTCTATGGTATTTGTGATACCCAAGACCTTAAAGTATGATCAATGTTTGGTGGATTTTTGGAGATGATGCTAATTTTGGGACTCAAAGTGTAGAAAACTTGGACCAATATTTTACTTCATTTTTCTAGAGGATATGTTTGAAGATCTACTTGAACTAGCCTTGAGGTGCAAGCAAATATTAATATCTTAGAAATCAAAAGCAAAGGAATAATCCAAGTTGTGTTTTGATTTTGAATCCTGAAACTAGTTTGATGTGTTTGATTTTTGAAAATAGATATGGATTGATGCAGATATGAGGCATTTTGGAGGTCTGACCATTTTGTTCCAAAAAGATGAAATATTTAACTAGTTTTGAATTAGTCTATGATTTACACCAGAAAATAGGGCAATAACGACAATGTTTTAGGTCAATAGCAGCTAGTTTTTTTGGAAATAGCGGTCAAATTTAGCAAAAGTGACTTTGTTTTTGTCAAAAACCAAAGACAATAATAGCGAACAAGTTCAAGTCAACAACAATAGTTTTCATATCAATAGCAGCAATGTTTGCAATAGCGATTCTGTTCAAATCAAAAGCGCTCTTGTTTTAAAAAAGAATCATTCTTTTGTCAGTGACTCATAAAGAAAGACAACAAAAGTGACTATTTTGAGCAATAACGAACAAGTTTTAGGTCAATAGCAGTAGAAACAACAACAATAGCAACTCTGTTCAATTTTATTTCCAGTTTTCGTTTATCAGTAGTTTAGACAAGTTTGCAATTTTGGTGTTTTGGTTGATCTTATTTATTTTGAGAATTGGCAAGTGATACAACACAAGAATCAAAAAATTTGACTCTAAATGTCTATAGATTAAGAAATTTTCTTTCCACAAAGCTCAAATTTTATGAAAGTCAAGATACTAAAACCATAGTTCCCAATGTTGACTTTGGTCTAAATGTGACTTGAAATGTAAGCCCTAAATATTTGGAATCCTTTAGAGATATTTGTTTTGAAAAATAAGATATATTTAAGGAATGCAAATGTAGGGCTCTTTTCAAAGGTATTCACACTAAGTCCAAAGGGTTTGATATTTTGATAACCAAGTTTAATGTTTGTTTTCTTGAGTCCTTTTTAAATTAAGCAAAGTATTTGATGTCTAAGGTAATGGAGATTTTTGGAAAATTCATGGAAGACAATCATTACAACCTAGATGATAGGCACATTCTTTTAGGTGGGCTTACCTCATGCCCCAAGGGGATGATTTTACATGCATCTTATGGAGAGCGTTATGAATCAACCATAAACCAGACTTGGTAAGTAACTTCTCAGAAGTAAATTTTGATGCACCACTTTCAAAGAATGTTTTGGAAATAAGGGTGGCCTCTACTACAAGGTTCTTAGTCACTGCTCATGGGACTCAACACTTGGCTAACGTCCAACAAGCTACTAAAATCTTTAACCACTCCTACTAGGGGCTCTATATACCCAAAAGTACCTCCCCATTCTGAACGACACTATCGACCAAGTAATCGCCAGTTTGGTTTTGGAATTTAGCCGTGACCTAATTTATATATCGGCTTGAGGGAAAAACCACTTTGAGTCACCTTGAGTTCTCCAGTGTGGGATGTATCTCAAAGCAAGCCCTCTAAAGGTTAAAAATAGTAAAACAAGATGAGAAACTCAAAGTACTTTTTGTCACCCAAGATTGTCCTAAGACACAAGGGGAGAGGATAGACACTTAGTTTTCCAAGCACGAAAAAACACAACATACAATCCATAACAATTTTGTTTTTAGTCCCAAATTTGAAATGTGTAAAGATATCAATTCAATTTTTACGTGCACCAATTTCAAAGCATTTGAGACTTCAAGAAAAATATAGCAATGTACAACTCAAAATGGATTTGTTCAATTTTAAGCACTAAAATTGAGTGTTTCTAATATCCTTGTATGTCTTAATGTGGTCAACAAAAATAAAATGTGTTCGTTTGTCAACAAAATGAAATGAATTGGTCAAAACAAAACGTTCAATTTTATAATCACCAAATGAAATGTTGTTTAACTAAGAAAGCTTTGAAGGTTCAGTTTTTAAAAAAACACCAATTTGAAGTGTGCAAGCTGTGGGTTTAGTTTTACAACACCAAATTGAAAGATTCTTTAAACTAAGAAAGCTTTGAAAGTTTAGTTTTAAAAAACACTAATTTGAAGTGTGCAAGTTGTGGGTTTAGTTTTACAACACCAAATTGAAAGATTCTTTAAACTAAGAAAGCTTTGAAAGTTTAGCTTTAAAAAACACTAATTTGAAGTGTGCAAGTTGTGGGTTTAGTTTTACAACACCAAATTGAAAGATTCTTTAAACTAAGAAAGCTTTGAAAGTTCAATTTTAAAATTGAAGTTTCCTTGGACCGTTCGCCAACCCTGCAATGAAACTGTTAGTTGTTCTCATGAAAAAATGTGCCATCCTCCTACAAGGGCTACACAAACAACATTAGTAACTTCCAAAACACACAAAATAGTCACATGTTAGCGTTAGGTAAATATGTGAAATCAAAGAAAAGCTTTGCAAATTGACAGATTCAAAAAATACATCAAAAGCGGCCTTGTTCCCTACAATAGAAAACAAGTTTAAGTCAATAGCGCCCCCTATAAATGTCAGTTCAAAAACTTCTATTCAAAAAACTTGCAACAAAAAAAGTCAATAGCGTACAAGTTTAGGTCAGTAGTGTTCTAGTTTAAGTTAATAGTGCCACTTTTTAGGTCAATAATGACCAAATAGAGGAAGCAAGCACGTTCAGGTTTGGGGTGAAAACGTTCTAGTTTTATCAAAAGCGACCAAGAAGCTACAAATGCTTATAAAACTCAAAGAAAATGTTAATGTTAGGGACCTAGGTCCCATCGAGCATGCCAAATGTTGTAAGGGGGGAATGAAGCATATGAAAAGTAATATGAATTAAACTAATTCAAACAAGATTAAGATCCTTAAACCCATTACTCATGAAATGTGAAATGAAAGCCATGAATTCAATCAAATAAGTGATTAAGAACCTTAAATGAATCCAAAGCAATCAAATCTTACCATACCATGTCGAAGTTGTATTCACATTGATGTTCAATTGTGTTTGTATCAATGCAACGCCTTCATTATGCACCGCAAAAGCTTCAATGTGTGTAAAATATTGAACTAGAATGTGATGATAACTCATAATGCTCAATAGATAATTGTGCAACGCTTCACTTATGTAAATTCTAGATAATTTGTGAGAAGCTAGAAGATTTTTTTATAGATTTCATGTTTCGAGATGAACGATCAAGATTTTGTAGTAAAATATCCCAATCAACAATTGAGAATTGTTGAGAGGAAATAGATTGGAAAGATTAGTGGATTTAGATTGGAATAATTGGTGGGATTGGGAAAGCCAATTTGAGTGGTTAGTGGGATTGAAGAAATTAGTGGGATTGGTTAGTGGGAAATAGACGAATCAGTTAGCCAATCAGAGTGAGCAATCAGTGGTCGTGATTTTCTCAATCAAAAGATGGGTGAGGATAATTAATTAATTAACATTTAGAGTTTGAACACGCAAGTTTTGACTTTAACAAATAAGGTTGTATTTGTTTGTTGACCTTTTTGAATGATGTTAAATAATTAATTTAAGTATACAGGTTTAGAAAGGGAAAAGTGATTTAATTAAACTATTAAGTAATAATAATTTAATTGATTTAGGGGAATAGGGTATATTAGCGACATAATTAAATAATTTGTGTTATTTAATTAATCAAGAGGAATAAATTTAGATTTTATGATGAAATAGTGAATTAATTAAATAATTTAAAGATTATTCAATTAATAGAGGAAAATAGGGCATTTGATGTAAATGATGTGAAATGTAGTGATATTAAAATGGTAATGATGTCGATGATGAAAAAATGTCATTCAAGATGAGTGATAAGTGTTAGGTCATTTTTACATGTCTACAAAACCCTTGGCAACTTCAGTAATGAAAGATATAGCAACTCTAACTTCTAATTAGATCAACAACAATGATAAAGAGACAAAAACACACATCCACAAGATGACACCATATTTACATAGAAAATCCAATGAAGAAAAAATCACGATGAGAGTTAACTCACAATATAAAGGCTCACTACCAAAAAGGACTTGCAAACTAAGGTTCACTATCTCAACGCAAGATACAAAAGACTTGTTGAAATGAAGCAAACACAACTTCAGGAGCAAGATACAAGGACCTAATGAGATTCACTATCTTAGAGTAGGATATAGAAATTTTATGAGAGAATTACATTATTTTTCAACAATTCACTTTGTTGTTGAGGCATTAAGATGCATCTAATCTTTCTTCTTCACACTATAGCACTAGCTATATTGGATATTCAATACATTCCATATTCATACTTCTTTGCACTTGTTCACAATTCCATACTCCTTGCATCTGAAATGATCTTGCATTTATATCCATCATAATTCTTCAAAACTTCAATTAGGTCAACGAAAAAATAATATAATCAATGTATTCTACAAGTCACCCACAAAAACATAATGTGGTCCTATCTTGAGGATAGAGAGGACCAAAAACAAACTTATTACATCTTCCAATGTGATCCAAAGCAATTCACATGCTAGAGAACATCAAACTAAGTCGACATCAAGGAAACATGTAGATGAAATGTGAAGCACATAACCAGTTGGCCCTAAAACATACTTCCAATTGAATTAACTTGATGTGGTCCCAAACAGGATAGGTCAAGACCCAAATCTATCATAGCCACCTTCAATTGTTGGTGCAGACCCCCAAGCAAATGGCACAAGCAAAAGAACAAACTGTTGGCTTTCAGTTGTGATTGTTTTCCCTTGATGTCAAAACAGGCTTTGGTAATGTGATTTCTTCATAGACAGTTGATGTTGGTAATGTGATTTCTTCATAGATAGTTGATGTTGGTAATGTGATTTCTTCATAGACAATTGATGTCCATGGTATCAGATTTCAACTTTTTGTACATATTGATTGGCTTGGGTAATACATGATACATCATCATTGGTGGTCATTCTTGGCTTTGATCATAATTCTATGCTTGGCATCATAGCATCATTGTGTTACTTATCAGTTATAGTGATTGGATTTGATTGGTGGCCTTGTTTAGTTATACTGATTTTCAAAAAAAAATTATGATGGGTACTTCAGTGGTTACATGGCATATCCACTTTGATACTTTTGGCATGTCTTGGTTATTGGCATTTCAGTTGGCATATTCAGTTCATTTTCACATGCTTGTCTTCAGTATCTTAGACAATGTTTTGGCTTTTGGTTATTGGTTCAATTTACTTGGTTGGACTAATCCTTTGGATTTATGTGCAGTGATCATGGATATGTTTGAAAGTTGCTTTAGGTGATATCATTTCAGTATGCTTATGTAATTGGTTCTTCATTGATTTATAAATGTGTTGCACTGTTATTTGGTCTTCTTACATTGATAAGGACTCACATCTATTCATGTAAATATCAAGTTGTTGGTTCAATGACTTGTGTATATCTGCAAAGCTTTTGAGATTATGTCATTGGAAATATGGTTGTTCACTTTGGCATTCACAGGTGCTAGTAGCAGGTTTATAAAATGGCATCTACAAGTTATATTAGCATTTGGTTCTTTGGGTTTCAATCTTTCACCAAGGCAATATTTTATCACTTGCATTATATTGGTTTACTTGGCTTCACCTTGGTTTCACTTGGTGTTAAAATATTTCACAAGGGGACATATTGTATTTTCCCTTGGTATTTATTGGGCTCTTTATATTTGGAATGGCTTAGTTATCGGGTATTTCACATTGAAATACAATGTGTTGTTCTTATAGTCGGGCCGATCATATTTTATATAGTTCATTTGAACTTTATTGTTATCGACTTAGGTTTTGAGAGACTTGGGTAGTTGATGATTACTCATTCTTTTTGCATTGAGCATATGTTAGCTCACGCAGACTCGACAACATTATTATGTTTTTAGTTGCTTATTATATTGTCGGATTCCAAATGATGTTTAACATCATTTGATGTGGATTTCAATGTTTATACATTTTTAACAGTCTTTGAAGACTTAGAGATCAAAAGGTAAAAAAAAAGGAAATGAGAAAGGGATAAGATTTTGTTACGCATAGGGTTTGAACCCTAGCTACTGCCGCAATGAACAATGGTAGTTACAGGTATCTGTGCGCTGGAAATTCAATGAATTGCAGTGTGGACTTCAGTGAGGCGGTTATGAGGTTTGCTCAACCAGTTGGTAATGTCTTTTGGCCACCATGATAGGTATTTGTCCTCAAATCTGGAAAGATCTTGTGTCGTTTTATAAGCATAACTGATTATGGTTAAGGTTTTATGGAAAAATGGTTTTTCAGTTTATGCAATAAGCAGAGTTATTCAAGGGTTCACAGTCAATGTCTTTTTCAACGAGTTTATTTGTATATTCTTTTGAACCCATTGTGGGTTTCATGATTCTGTTACATACATTTGCTTTCCTCTCAAACCCTGGTTACATTTGCAAAGGGGTTTCAGTTTCTTGAAGGTTTATTCATTGTATATAGGCAACACAATTTTTCACTGCTGAAAAGTGAGATATTGGTTAAGACAACAGTAACTAGAAGAGAAAATGGGTGTATCTCCAATCTTCTTTTAAAACAAAGATAATGATGAAGATGTTATACACAGTGACATTTTTGAATATCCTTAGTTTTTTTTGAAAGGCTCAGTCATTTGATAGTCTTCTTAAGGTTTTATTGAATATCATATTATTGGTGCGTTGTTAAGGTTTTATGATTGCAAATCAATGCAATTCTAAGGTCTTAATTTATCATTTGTGACATTTGTAAAACTGGGAGTTGGTGCTCCTAACTTGAAGTGGGTGCTTCAGTTTATACTTGGAGTTGGTGCTCCTAACTTGAAGTGGGTGCTTCAGTTTGTACTTGGAGTTGGTGCTCCTAACTTGAAGTGGGTGCTTTAGTTTGTACTTGGAGTTGGTGCTCCACATTGTTACATAGTTGGTGCTCTTTGAATGAATAAAAGGAACATTTCACAAGTGGTTTTTTATACCCCATGAGGGTTTTTCCACTTAGGAAAATAATTTGTTATGTGGTGAATTCTGTGCATTTGTGTTTCATCCCATGTGCTTAAGTGTTTTCATTCTATCATTTGTCAATACAATTCATGCAATGCTTTGATACTTGACTAAGCATTATATTCTGTTATAAAAGTGTTCAAAATTTGCATGAAGTCTTGCGGAAATAAAGCATTAAAAGGAATTATTCAATCAAGTTTACATGAACAATCAATATTATGCTTTGACATTGTTATGTAAGTCTTTTATCAATCTGTCATTCTGCTAAAAGTTCTTTGATGTGTTAGAGTTCACTTTGCAATTTAAGAGGGCTCATAAAGTTGTCTCGAGGTTACTGTTTGGTTTGCTCATGAAGTTAAAAGTTTGAAAAATTGTACATTACTCTGATTCACCCCCCCTCTCAGAGTAATTCATCTTCCAAAAATTGGTATCAGAGCGTAGGGTCCTACTTTAGGTTTCATACCTAGGATTGATTTTGGTCTTGGAAGTCAATATTTCACATGTGCAAGAAGGTTCATCTATTACAAGAGCTCCTTTATTTGATGGCACTGATTATGTTTTCTGGAAAATCAAAATGGAAACATATTTGATTTCTATTGATATAAATGTTTGGAATATTGTGCAAAACAAATATGATGTACCTACATCAATACCCACTAATTCTGATGATAAAAGAAAATATGAAACAAATGCTAGAGCTAAACATGCTCTTCTATGTGGTTTGACAAAAGAAGTGTTTGTTAAAGTTATGCATTGTAAATCAGCTTTTGAAATTTGGAAAAAGCTTGAGAATGTGTATCAAGGTAATGACAAAGTCAAACAGTCCAAGATACTCACTCTTAAAAATTAGTTTCAAGAATTGAAAATGAAAGATGATGAAAAGATTGCAGATTATTTTCTAAGGGTAGATGAAATTGTAAATGCAAGAAGAGGTTTAGGTGAAACAGTTGAAGAATTTGATGTAGTTAGAAAAGTGATCAGAAATTTGCAACCTAAATTTGAGTCTAAGGTTTCTACTCTTGAAGAGAAGAAACATTTTAATGACCTTACCTTGGGTAATCTACAAGGTATTCTAACTACATGTGAAATGAGAATCGGTAATATTGGTTCTACATCAAAAGAAACTGCCTTCAAGGCTGAAAAGAAAGAACTATCAGATGATAGTGAATCTGATTTATCAGATTCAAAAGAATCTCTTCTTATCAAAAAACTCAAAAAGAAATATAAGGGTAAGTTGCCCTTTAAATGTTTTACCTGTGGCAAGTCTGGACACTTTGTTGCTAAATGCCCTTACGGTGATCAAGCCAATGAGGATGAAAAGTCAAAAAAATAGTATAAGAAAAAGGCTTTTAATCCTAAAAAGAAGTTTAACTTCAAAAAGAAAAAGAGTCTCTTTACCAAAGAAGACTCGGATGTTGAGAAAAATGACTCACTTGGTGATGAAGATGAAACTTTATTCATGGCTAAAGTCGATTCACAAGAGACTTCAAATAAAGAATCAGATAATCAATCTATTTTAGAAGATGATAAAATAGATCTAAAAGGTGAAACTGTATTTATGGCCACAATGAATGAAATGGAACTGCAAGAAAATAGACTTGCAGAGACTTCTTCTAATAAATAATTGAATGGTTTTGAGAATGAACTGAAAATTGTTCTAAGTGAAGTTCAAATTTTGAAGGACTTAGTATATCAAAAAATTCAGATTGAGCAAGATACTGAGAATCTAGTAAGTAAGATTCTAATCGCTGAAAAGGACATTACTGATTTAAAACTTCAAGTTGAAATTCTTAATATTACAAGGATGCAATTGGAATTCAAGGAAGAAAAGTGTTGTATCTTAGAAACTAAAATCAACAATCTTAGAAAGGAATTTGATAATTTTACAGATCTTTTGAATAAACAAAGATCTTATGAAGACAAGTCAGGTCTTGGTTATATGAATGATTCAAGTGATTTTCTAGATGTAAATGTAAAAGCTAAATATGGCAGATCTAGAAAAGCTTCCTACAAGAAGAAAAAGAATAGTCCTTATAAGATAACTATGCAAAACAAAGTTAAGTTGGTTTGGATGCCTAAAAGGAGCAATGTAGAACCGAAAGGTATCTTTAGTCAAATTGAATTACATGTTAAAGTTGAAAATACATGGATCTTAGATAGTGGTTGTTCTCATCATATGACAGGGGATAGACGTATTTTTACTAAACTTGAATTTGGTGATTTTGGTTTAGTATGGTTTGGTAATGATGATTACATACAACTTATGGAAAAAGGAATAGTGGTCTTTGGTAATAACATTTTCTTACCAAATGTTTATAATGCAGCAGGTTTAAAACACAATCTGTTAAGTGTGACACAAATATGTGATTGGGATTTATGTATTCTTTTTTATGATTGTGGATGTCAGATTAAAATGAAATCAGGAGAAATAGTTATTGCTGGTTTAAGGACACATGGAAATATCTATGAAGTGACTAGTGTGAAAGTGCTTGATCAGTTGAGGAGTCTCTATGATCTTCCTCCTATTTCTTTTCACTAATCAATCTTTTTGATTGTAGGGTGTGCTTTAAAGTTTTATCTTATATCCCTAAAAGTATAAACTACAAGCAAATCTTTGCAGTTTAGTTGATGTTTTGGAATAGTTTGCAATTTTTATTACATGAAGGATTGTGTGTTAACATTGTCTTGATTATGGCAACGAATTATAGAAATTTTTTCTTGAGAATGAACAGAGAATTGATATTAGTTGCTTGGATAGTCAACACTTAGTTGTTCTGTCTTCATAAAGAGGAAGGCTCTATGATATGTGGAGAGAATTTTGGAAACTCTATGTCTGAGGAGATGGAGAAGAAAGTTTATGTTTTTTTTAAGTCATGCAATTTTGTCTACTTCATGAAGCAATATGGAACAGGGTTTCAAGGCTTCTTGAAACAGTCTTGTTTGAATGCTTTTAAAAGTATGCATGGTCTTAGGGGGAGACATTCTCATTTGTTTGCACCATTTGTTTCCTTAAGCATTGATTCAACACATGGTTGCATTTGGTTCTTCTTAAGTGTTCATCTCGGAATATTCCATTGGATGGTATTATGTGCATTTTGATATTGCATTATGGTTTGGATTTCCTTGCTTGATGGTGTGTATGCTTATCTCTTGTGTCTTTCAAAGGAGAAAATTATATCAGGTATGATCAATTATCTATTTTGCTCGTGGTGTATGTTTGCATAACACAGTGTGGTATATCACTTGTTACACAATGAGAGCAGTGAGAACAGTGGTTTGTGTTTTGACAATGTATCTTGATAACAGTGAGATTAGCTGACAGTATATTGGCAGTATAATGGTTTATCTAAGTATAGTGGATAGTATTTTGGCAAAGGACAGTTATTGCCAAAGATACATGGGTGTGTTTGCAGTATTATTTTTCCTGTCAATGGTTCCTTATGGACAATCTTTCTTGGGGTGTTTAACAATGGTATTCCTTTGTGTTTTTGACAGTAAGTTGCTTTTGATCTCACAGTACTTGATTTTATGATATTTACATGCTAATATAAGTAACAACTATTTGTGAGTGACTTGATCACTACCAGCTACATGTTGACAGTGGCGGTGTGTTACAGGCTTTCCTTGGTGACAGTTACATAATGAGTTGTCTTTTATTTCAGTATGCTACTATTGAAAATGGTATTCTTGTCATTTAAGATATTTGTTCTCAAGGCTGATGATTCTTGATATTATTATTATCTCTTATCAGAACAGTGTCCACAAAGAAAGTTAGAAAAAAATTCTCATGGTGGCATTCAAAAAATAGTGGCAGTTGGTATGATAACAGAGATAGTATTATGGCTACATAGATATTATGTTTTGATTATGACTAAAATAATATTCAGATGGATATGTGTTGGTTGGCTTCAATTTTTTTTCTTCATGGCATCTCACATTCTCCTCTATCATTCTTTGTCATTGAGGCAAAAAGGGGGAGAGAAAGTATGTGTTTTGTCATCAAGGACAAAGGGGGAGTTTGTTGGCTTTCAGTTGTGATTGTTTTTCCTTGATGTCAAAACAAGCTTTGGTAATGTGATTTCTTCATAGACAGTTGATGTTGGTAATGTGATTTTTTCATAGATAGTTGATGTCCATGGTCTCAGATTTTAGGTTTTGGTACATATTGATTGGATTGGGTAATACATGATACATCATAATTGGTGGTCATTCATGGCTTTGATCATAATTCTATGCTTGGAATCATAGCATCATTGTGTTACTTATCAGTTATAGTGATTGGCTCTGATTTGTGGCCTTGCTCAGTTATACTGATTTTCAATTTTTTTTTATGATGGGTACTTTAGTGGTTACATGACATATCCACTTTGATACTTTTGGCATGTCTTGGTTATTGGAATTTTAGTTGGCATATTCAATTCATTTTCACATGCTTGTCTTCAGTATCTTGGACAATGTTTTGGCTTTCGGTTCTTGGGTCAGTTTGCTTGGTTGGACTAATCCTTTGGATTTATGTGTAGTGATCATGGATATGTTTGAAAGTTGTTTCAGGTGATATCATTTCAGTATACTTATATCATTGGTTCTTCATTGATATATAAATGTGTTGCACTATTATTTGGTGTTCTTACATTGATAAGGACTCACATCTATTCATGTATATATCAAGCTATTGGTTCAATGACTTGTGTATATCTGCAAAGTTTTTGAGATTATTTCATTGGAAATACGGTTGTTCACTTTAGAATTCACAGGTGCTAGTAACAGGTTTATAAAATGGCATCTACAGGTTATATTAGCATTTGGTTCTTTGGGTTTCAATATTTCACCAAGGAAATATTTTATCACTTGCATTATATTGGTTTACTTTGGCTTCACCTTGGCTTCACTTGGTGATAAAATCTTTCACAAGGGGACATATTGTATTTTCCCTTGGTATTTATCGGGCTCTTTATATTTGACATGTCTTAGTTATCGAGTATTTCACATTGAAATACAATGTGTTGTTCTTATAGTCAGGTCGATCATATTTTATATAGTTCATTTGAACTTTATTGTTATCGGCTTAGGTTTTGATAGACTTGGACAATCGATGATTACTCATTCTTTTTGCATTGAGCATATGTTAGCTCACGTGGACTCGACAACATTATTATGTTTTAGTTGCTTATTATATTGTTGGATTCCAAATGATGTTTAACATCATTTGATGTGGATTTCAATGTTTATACATTTTTAACAAAGTCTTCGAAGACTTAGAGATCAAAAGGTAAAAAAAGGGAAATGAGAAAGAGATAAGAGTTCGTTACGTATAGGGTTTGAAACCCTAGTTGCTGCCGCAATGAGCAATGGTAGTTGCAGGTATCTACGCGCTAGAAATTTAATGAACTGCAGTGTGGACTTTAGTGAGGCAGTTATGAGGTTTGCTTAGCCAATTGGTAATGTCTTTTGGCCTCCATGATAGGTATTTTTCCTCAAATCTGGAAAGATCTTATGTCATTTTATAAGCATAACTGCATATGGTTAAGGTTTTATGGAAAAGCAATTTTTCAGTTTATGCAATAAGCAAAGTTATTCAAGGGTTCACAGTCAATGTGTTTTTCAACGAGTTTCTTTGTATATTCTTTTGAACCCATTGTAGGTTTCATGATTTCGTTACATACATTTGTTTTCCTCTCGAACCCTGGTTACATTTGCAAAGGGGGTTTCAGTTTCTTGAAGGTTTATTCATTGTATATAAGCAACACGGTTTTCACTGCTGAAAAGTGAGATATTGGTTAAGACAATAGTAACTAGAAGAGAAAATGGCTCTATCTCCAATCTTCTTTTAAAACAGAGATAATGATGAAGATGTTATACACAATGATATTTTTTAATAGCCTTAGTTTTTTTTGAAAGGCTCAGTCATTTGATAGCCTTCTTAAGGATTTATTGAATATCATATTACAAGTGCGCTGTTAAGGTTTTATGACTGCAAATCAATGCATTTCTAAGGTCTTAATGGTTTATCATTTGTGACATTTGTAAAACTGGGAGTTGGTGCTCCTAACTTGAAGTGGGTGCTTTAGTTTGTACTTGGAGTTGGTGCTCCACATTATTACAGAGTTGGTGCTCTTTGAATGAATAAAAGGAACATTTTACGAGTGGTTTTTTATACCCCGTGAGGGTTTTTCCACTTAGGAAAATAATGTGTTATGTGGTGAATTCTATGCATTTGTATTTCAGCCCATGTGCTTAAGTGTTTTCATTCTATCATTTGTCAATACAATTCATGCAATGCTCTGATACTTGACTAAGCATTATATTATGTTATAAAAGTGTTCAAAATTTGCATGAAGTCTTGTGGAAATAAAGCATTAAAAGGAATTATTCAATCAAGTTTACATGAACAATCAATATTATGTTTTGAAATTGTTATGTAAGTCTTTTATCAATCTGTCATTTTGCTAAAAGTTCTTTGATGTGTTAGAGTTCACTTTGCAATTTAAGAGGGCTCATAAAGTTGTCTCAAGGTTTTTGTTCGATTTCTCATGAAGTTAAAAGTTTGAAAAATTGTACATTACTCTGATTCACCCCCCCTCTCAGAGTAATTCATCTTCCAACACAAACCATGTCGGTCAGATATATACAAACAACCCAAAAAATCCAACTCAAGGAACAATGCAACACCAAAGTGGCCTATCAGTAACATGTGGATCATATGGGGATGTTCCATAAACATCCAACAATACTTCCATACACTTATTTCATACTGTCATGCCATCAATAGCCACCGTAGATCAAATATGAACATAATACTTCATTCAAGAAGCACAAAATGCACAAACATGAGATATGACATTAACATAACAACTTGCAAACCACTTCATATTATGAAATTGCAACCAAGACACTAAAAGAACATTCACCAAGCCGCAGGAAAAGCGACATCAATGTAGAGCATTTCTCAAACTAGTCCAAACAACCAACAACAATGCCAACCTTCCACAATTCATAGAAACCTCCTCGAAAACACTAGTGACTTGAAAAGATAGTAGTGCAGCATCCACACAACACTAACTTTGAATCCCAAACTGCAAGACCATATCTTCAATAGTAGAGGAATGCAAAGAATTCTCCCAAGAAGACTTAAAGAAACTTCGCGAACCAGCAACACTTAAGCAACTTGTAGAGGCCAGATCTTTCTTTCAACAACATATGCTTTATCAAGAACATTAGGAGAGAGCATAAGACATACTGCAGACCTTCAACATCTCTCCACTATTAGCAACACCTCTAATCCTCATCTCAATGCTTCTAATCCTTCTGACAAAAATCATACTCAATTCTTCTTAGATGAGACATAACATCCAACCACGAACTTTAGAAAACATCAGATAAGACAATATCAATCATCTTTATTATTGTACTATTGTAAATTACATATGACAACTATATAATCCATAGCGGTGAATTTTCTATGGTCATGAATTGTTGGGGGTGAATTTTCCATGAGATGAATTTGTCATGGTGGCGAATTTGTATGCAGCCGTGTTGAATGCATTCAAGTGTTATGGTACTGAATCACTATAATCCATCTTTAGAGAATACAAACTCTTATGTAAAAAAATAAAATTCACAAGAGACTTTGTTTGATATAAATTCTCAAAATAATTTGAAAGATTCCTGGTAATGGGGTCTCCCAAGAGCATTGGATATAAAAGGAAAATATGAATAAGAATCCTTGCATTTCAGTCAACAACTAACCAATATTCATCTTCCATGCTAGATGGTATCTAATTAATAATTGTTATCTTACATCTATATCCATGATTAATTACTCAATGTTGAGATTTTGAAGCTCAAAGTTTTCTTCACTAAAAATTTCCAACTGTGAGGTAAAGAACACAAGAGAGTTATGCACTATTCCTCCTCATCCATCTTCACATCCATAGATGCTAACTGAGTCACAACTACCTTGTTGAAGGTAGAGAAAACCTCCTATAGATCAATGCATAAAATTATCTTTTGCGACAATCCAAAGTTCAACAGGACAATACATTCTTGCATCTAAAGGGGATCTATAAGAACATTTTTCCAACAAACTAATTCAGTGCACGTGTCTCGAGGAAAAGACATAGTTTTGAAAGGAGGGATGATGTTGGCAAGGTAAGTGGCAAAGGATGGAACAAAGGTACACAAGAGTAACAAAACCTACCATAGATCATCACAAAGAGGATGCAGAGTACAAGACTGACAAGGACTCACAAGAAAAGATGTATTTTATAAGGGACACATCCCAAATCAAATATATATATATATATATATATAGGGAGTAATATGTAAGACACAAATTTATGAGAATGAGATAAAGAGAATGTATAAAGTGGTCTAAGAATATATAAAGATATCAAATATTTTTTAAATACTTTATGTAACATGTTATGTACTATTTGATGAGTATTTGTATGTAATTCATGTTAAGGACTTTGTATAGATACCACATTAAAATCCAAACTCTAATCCTTCTACTACTACTACTAAGGTATAAACACAACTCCTAGAGAATATTGGGCTCATAACTTCGATTTGTGACCCCCGCTTTTTTCGCTAACAATCACTATCACCCATATTTATAGAATGCAACCTATTAATAGAAAAATATTTCTCACAAGAGATTTGTCTAATATGAATTTCCCAACTAATTCCAAATATTTTTGGTAATGGGCTCCCCCATAATGTTCAAGAGAATTGAATCTACAAGAAAAATATGAATAAGACTCATTACATTTCGGTCAACAAGTAACTACTCTTCAACTTTCACGCTAGATGGTATCTAATCAATAATTTCTACCCTAGATTTATATCCATGATTAATTCTTTAATGATGAGATTTCAAAGCTCAAATTTTCCTCTATTTAAATTCCCCTCTCTATTCTAAACATGCTTTCCATGATTGTATCCTAAAAATATGATCAACTGCAACAAAAATCCCACTCAAACAAGAATAATAGAATTAGACATTACTCCTCTCACATAGTTAATGAGCTATCTAGCCTCTTATACCCAATAAAATAATCATAATTATTCTTACAAAAAGAGTATCAAAAGATATCCTATCTACACAATATTTAGCAACATTGTGGAATAGTAACAACATAATAGAAATAGAAATAATAGGATAACAAAATAAAGCAACCACACAAGAAAAAGAGACACCAATATACCTTGGGAAAACACTTTTATAAAAAACCCAACCCCAAAACTCTAAACTATTGTACTATCAACAACCAAAAATTACAATGCAATTCAAAGGTCCAAGCTCTTCCAAGTTATATGTGCTCACTCAAGGTCCAAGGAGGAAGTAAGAACAAGATAATATGAATAACATCTTACCCAATCCCTCTATTTATAGAAAATATATCAATAAACAATGGAACAAGTTTTCTTGCCACCATTATTTAATGTCCCAAGCACCAATTATCAATGGGTACTCAAGTTTTCCTCTAGGACCAAGAGACAATGCATTCTTCAAGGCACTCCAATTGCTCCCTTTAAACTTAGCACTCAAGTTGTATTGCTATATGTGAGCCAAGCACTAAATATTTTTTACAACATTGAATGAATTTATAGTGACATCCATAAATTAAATGTATTTCTCTAATTAGATCAATAAACCATGTGCTCAATAAATCATGAGCCCCAAAATATTAAATGTATTTCCCTATATTACCTCTAACATTAAATACATTTACAATGTTACACACTAAAAGGAAATTTGTAGCAATAATAACCATTTCCACATAACCCCAAGAGAGAAGAATATATAAACAAGTATTTAAAATCTAGAATGCAAAAGAAAAGATAAGTATAAAATCAAGATGACACAAGACTTGGGAAAACCCTCAAAGGAAAATATCCCTAACTCTAAAAGCACTCGCACACTCAATGTATCATCTTATGAATAAATATTACAATACACTTGCAAAGTCTTCATATAAAGCTTTTGAAACATCAAGCTCCTTAATTACACCCCATGTAAACAAGAAAATGATAATTATGTAACTAAATATCTCAGTCCATGCTTCCTCTCCTCACATATGCAACCTACAAGACTTAGCCAACAAGCCAAAGGTTATGACAACTGATCTCAACAACTACTCATGTGATTTCTTTTATAGAAACAAGCTTGCACAAAACCACCAATTAATATTTTACAAACCATGTGCCTCTAAACCATTAGCTTACGAAACTATGTCCCCCTCATTTAATTTTTTGGCACTAATTTTTTCAATATATTAGTTATTTTTCCAATGTACAACCCACATTAAATATTTATCCTAGTGTTACATACACCATACAAAGTGAACCCCAAAATTTCTAACCCATGTGATGCATGCATTCCTAGATTCCTTAGATGTGTCACAAATAAATATTAATTTTTACATTACAAGCATTATGCAAGGTGAACAACCCACCTTTCCTAACACACATAATAACTCCCTAGGAAAATATTAGACTCCCCCAAAGTGTGGTGCCTTTTTATTAGATGGACCAACTTTAGAAAATATGAAATATTTTAATGTAAGGTGTACAATGTCTTCTCAACACTCACGCAGATTATTTTAGCAAAAGATGTGTCAATCATCACCCAATTCAATTTCATCCTCCATGCTATAAAAGGAAGATTGTATTATTCATTCAAATCTTTTTGCCATATATATGCATATGAAGTGTCTTTTGAGTATTCTCAAGTGATAATAGATTTATGCCCTTGTCAGGAAATTGTGTAAATACTTGTCTATGAGTGTTTATGAAAGGCAATCAATGGGAAGTTGATTTTCAAGGACAAGTTCTTTGTAAATAGCAATTAGCATTGTATTTCTAGGAGTATTTATTTTATTGCTTTTGAGGTCACATTTTCTAGTCTCTTGTGTATTGTTGATTAGTCTCTAGTTTTTAATGTGGGCTTCTTGGTGAAGAAATGCTCAATTATTAGATGTAAAGGTGTTTTTCACAATATGATAAGGAGTAATTTGGATCATTTGTAGACTACTAAGTATTTTGCCTCTATTTGATGCTTTTTTCATTGAATGTTATCTAGGATGAATTTATAGCTAGATAAATTATATTCTTGAGTAAATTATCTAAATCATAATTGAAGCTTGCATACAATCTTTACATATTTTGTTAATTCTTTACTCTATCCTCAATCAATAAGACATTGGCGATAAATGCATATAATCATAATTAATTTTCTAAAAATCTTGGTAGGTTGTATGATAATTTATGGTTGTTAATTGGTTTGCATAAGTCTATGGGAAGTTACAAATGATTATTTGTAAGGGACCTTCATTGATAATTTATTTGTGGTCTAACCTTGTTTAACTAGGTTGTTCAATCGATTGTTTAGGGATACCAAATCAACAATTTGGTAAGCTAGTATGAGTGGTAATAAATGATAAATAATTAGGTTTTCCTTGAGCACAAGTTGTAACAAAGTCGTGTGACCTTGTTCCTTTCAATTCTTATTGATTATTTAGTAAGATTTCTTAGGAATACTTTCCCTAATTTATAGAACCTATATTGTACAAGAGTGATCCACTCTTATCAATCAACACAAATTGCTTCATTTTTTATTATGAAGATTTACTTGAGTCTTTGGCTTAACATGTCCATGGTAATCAGTCCTTGTGTGATGCTTCTAGAATCAGAAGGTGTTATTTGGAGCACTAACAAACACTATGGAATAATTTGTGAACATAGCAGGTAGTCATATTGTATGTCTAGAATGTTGATGCAATGTTAATGTCACATGATAATGCTTTAGTGCATATGGATGTGTGCATGATGCTTTCTTATTGATTCTCTAGATGGTCATAACAAATTAGGGTTTGTCCTTTTATACAATATCCTATATACTTTAATCAATCATCATGATTAATTGGAAAGAAGGAAATGAGCCCAATTTTAAACGTTAATTTTGAAAATTCAAATTCAATTTCGGATTATAAAACTAACACAAGATCATTTCAACTAAAAAGACAAATAAATACATTAATAATTCCTTAAAATTTAAAATAAGTGGAGGGTATGGTTTTTCTTTGAGTGACATGATATCTATCTACAAGTCCACGGGGAAGGAAAAAATAAGTGTGGTGATCTTATTATCCGTTAAATTAAAACAAACAATTAATATTCCGTAATATGTACAGCACAAACTGCGCTGCGCTTTTGTTTTTAGTCTGACCACAGATCCTATATCAATGGCAATTGGCTACTGACAGCGGAGTTTTTCAATAAAGAAAATATATTACGATTTATCTGCCACATCACCCAAGCCTATATAGGCAAGAGTTTCATTCCACAAGGGAGAAGGGTGGGTAATACCTGTACACCTGGACTCCATTGTTAGATGGAATGATATGGATTGGCGTTAACTTCCATGTATTGTTTTGTAGTCACGTGTCATTGTTCGTATCCAATCTTGAGCAGATAACAGAGCATGTTTTTTTCCCTGGGGAGGATATCGGAAGCCATCCACGGTATTCAATTTCACTTCCCACATATTTCAGGTAGATTCGATGTATTCATTACTTGTTGATGCCAAATTCTGCTAAGCTTATTTCTGGTTAGTTTCCATCATCGAATCCTTATTTCATATTTCATACATGCAGTTCACTGTGCTTCGGATTATAATATTTTATAATTTGTTCGCTTTGTTTTCTTCTCAACATTTGTTTCTTGAATTTGTACTCTTTTTTTTATGGCGAATTGCACAGGACCAGTGTATCATAGTTTTGTATTGATAATTTTAATGTACAAGGGGGAGCCAAATTGGGATTTGCTTACAGAAAGATATAAGAGTGATGGGATGGATTTATATCTGAGGTCTGAGCAAATATAGGGCTAAATCAGAGAAAATTCTATTGCGTTTTGTTTTTAAGATGTAACACTGATGGGTTTTCAATTTTTCCCCAAATCAGAAATCGGGAATTGATTAGAAAAAGACATGGCATTCGTGAATTCCAACAATTTAAAGATCAAGATCCACTCTGTTTCAACAACAGTTCCCAGGCTCGCTGGGAATTCATCCCTTGAGAGAAATGGAATTGATCAGGGTAAGGAGGGTTCTTTAGAGAGTGGGGTTTACATTGAGAGTCCAAAAGGAAATGAAGAAGGGGCTCAAAGCAAGGCTCAGACAAATGGGGCAGATTTGGGGAGCAGGATAGAGCACATGCACCTGTGGAACAAAGGGATGGAGGTTCTGGGAGCATCCAAAGAGTATGCTGCAGATATTGGGAGAAGCTTGTTTCATATGAAAGAGAGACTAATGTACAAGCTGGCTGCTGTTCCTGTTCCAGCAGAAGCTCTGGACAATGCTCGCCAATCAGTTGAAACAATCATAAAAGACATGACCCATGCTGCTCAGGGCTTGACAAAGGATGCTGTTCAGCGTATTAAGAGCCGCCTTGTTGAAATACTACCATCTCTTTCTCCTACTCAGACTGAAAAGGTAATCATCATTCAACCTCAACTTGAATGCCTTATATTTTGCCCATATGAAATTAGAAGAGAATGAAGAGTTTATTTTTTTCTTATTCAAACTCTATTAACTTCATCTCACGGTAAGCACAAGATGAGCAACTTGATAAAATTCATTACAGCTGACTGTTACTGTTTTGGTTGGTTATAAGACCTACTAAATAACTGTGTATAGAGAACATTAAGAATCATTTAGCAAGAGATATGTAAATCCTGATAACTTGAACCAATAGGTATCTACAAGTTGTGCCTTGTAGAAATGATCTATGATTTTTTCTAAATACCTTTTCTCTCAATTGTTATCTGTGTGCGGCATTTTAAATCATTTTTCTTTTGGAACTAGAAACACACCCACAGGAGCTCATAACAAAGTAGAGTCTTTCTTTGATGTAAGAACCAGGTAAGGTGAACACAATTGGCGTGTGGCTTGAATAAGGGGGTTGAAGGTCAATCTACACTCCATAAGCACTCCACAAAATACTTGAACTATATAGGCCCAGTAGCTCAAATGTCAGAGTATCCAAATGTATGCCTGCAAAGTACTAACTACTATCCCGAATGCAATCACCGTGGAGGGCAAAGCTTAGTCAATTTCACTAGGCAAAACTTTCTCGATCTCACTAGTCAACCAAGGTCCTCACAGCTGTCCTATTAAACATGATTTTGTTAACATCAATATCTCTGCATGTTGATACTAAAACCACTCTATGAAGGATTCGCTTGGGCCAAATATGTCATCATACTGGATGTTCATTGTCTGGATCCAATAGTTACAAGATAGATGGCTTGACTGAGAGTAATTTAGTGCTCTAGAAAGAATTGTTTTCGTATTCCATTTTCTATAATTATTAGAACTAACTAAGACATATTTCAGGGAAAAAACTTGAGACTAAAGTTATTGTCTTCATCCAGATTGTCGATGATGCAGAGATAGAAGTTCTGGATATGTCTCAGGGCTCTGCCACTCGAGATGCATCAGGAGATGAAAGAAAAATTTCATCAGCAGAATCCTCCAAGCAGGAAAATCAGCGCGATGATGCTTCACCATCAAAATCATGGTTCATATCACCAGCGTCATCATTTCCATTAAATATGGGCCGCTTAAAAAGGCCATTTTCTCCACGTTCTCGACTGTGAGAAGCTAAGTGTGCATTTCTATGCTATGGTATATAATGTTAAAAATAAATATATATGTAGCGTTTGATTTTCTAATTGAATAAGTTCTTTTATGTGGGTGTTAACATAACTGATATCCAAATGACTTATTGAGTCAAGGATTTTCCGGATGATCACTACAGAGATGTCAGGCCATATCAAGCCTGCAGAATAAGCATTTCCATGTGAATATGTAGATGTAGCTTTTGATTCCAAATGGAAGAGCTGGGTTAGACATATTCGGATATTCCAGATTATAAATATGCTATTAGAACAAGTTTCTTTGCATACTAAGCAGAACATGTCTAGAGTATGCAACCAAAGACTGAATTTATGTAATTTGTGCATTATCTCTCTATTCTCTGGGCTAGCATAGATTACATAAAAACATGTATGAAATTTCTGACACTCTGTATGTTTTCAATTTCTAACAATTTTCTATAAATGTAGCTTTATATGTGATCATTTTCATAATCAATCCACTCTTGGTATGTTTCACTTAGATTCACTATCGAATTTTTAGTTTTTTATATATGGTTTCCGCACACATGGGTCTTTTCATGCATTCATTTTATTATTTGTGCTAACATATGTAGATTGATGCACTGTCTTTCATTGTTGGAGATGGTTCTAATGGATTAGACCATCATGAGGTGATCATTAGTCATTCTGCTTCATGTTTATGAAGGAACTTGTGGCTCGTCTACTGGTTATATCATGTTAAACTTTGTAGAGAAAGGGCCAGAACTGACTAAAATCTTAGACTTGACTATACTTGTAGAGAATGAAGGGTGTTGGGACTAGTGTTCAGAAAATGATTAGGATCTTATGTTGATAAATGTATTGTTTTATTGAATTTCTTATTGAAAGTGGAAGAGGAGTAATTTTCAATAATCATAGTTGTAGTGATCATCTAAAATTTGGAATGATTTATGTTATAGACTTTGTCATAAACAGATCGCTACCTAATGGTTTAAACTTTATACAGTGTGTGGTTGGAGCCCTAATGTGCATAGCCTGACTTTAAATAAATAGGACGTCTGTCAAGAATTGTGTTTTGAATGCAAAAAGACCTCAACACCTAAGGTGCACAGCCAGAGGATAAACTATTAGTTGATATTATCTAGAGATAGGAACGCATTAGCAATGAGCTGCTCAGTGCCTTTAGATGGTCATAAAGGAAGCCTTTCTCTCAGTTGCAAAATTTGACATCATTGAAGAGGAAAATTCCTAGTATTAAATAAAGGTAAAGATGGGCTCTTTTAATCCTTATAGACATCAAAAAGAAGGTTCTCAATGCTCATGAACTTTTATCTAGAACTTATATTTTTATTTTATTTACTAGAAGCATTGAATTGCTAATGCAAGAGAAGCCTTGCTGCATGGTACAAATACTTACCATGAATCAAAGGTACTTTGCCTGTATATGCTACCTTGCCACTAGCAAGGATGTTTATATATCAATTCACTACTTTGCAGCTGAACCATTCAGTGATGAATGAGTTGATTGCCTATGAATAGGGAGGTGGAAGTAGCTGAGAAATATTATGTGGACCATAACAGCCAAACTATTATCACCTGGTGTAAATAATGTTGAACTTAATAAGGTGGGGCTCCTTAAAAATAAGTGGGTTTTTTTAATTTTATTCTAAAGACACAAACACAGTAGATAGATGCCATGATTCCATGATTCTTTGACTGCATACTTTGGTTTAATTTATCAATAAAAAAGAAAAGCTACTCCAATAAATTTACATGGAACGGATCAGGATTGTAAGATGGTATTTTGTGATCTAAAATTGCACCTAAGAAGATTAGGAAGCATACTTGGGCCTGAATACAGTTCTAGTTTAGCTTAACTGCAATGCCTTGTGAAGAGTGGATTTTATGTGTTGGTCTAGTTCGAAATCAGTTTTGTAAGTTCTATTAGCAAAGAGTGTTATATAACCTTCAGTCATTTATGTATTTAATTTTGCATATTTAAAGAAACAATTACCCTACGTGATCAAGGTAGGTGGTAGTAGATTGGATGGGTATAGTGGATATCGTGGTGGTGTTGTGATTTGCCATGATTTTTACCTTGGCCGATATTGTGGTTGTTGCGAGTATTCATTTTTCCATTTGTGGTAGAATGGGGATTGTTTCCATCCACCACACCTATTAGGCAGAGAACTATATTGTGAAGAATCATATTGTCCTCCTAATTCAATAGAAAGATAAGACAGTGAAATTAGTAGGCATACTTGGATCTTCCTAATTTGGTGTTAGAGGTTATGGTTGAGCTACAAAGAAGGATAAGCCAGTGAAATTATTAGGCATACTTGGATCTTCCTAATTTGGTGTTAGAGGTTATGGTTGAGCTACAAAGAAGACATGTTTGCTACCATCTTTATTCTCTTTAAGCTCACTTATAGATTCTATCTCCTTGAATATGTCTTATTCCTTTTCTCAAGAAATTTGGCACCTATACTTGGCCTCCTCCTTGCAACAATTAGAATAAGAAATGGTCAAAGCTTCATCTATTAGTCCTTTTGTAAAACTCCATTCTCCCTCTAAGAACTCTTGAATTATCTGTTCTTGCTCAATTATGGAAATAACATTTGTACATGTTTATGACAAGGGTAATGTAGGATCAAGAATGTCTAAGATGCATTCATCAGGTGGATGGTCATGAAAACAATGATTTGTGTTAGTGCAATTCCCTCACCAATTTCTTCTTCTTATTATTAAATTTGAATGTAGGGATCTAGGGGCAGCATCCCCTAACACTTGCAAGGTTCCAAGGCCTTCAAATTCTTCATTCGGAAAGCAATTTTCTTTGTAAATTAACATGTTTGGACTACCCTAAAATGTGACATTATTTTATGTTTTTATGTTCATATCTACTCATTCTTAGTAATTTGTTCAAATCAAATTCAACTTCTTGTCCACCAATTGTCCCATAACAAGTGGTGTTGATAGATAAGTAATTTTGCCTTTTGAGATGTACATACATCACTATTCAAAATAGTTTGTTAACAATAAATATATCCTTATCATTACAAACTTGACTAATGCATCTATATGATTTAAAATAACACAAATTAAGATCAATCACTTAAGCAACATTAATAATTGTGTGAACTTTTTTTCTAACATATTGGTCCTAACTCAACTCACCAAGCTAATAGGTCTTTAACGTATTTCTTTGGCAATGAAGCCAAAATGATAGGTCAAAAGTAATGTAGATTATAGAATAGATTTAATATTTAAGAATTATAATTCAAATGTATCCTTGTGTCAATCTAGGGAGTGAACTTGTAAGGCAATGTGGCTATTTACACAAGAGTTGCATGTAGTGAGGTGAGTAAAATGAAATGCAATTATTTTCAGAAAGATTTTGTGAAGATTAAAATCACACTCTAGTAATTGTTTAAAAACTACTATAAAAATAGTAAAAAACTATAAGTTACTACAAAAACTGTTCAAGCTATTACAAAGATTGTGAGCATAATACAATATTGTAATTTGCTACAAAAACTATACACATGTGACCAGCAATGTGACTATAGTAATAGAAATAGAAATGGGTAGTCTTTCAAAGCTAAAACTTATAAAAAAGAGTAATAATTAATTGCTTGAATTTTTAGTTGATCACCCACAAGATAAATAATGTATTCAAAGTATTTTATTTGTATCATAATAAAAAGCAAACAATAGAATATAACACTTTACAAGCTACAAAAGGAAAACACACAAGAAATAATATTACAAAACATCATCACCATTTTTTGATAAGGAGTCCTCCTTTTGATCCATGTAGTGGCTATAAGGAACATTGAATTCTTCTCAAACATGAGCCAAGTTGGAGTTGATTGTTGGAGTTGATTATTGAACCCCACATTGCCCACTTATTATCAAAACACCTATCACATAGAGAAAAAAACAAACAATGTTTTATGCAACCTTGAGAATTGAATTGATCCAAAAAACATGATGATTGAGCTTTTGTATTGCATATATTTGGATTATTACAATGCACAATATTGGATCCTTATAATAAGGAAAAAAACAAAAAGCAACCCTAGGTGAGGATTAGATTAGTTCATAACAATTGTCCTCATCCTATGCTATGAGACAAAAAGCACATGACCTAATAACAGAAAAGTGTTCCTAAGTTTAGCTTAAGCGTAATAAAATAAAAAGGGGATCTAATTAATTAATTAGGTGATTTTCCTATTTTAATTTAACACGTCTTACAACAAATCAATGAGAAATATAGGGAGTCATTTGGCCTATAGGTACTCCTCACCATAAAATATAAAACTAAAATATCATGTAGTTATGACAAGATAATTATCATTTAGCAAAGTATGGCTTAACAAACAATTACTCATTCCTAATGTTGGATAACTCCAAAAGAGAGGGAGGCCACTTGTCAACAAATGTTTTCTCTGTGAGAATGAAGAAGAATCCGCCTCCCATCTCCTTTTCAATTGCTTCTATTCTTGGCAAGTTCATCAAAAAATTCAATCCTTGTTTCAAGTCAGTTGGGCTTGTAACAAAGATTCCAAAAGTGCACTGGATGGCTAGACCCCCCCCCAATCAACCACCCATTGATGTCTGAGCTTTGGTGGTATGCCCTTCTTTACACTGGTTGGGTGCTTTGGAAAGAGTGCAATAATAAGATATTCAAGGAGAAAAAATGCCCTTAGAAGGTGTTAGTAGATCAAATCATCATCGGGCTCAAAGAGAATATTAGAATGGTTTCTTTTAAGGACAAAAGGAATCCTTCTAATCTAGAAATCACTATTGCCTCATCTTGGGCTATTTTAGATGTCCTTAACTCTTTGACCTCAACAATTCATCATGACCGCAACAATACGAAGCGGCCCCCCTTGATCCCAGTTGGTTGAAACTAAATTTTGACAGCTCAACCAAAGGTAACCCGAGTCAGGCAGTTGGGGATGACATCATTCCTAATCACAGGGGAAGGATTATTCTCATATATGCTATCAACTTAGGTTGGAAAACTTCTAGCTTTGTAGAGGTGGTTGTTGCCTTTCATGGTATTCATATTGCAAAGTGTAGAGGTTTTTCCTAGCCATTGAGTGTGATTCTTGTAACACTATTCTGATGTTGAAAGATAAAGCCAGCCCCTATTGGTCCGTAGGGGATATCATCACCAAGACTCACCATGGCTTAAGGATCATTGGGAATTGTAAGATTTATCACGTGTTCCATGAAGGAACAAGGTGGCAGATGCAATAGCCAATCTTGGTGTGTTTGTGGGAAGATTAAAGATTTGGGAGGATCATTCATTGATCTTGAAAAATGTGCAAGACCTAATCATTAATGATGGAAAGGTACTCTAATTTGGAGATTATCCAAAACCCTTTATGGGTTCATAATTATAACTAGCACTTCTCATTTTTCATGAAGTTACCACCTGATCACAAGTTTGATATGTTGTCATTTGCAAACAACTTTTTGCAATTTCAGAATTTACAAGGCCCTATTCCTTCTACTGAACCTGCTATGATGGGAGGAGACTTAGTGAAGAGCCTACCTCTTGTGATACTTGGAAGCATGATAAAGACCTTTGGACCATTCTGTATAGAAGAAAATTGGCCTCTTATATTGAAGCTATGCAGGGCCATGACCCTAATCTTTCTATGGAGTTTGCTAACTCATGGAAGAATGAAAATGTTGTTGTGGGGGGGATTTATTTTACTATCTCCATGGAATCATCTCCAAGGCTATTGGTCTCTCTCTTGATTGTGTGTGCATTCTGAGAAAGCCGAAAGGTCATTACTAGAAAGATATGGAAAGATTCCTAAAGAAGGGGGAGAAGGTGAGTAGACTCCATTAGGATCTTCCCAAGGTGGAGGTTCTCATGAGGTACGTTACATTAGAAGGAAGATTCAAGCATTTTCACGCTCATCTGTTTCCAATGTTAAATCACTTTCATATAATGTAAACATGAACTTTGCATTCTCCATTTTCTCATCTCTTGAGCTATCGGTCAAGGCAGTCTGGGATAAGAGAAAATAGTTACCCCTACACCAAAGCTTGATCTTCAGACTGTATATGTTTAATGTGGCCCTCTCTCCTTCTCCGAGGGTGTTTAACCTTTCCCTTGTTCTCAATAACTTTGTAGGGAAGTCAAAAGGAACTCCTCCCCCAGGGCCCTGTCCATTTGTCAACCCCTTCGAATACCCAGAAGTCCAGGAAAAACCCTCCTCGGGCTTCAAAGAAAATATCCCCCTATTTCAGATGTCCCCACCTCAGTTAAAAATAAAAATGTGGCCTTCTCTTAACTCCCCCACCAACCCTCAAATTTCCTTCTCGGATAACTCAAATGATTCCTGCACCCCACCCCTAAAGAATCTCCTACTGGATCGCCCTCCTGGGTGTCCTCCCCGGATAGTTCTCCCTAGAGCTCCCCCCGAAAATCCAACCCTCCCAGCCCCCCTGAATCCTCTCTCCAATATGTGCATTATGAGCAATTCCATGTCGACTCTCTTTTGGATGCTCCTTTTCGTGCTAGTTGCACCCCTCTACGGCTTAAAGTGAATGAAATTTGTGATGCAACGAATCTTTAAAACGAAATTTTGAAATGGCTCCTTGCTCAACTTGTTAGTGCTAAAGACAAGGTTCAAAAGTTGGAAATGATGGTGCTCAAGAATAAGAAGGAGTGGCCAAGGGAAGCAGAGGATGCAGAGAAGTGGAACTTGTTGAACAACATTGCCAAATCCTTTGAGAAATGGGCCAAGATGGATACAAAGATTAATGAGATAAAATCTGCTATTGTGTCCAGTGAGGAAGAAAAAAATCGCAAGATGAACTGGCCAATATGAGAAGCAATCAGGAGAAAACGCTCGGATGTTTGCAGGAAATTGTGGATTACAGCAAGGAGATTGTGAAGAATACGACAATCACAATTTAAGTTTTCTAATAAGAGCTCAGGAACAACCATGATAAGCATGCTGGGGAAGGTCCTCCGGAGGATGCTGCCTTTAAGAAGGGAAAAAATGTTGCCAATTCTACCATCCCGCTGACCAAAGAAGGTGATACCAAGAAAAGCAAGCCTTTGTCTTTTGAAGAAAAATTGCAATTCTTGGTGAACGAATGATAGACTGTAAAAGGCCAGCGACTACTAGGTGACCATCAATGAAAATTAAATCTATTGAAAATGCATCAATATTGTTGATATTGCATCCACATTTAAAACGTTTTGTCTTCCTATTAGTGCCACTAAATGAGTTATTATTAACAATAGCTATAACTACATGATGGTAACAAATATTAATAAATACAATCAAATGTTTATTTTCTCTTTGTTTACTTAAAAGTAATTAAATGTCTCTTATTTTGATTTAATCGTGTGCAATAAAATTGGTAAAAAAATTATTATATGATATACAAATGGATCATAAAGGTGGTCATTATGGTATGAGAAAAAAGCTACAATATGGGATAAATTGGACATAAGTGAACCTCATCAAAAATATGTTGAGTTATATATGGATCCATAAGTTTTTGGGCCTTCTAAACTTAAAGGTGAAGTCTATTTTAGTCCAAGAGGCTTCCACCAAAATCTCACCTTTAAAACCTTCAAAGAATGAGTGTAAATAGAAAACCCACATGCCAAATCTTCATCAAACCCCATATCTAGAACAATCCAATTTTGTCAACACACCTATAACCTTGAAATGTCTTCATTGTTTTCCTACAAGGCCATGAATTTGACTATGCACTTCCTCTCCTACTAAGAGTTAGAATACTAGGTATATCTCCTCCCACAACTTACAACTAGAATCTAATACTAAATGAAATAAAATCTTTAACCATAATAAGCTATTTCCATATAGTCCTAAAAGAGAAAATTATGCAAAAAGTATTCAAAATTCACAATAAAAATGAATAGACAAACATACCATCAAGATGACATAAGATGTACTTTGAAAAATCCAACCTCTAAAAGAACTCACACTCAATGTATTATCTCCATGAACAAAATTGCAATACATGTGTAGAGTCTCCATGTAAAACTTATAAAACATCAAACTCCCTAATTGCACTCTATGTGAACCAACAAATGAAAATCATATAATCACACATCCCAATCCATGCTTCCTCTCCTCACATATGCAACCTGTAATAAATCAAACCTTAGCCAACAAGCCAAAGGTTACACAAGCCATTCTCAACAACTACTTATGTACTTTCTTTTATAGAAACAAGCTTGCACAAAACCACCAAGTGGTAATACATAAACCATGTGCCTCTAAAACTATAAGCTTACTAAACCATGTCCTTATCATTTACTTTTTGGTAAGAAATTTTTTCAATATTAAATATTTTCTCAAAATGCAACTCACATTAAATGTTTATATCAATGCTACCTACAACAAAGTGTCTCCAAGAATGTGTAACCCATGTGATGCATGCATCTTGATGCAGAGGGAAAGCTAATTGCAAACTCAATGGTCTCTCAAGAACAAATCGTTAATGTTATTTCTACATCTGCCAACTAATAATACCCTGTTTGTTATTCCAAAAGCTTATTTCTCTAAACACAAACCCTCAAGGGAATCAAAATTCACCTTTCTTTTGCATTCTTAGGCTCTAAAATTATTGAATACTCTAAACACTTCATTCTATTCATTCTTGACAGTGATCAATCTTAAACAAAGCAAGTTTCACACAACCTAATGACAGTAAAACACTATGTCATTCATAAGTTGCACAAAACAATGAATTACTTCCCCTCCTCTTGAAATCACATGTAATAAGACCTACAAAAAATTAGTTCCAAAACTCATAATTTTTTAACGGCTGAAAATAAAAATATGGATTATTTTTTATTCCTGGAAACCCTAGGCCTGTCATTAACCCGTGAGCACTAATTTCATCATAACTTGCTCATTTCAACATGAATTTAAATCAAATAAAATGCATTAGAATCTTAAGATAGATCTCTACACGTCCATCCACCTTCAGACCATCTACCAGGCCATACGAAATCGTACCAAGCAAGTTTCTTGTTGTTTCACAAGAAAAATTGTCAATAAATTGCAAAGTAACAAGGTATTTCACCAAATCTTGCTCCCAATACTTCTTGGAGCATATTCTTTGATTCATTCAACATCAAAAGACTTACAAAAATAGTTATCCATGAACATAAGTCATTTTCCTACATAAAACCTAAAGATTATGTCATGAAATTGACAATTATGACACTTTAGTGCAACTTTTTAAACACATGTAAAAAAAACAAATAAAAGGACATTACATGACTACCATGGTCCTTTTAAGACCTTATTAGACCCATGAAATCCAAAAACAAGAGTTGAGGACAATCCCCAACCTTGTGCAATACAAAAACCCACCTAGAAATTCAAATTTCAATTTTGGCGAGAAACCAAATAATTTGAATTCTAGGCCTAATAAAACTATCTAAAGCAATTGAAATGATCCTAATGGATCTCTCAAGACCCCTACAAATGCACCCAAAATTCTTAACACCCTAAGAAGCATAAAAAAAACCATTGAGAGTGGTGCTCTTGCATCATACTCCCAAGGAAAAGAAAAAGGGCTCAGGTTCCACTTGAGAAGAGGTCTACTGCTATCCTTCCATGCTTGAGAACATCTGAATTTGTCATCCATGTGGCATATTCAGTTGGGAGGCCTTTTTCACTTGACCAAATACTGGAAATATTATCTGTCCCTTGTCTTCTTGATCTCTTTGGTGTCAATGATGCACTCTAACTCTGTTGGTTTGTTAAGTGGGAGATCCTTTATCCAATCAACATATGAAATCTAGTGTAAACCTATTCCTTCATCAGCAATAACATCTCCTTTGTAAGCATACAAATTAGCAACATTAAAAATAGGTGAGATGCCAACTCCATTAGGCAATTCAATCTCATAGGCATTGTTGGCAAACTTGTGAACAATCCTACAAGGGCCTATCTTCTTCATCTTCAAATTGGAATACTCACCTTTGGGAAACCTCTTCTTCCTGAGATGTGCTAAGACAAGATCTCCAACCTTGAAATTAACTTCCCTTCTCTTCACATCTACCTTTTGTTTGTATTTTTCAACACTAGTTTGGAGCTGCTTTTTCACTTCTTGATGAATTTCTTACATAGAAATGGAAAATTGCTCGCCCTTTGCACTTTGCTTCTACATACCACTAATATCTCTCAATTCAAACACTCCTCTTGGCTGCATACCATAGACCACTTGAAATGGACCCTTGCCAATGCTCCTATTTACTGAATCATTATAAGAAAACTTTGCTTGGGGTAACACAAGATCCCACTATTTAGGATGATCCTTTGAAAGGCATCTTAATAGGCTACCTAAGATTCTATTGACCACCTCAGTTTTTCCATCAATCCGAGGGTGGTAGGCTGAACTAAAACTGAGATTAGTACCAAGCTTCCTCCACAATGTTCTCCAAAAATGTCCTATAAAATTACTATTGCTATCTGAAACTATGCTCAATGGAAATCCATGTAGTCTAACAACTTCTTTAAAGAACAAACCTACAACATATGAAGCACCACTTTTACTTTTTCTAGGAATGAAATGGGCCATCTTGGAAAACTTGTCAACAACCATAAAAACTGAATCAAAACTTATTTGATTCTTTGGCAACCCCATGGAAAAATCCATACTGATGGATTCCCAAGGCCTATTGGGAATGGGTAAAGGCTGGTATAAGCCTGCATTAGTGTTTCTCCCTTTTTCTTTTTGGCATATGGTACAACTCTCCACAAATCTCCTTACATCTGATTGCATCCTTGGCCAAAAATAATTCCTTCTCAACTGCTTTAATGTCTTATCAAGGCTGAAATGACCTGCCATACTCCCACAATGCTTTTCCTTAATAAGATTTTCTCTCATTGAACATTTAGGTACACAAAGTTGTGCTCCTTTAAACAAAAAACAATCTTGAATAAGGTAGTCTAACCACTTTTCCCTGTTAGTGTTAATGGGTTGCTTGCAAACCTCATAAACCTCTTTGAAATCTTCATCATCCTCATAGATCTCTTTGAGTGATTTAGTCCCAACACTTCTCAACTGAATCTCTTGCACCATTAATGCTCTTCTACTCAAAGCATCAACCACCTTGTTACTTTTCCCTTTCTTTTGTTTAATTTTGAAGGTATAACTTTGCAAGTATTCAATCCACTTAATGTGCCTTTGACTAAGTTTGTCTTGGCTATTGATGAATTGAAGTGCATGATTGTTAGTATAGACTATTAATCTCTTTGGGTAAAAGGTAATGTCTCCATTTCTTTAGTGTCTAAACCATTGCATACATTTCTAAATCACAACATGAGTACTTTGTCTTTGCATCATTGAGTATTTCACTAAAATAGGCTATTAGATTGTTATCTTGACTTAAAACTGCCCCTATTGCATGACCACTAGCATCACACTCTATTTGGAAAACCTTATTGAAATCAGGTAAATCCAAGATTGGCTGCTCACTTACCCTTTTTATTAGATATTGGAAGTTATTTTTCAGCTTGTTCAGTCCATATAAACTTCTTTTTCTTATACCCTTTTATGGTGTCTATAATAGATGCACACACATGACTGAAACCTCTTATGATTTTTTTGTAAAAGCTTGCAAGACCATGGAAACTCCTAACCTTTGAAACTGATTTAGGTGCAAGCCACTCCAAGATTGCCTTCACTTTGCTTGGATCCATCTTCAACATCCTCTTTGAAACCACAAAACCAAGGTACAATAGTTATGTCTTCATGAACTCACACTTCTCCAGATTGATCATTAGTTTTTCTTCTTGTAACCTTCTTAACACCAAATTCAAATGATGCAAATGTTCTTCTTTCCTAGAACTAAAAACTAGTATATCATCAAGGTAAAGAACTACAAACTTACCAATGTATGGCTTGAGAACTTCATTCATAAGCCTCATGAAGGTACTAGGTGCATTTGAAAGGCCAAATGGCATAACAAGCCACTCATATAATCCCTCATATGTTTTGAACATTGTTTTCCATTCATCCCCTAGTCTAATCCTTATTTGATGGTATCCACTTTTGAGGTCTATTTTGAGAAATAACTTGCCCCACTCAAGCAATACATTAAGTCCTCTATTCTTGGTAGTGGAAACCTATATCTAATTGTTATCTTGTTTATTACCCTGGAATTAGTACACATCCTCCACTCACTCCCTTTCTTAGGTGTCGAAACAGTTGGAATTGCACAAGGACTAAGGCTCTCCCTAATTAACCCTTTGTCAAGCAATTCTTACACTTGTTTTCTAATTTCTTCATTTTGTTGGGGTGTCGTCTTATAGGGTTCTTTTTTTGGTATACTAGCCCCTGGTATGAAGTCTATGTGGTGACTAATATCTCTCATTGGCAGCAAAGAGTTAGGAATCTCATCTACAACTATGTCTTTATATCCCTTCAACATTCTTGTATTTCCCAAGGCAACTCATTAATTCTTGTTGTTGTCATGACAGTCCTAGGTCTGAGCACTACTGCAAAACCTATCTCTTCCTCTTCCATTGTCTTTAGAAACTCCTTTTCACCCACTATCATCACACTTGAGCCAATCTTTTGGTCTTTGTCTTCCTCCTTCAAAGGTGCTAAGGTGTAGGTGACTCCATCTTTCTCTAAAACATAGACATTCTTCCTACCATCATGCATTGTTTTTTTGTAATATTGCCAAGGCCTACCAAACAACACATGGCATACATCCATTAGAATTATATCACATAACACCTTGTCATTATACCTTCCTATTTGAAATTCTATCTAGCATTGTTCATTAACTAATACTTGTTGCCACTTATTCAACCATGAAACTTTATAGGGTGTGGGATGAGGTAATCTATTTAAATTCAACTTCTCTACCATCTCAACAACAACTAAATTGTCAGTACTTCCTGATTCTATCACAACTTGGAAACACTTACCTTGACACTTGCAAACAGTCCCGAATAGTGACTTTCTTTGAGGAGGCTCTTTCTCCATTGGAACCTTTATCAATGTCCTTCTCATCAAAAAAGATTCTCCTTTCTTTGGTTCTTCTAGTTGTGGGGAAGAGTTCACACTTTCTTCATCTCCTCCTTGAGCAACTTGACTCCTTTCATTCCTAAAGGTAGTGGTGGTCTTCTCTTTTGGACACTCCCAAGCTTGATGACCAGCAAACTTGTTACACTTGTAACATTTTACTGTGAAGCCATTGAATCCTCCTCTTTGTCCAAATCTACCCCTAAAGTTAGGCCTTCTTTCTCTAAAACTCCCTCTTGAATTTAGGGCTTGTTCTTGTGAGGTGCTTGACTCTCCTGGAGTTCTTTGTGACTGTCCTCTATCAACATATGAGCCTCTACCTTTGAAATTCCTTCCTCTACCTCTATTATGCTTTTCTTGCTTTCTATTCAACTTCTCTTCAACATTTAAGGCTAGCTGATAGCACTCTTCAAGTGTTATGGGGCTTGTGAGGCTTAACTCATCTTGTAGGCTATACTTCAACCATTTAAGTATCTTGAAATCTTGTTTGTATCATCCTCCATATGTCCTGGCCTGATGCTCAACTTATAAAACTCTTTAGTGTACTCTTTCACTCCCATATCCTTTTGTTTCAAGTTCTGCAATTTCCTATACAACTGGGTCATGTAGTCACTAGGCATGAATTTTCCCTTCAACTTGGCAACCATCCTATCCCAAGAAGTAATCTTGGATTTTCCTTTCTTTTTCCTGTCTTCCTAAACATAATCCCATTATAGGGATGCATGACCTTTCAGTTTGGTCCTAGCCAACTTTACTTGCTGCTCTTCAAGTACCTCCTCCAATTCAAAGTACTTATCCAACTCCCCTATCCAATAAAGGAGTTCTTCACCATTTAAACTATCTGCATACACTGGAAGTTCCACCTTCACCTTGGTTCCTTCACCCTTAACTGCCTTCAACAATCTTTCCATCCTCAAACCATCAGCATCCCTGTCTTCTTGAGGTGTTTCATTCATCACTTCTTCTTCTTGGTCACTCACATCTCCTATGACCATTCCCCTTCTTTGGTTATCTTCCACTGCACTGCGTCTTGCATCCAAACTGATTCTCATCTCCCTCCTTTATCTGACAAGGGCTTCTCCCAATTGTGTGGCTATCCTTTCTGCCACCCTCTCACTATTTCTTGGAGGCATATTTCTTTTTCTTGCTTAACCTTATACCAACTTTCTTTCTTAACCAACTTTGATACCAATAATGATGCAGAGGGAAAGCTAATTGCAAATTCAATGGTCTCTCAAGAACATTGTTAATGTTACTTCTACAATTGTCAACTAATAATACCCCATTTGTTATTTCAAAAGCTTAATTCTCCAAACACAAACCCTCAAGGGAATCAAAATTCACCTTTCTTTTGCATTCTCAGGCTCTAAAATTATTGAACACACTCTAAACACTTCATTCTATTCATTCTTGGCAGTGATCAATCTTAAACAAAGCAAGTTTCACAAAACCCTCAAAAAGAGAAGGGTTTTCACACATCTTAATGACAGTAAAACACTCTATCATTCATAAGTCACACAAAACAATGAATTATTGCCCTTCCTCTTGAGATCACGTGCAACAAGACCTACAAAAAATTAGTTCCAAAACTCATAAATTCTTAACGGCTGAAAATAAAGATATGGATTATCATTAACCCATGAGCACTAATATCATCATAACTTTCTCATTTCAACATGAATTTAAATGAAATAAAATGCATTAGAATCTTAAGACAAAGATCTACACATCCATCACCTTCAGACCATGTACCATGCCGTACAAAATCGTACCAAGCAAGTTTCTTGTTGTTTCACAGGAAAAGTTGTCAATAAATTGCAAAGTAACAGGGCATTTCACCAAATCTTGTTCCCAATACTTATTGGAGCATATTCTTGGATTCATTCAACATAAAAAGACTTACAAAAAATAGTTATCCATGAGCATGTGTCCTTTTCCCATACAAAGCCTAAAGATTATGTCATGAAATTGACAATTATGCCACTTTAGTGCAACTTTTTAAACACATGTAAACAAAACCAATAAAAGGACCTTACATGACTACCATGGTCCTTTTAAGACATGATTAGACCCATGAAAGCCAAAAACAAGATTTGAGGACAATCCCCAACCTTGTGCAAGACAAAAACCCACCTAGAAATTCAAATTTCAATTTTGGTGGGAAACCAAATAATTTGAATTCTAGGCCTAATAAAACTGTCTAAAGCAACTGAAATGATCTGAATGGATCTCTCAAGACCCCTACAAACACACCCAGAACTCCTAACACCCTAAGAAGCATAAAAACAAACCATTGAGAGTGATGCTCCTGCATGACATCCCTAGATTCCCTAGGTTTTCCATAAATAAATATTAATTTTACATTACAGGCATTATGCAAGACAAACAATACACATTTTTTAACAATTTTTATTTACTAATACCACTTATTGACAAGGTAATAAATCAACTAATTTAAAACATTTCTTAGTAATAATAATAATTGTATAATCATAAAAAATGATGTCACTCATCAATATTTAGTTCCCCGACCAAGTGCTAGCAATCCTAAGAATATCATCTATCAATTTTATCTCTTCTACTTAAGCAAAAATAAAATATGTCATCTTAATTTTAATTTGGCACAAGACATTGTTAGCAATTTTCTCATTGGTTAATCTTCAAGTAATTATAGTGAGCATGCAACAATCAACTAGGTTGCTATGGAATTCATATGACCTTATACAAGCATTTCAAACATCACATTCCAACATATACTATCGATTATTGATGTCCTACTCTAAGTCCATTATGTCACAACTATTTTAAGTCCTAGAATATTCTAATGCTATCACTCATAATTTAGTTTATATACACAAGAATGTTCAAGTTTTATTCTTTCATTTTTAATCTGAACATCATATTAGGCGACTTTGTTTCCAATTTAAGGTTGTGTCATCATCTATTCATGCCTATGATTATTTGGGACTAATAAGGTTATAAATTATTAATTAATCATTATATTAGATTCAATATGAGTAATCAAGCATCTATATCACATATATTAACTAGTCTTCATTCATAGAACCCCAAAATTTTAACTTTTGTATATTCACCGGTAAATCATCTCAAATTCATTGCTACGTGGTAAGGCCCTCATGGTTTCTTTTTCTTGATTATCGATCCATATTTACTCTAAAATTGGTTCATTATTTAACAAGCATTCAATTGTTTGTTTTTCTGTGCATGCATGGTTTTATTTTATTACTATCTCCCTCTTAGTTTCACAATAATTTTAATACTTAACCCACAACAGTCTAGCTGGGTGGCGAGTTGATGTGTCGTTGAGATTGAAGCTCAGGAAATTCTCTCCAAGCTGGCGTGGATAGTATGTGTAGTTGGGGAGCTTGGCATTTATTACTGCAGGCATATCTGTGGGTTTTGATATGTGGGATAGGAAGGTTGCATTGAAGTTCAAACATGGCCAGTAGCTACGCCTGGCTTAAACGTCACACACTAAGCTTTGACTGCTTAGTGTGGACGTGTCGTGGGGCCCACTGTTAACCGGTCATTCCAGCATCCCATTTTTAGTGCCCATTTTACTTTTGTCTTTCCCATTGCTTTCACCTGCCTCCGGTTTCCGTTTACCTTAGCAGTTCTGTTAACCGCTGCAGTCAGCAGTCAACCGCCTTCCTATGATTCAAACCAAACTCAAAAAATGTTCCCGCGCTGCAAAGTTTGGTAGATGTTCGTACAGAGTTTGATCACATACAATAAAATAAAAGCTTCTCGTGGAATATTGTTATTGCAGAGGAAAGGCATGTGAAAATGCTCTGGCAGACATACAAAATCCGGAAGCATAGACAAGGGACGTGCCGAATGCCTGACATAAATGTGGATGGAATGCCAGATAGCAGGATATACACAAAATAGGTTTTTTGAAAGGCTTGGAGAACATTCAAGCAAATGCAACTGCAGTTGTAAAGCCAGACTCAACAACCTTTGCCAGCAGCCTCCCTGCCTGTGCAAAAATGAGAGCTTTAGAATAAGGTATGGACATCCATTCGAGGAATTTTTTCAGATGTTGTGGTTGCAACTAGCTTGGTAGACATGTATGCAAAATGTGGAAGCATAGCCAAGGCATGTAAACTATTTGACAAAATCCCTCAAATAAATGTGGTCGAATGGATTGCCATGATTGCAGGATACACAGAATATGGAAGCATAGACAAGGCACGTGAACTGTTTAACAAAATGCCTCGATGAAATGTGTTATCTCGGAATCCCCTGATCGCAGATTATTCACGAATTTTCCTTTTTTTTAAAGGCTTTAGGAACTTTCAAGCAAATGCAATTGGTAGGTAGGCTTCGTTGTAGGAGCTCGTGAGTACATTGGCTTTCATTATTCTATTTCTCGCTGCACAATGGAAGTATCTGCTCTACTATGTGTTGAAAATTAGCTGAGATAATGTATGTAGAATAATGTAGTGTAATTGAGAGGGAAATAAATTTGGAAATTTATTATTAAGAATGTATAGTGCTTTGATGGCACCAGCTGAGGTCTCTTTTTTCTCTATGAAAATGAAGAAATATAAAACTTAAAGTTGTCTCTACAAATTGCTTATTCTCTAGTTCACATGAGTCTCTGATATAGATCGATCCACAATAATCTTGGAGATCAAGTGTATCACATATAATTTGTACAAAATGACTTTCATAAGTTAACCAAATTTGAAGAAATAAATTTATCTCTATTTGATAGGTTCATCAAGAGTTAAAAAGTGTAAGTATAAGCACATTGTTTAACCAAAAATAATTTTATTTTGGTGAGGTTAAACTGGTTAAAGACAAGTGAGACCTTTCTTTGGGTCAGAATTATTTTCCTATCTATAGAATCATGCTTAAAGAAATTAGTTTGTTATAAGAGATGTTGAGGAGAATAGGGTTGGATTTAATCAAACCTCGGTATAAATTTAAGTGATTTAAAAAAAACGTCTTATAAATAATAAAATATTACATATATAATTGATAAATTTATTAATTTATAGTAAAGTTTTAATGTTAATAATTTGAAGAGTTTGTGTTTTATTTTATTAAACAATCTATGTTAAAAGTACCATTCTATTTTATATTGTTAATTCTATTGAATTTACTTAAATAAATAGATTATTTTTCATACATAAGTGAAACATATATAGAAATTACAAAAGTGATGTTGAACATATTTATAATTCTTATTCATCAATATTCTCATTTATAATGCTACATGTATATTTATATAGAATGGTTACATTTTCTAGTGTATTTTGAAAGTTTCAATCTTGTATTATGTTGGCTCTTAATGATTGCATCTCCATTCTTATAAAGAAGCCATTTAATGTCAAGACAACATAAATAGATAAGCCATGACATAAAGGGTAAGATCATCATCAAAGAAATAATTGTACTAGGACAATTGATAAGAGTCGTTAAGTTTTTTCCTCTTTGAACACTACCAAGCCTAGGAGGGTGTTTTCATGATGATTTTAGATAAGACAAAGAAGGGGAAATAATAAGTTACAATCCATATATCAACTGACCACACCACATAACAACCAAAATTAAAACTATTTGACCTTAATTAGGTAGATAATAGTAGGTATGTGCATGCAACAATTGATGTGAAATAATTTTATACATTTTAAGATGAGTAATATTAATTGAACAATGTACATATGCAATTTACAAATTACACTAGCATGATCCTTTTAAGATGCTTCGACTTGAATTCAATTAGAATGTATAAAAATATAATACTGAATTATATTGGTGAATAAGATGTATCAACTAATTCTAAACTACCAAACACAACTAAAAGAAATGTGTTTTTTTTTTTTTTGTCCTATTCCATTCATAATTAGTTCCTATTTCATTGAGAAATAGCATCAAGGATGAAACAATGCAATAATTTGTGTAAACTTGAAATGAGAACTATATTGTGTATTTCTCATTTTAATATAATGCACAAATTTATGAATCATCACAAAGTTTAGGTTTAATTTAAAATCCACAATATTTCAAAGATACCCCACTTGTTTTAAAAAGAGTGTATTGTACAATGATAATGCACCAAATCAAAGACATTGTGCAAGGAGGGAAAAAGGAAAAGGCATCATTCTAGTTATACCATGTCATATGCTAGCATATAATAAAATATGTTTCCTACATGAATAAGGCAAGGCCACAAAATATCATTTTTAACTATCTTGTATTAGATAATATATTATTTAATATATTTGTATCCAATAAGACATCATCTTTTATGCATATTAAATATATCCTTAGTACAAGAACCAACATGAAACAATTGAGTAAATATTTCTTTCTTGTTGCTGCTCACACAAATGCAAGGAAGAAACTATAAAATAGGGAATTTTATATTATAAAAAAAATCATATATTCTTTTATATCCCCACTTTATATGCGTTTGATAAGACTAGAAATAGGGGATATGTGATGCCATAGTTATATTTTAAACATGATGGTTTTCCTTCACTTGACGAGAGCTAATGTTATATTAATGGCCACGGTAAATTGCCATATCATATACAAATCACCTATATTGATATAAGTAGCATTTATGGATTTGGTAGGGTTGTCCAAACCATCAAAACTTGCGTACATTCATACACACATAATGCCTCTTTACATACTAAATAAAAACCTAAACCAAGGAAAAAATGCATTTTAAAATTTCCATATAAAATAAATTCCTCTATGATGTACCTATCTTAGGCGAGCCCTCAATTTTAAAATCCATCTCATAAGCCAACCAACCAATAATCACTTATATATAGCTACATCACTATAAATTATCAATATTTTTTTGCCTTGTAGTAAACTACCTAGTTTATGGACCACATGATGATGAATTTAAAAAGAACGAGTAATAAATAAGGCAATTTGATACACGAAAAAAATAGCAACAAAGAATTGTAAACTAAAATTATATAAATGCATATGCAAACAATAGGGGATCAATTTAGTTTGACAAAAACATATATGGGGTTATGAAAGTTGAAATAAAAGGTTGACAACAAATTGAGAGTCTTAGGATGACAAGGGGATACATGGTGTAAGAAAAAGAATTGGAGCCAAAACCATGGAGAATCCAACATATTCAATTCTAATAATTTTCACGTCTTCTATGTCAAGGTATTCTAGACTATTGATATTTTTAAAAGCTCATGTATAGACTAACTATATTCATCAAATGCTTTATATGGATTCTACCAAAAATAGTCTAGGTGGAGCTACCACTCAAGCAATCTTTGGAGATGGTAGATCAAGCTTGATTCCAACTCACTCCCTTAAGCTTGAATTTCCAAATTAGTGATGCCCAAACTATATCTCAATTTCTAAAAATAATTTATTTCCAATAGCTTTATAAAATGTTTGTGAATTGCTTTTTTCACATGCAAAAATTAAAATTAATTTTTGCACTTGTAGCTATTTATTTAATTAAATTATATTTGATATCAATCTAATTGGATTGACCATGTTATATAGGATTTTTAAATAATAAATTGGAACAATTATATTGTCACAAGATTTTCTCATCCAATTAAGTCTAATAATACTTAGATCTCATCCAAATTTATTGGAAATCTATTGAAATTACAACCACATTCTTGGCCTAAAATATAAGAGAAATACAATGGGTTGTTTGGAATACCATGATACTACTCCCAAACTAAAATAGAAAACATATTTGGAAGTGCTCTTCCTATTACCAATGCTACTTTCTCAGTTATCTTATAGCCAATTAAGTTTAAATTATTTTAAAATTTAATATATAAAATTCCATGATTTTTAGTGCCATTGACATTTTTCAAGATTCTTTTTCTTTCTTGCAAGTGAATGTATTTTAGTTTTCTCATGCACTTGGGGATTAAACTCACTACATAAATTATATTAGGCCTTGTAGCTATCTAATACAACATACTTACAACTAATATTTTATAGAATGTTGGTCTACATTGTTGTTACAATCATCTTTTCTTATTCTTTACTCTATTTAAACTAGTGCATATGAGTTGGTTTACTACTCAACATTCTAAATCTCTTCAATACATCATAAATGCATACACATATAAGTTATAAAAAAATCCACCACTAATTTAATTAACTTCTATAACAAGAAAGCATTTCATCAATCCTAAATCTATCATCTTAAATTCTTTCTTCAATACTAATCTATAATTTTCAATTAACAAATTTCAACTTGTTGTAAAAATTAAATCATCTACATACAAAAAAAAACTATTATAAAATTTCACATTATTTTTCTAGCTTGGTGGATAGTGTGGGGTTCAATGCCACTCTTGTCAAAACCATTGCTTCAAATGCATGTTTATGAAGTTATACCAAGCCCTGCCTACTTGTTTGAGCTTATATAACACAATTTTCATCTTATAGAATTTATTTTCTTGAACCAAAAATATCATAGCCAATTGGCTACTCAACATTAACCTCTTCTTCTAACTCATAATTTAAAAAATATGGATTTTATATCCATTTGATACACATTCCAATTGTGTTGGGCTACTATTGCTAAAATTTCTCTTTAATTGTGTCCAATCTTGCCACAAGTGAAAATGTTTCATTATAATAAATTATATGCTAAATTTCAAATATTATTTTGTGTCCAATCTTTCTTTACACCTTTTAATTTCACCATTTTCATTGTATCTAGTTTTATAAACCAATTTGACACCAATGACATCTTTTTAGGTATTTGAAGATCCACTAACTACCATGTTTTATTTTTCTCAATCTTATAATATTCGCATACATAACATTGAAACATTTTTGTTACATATATGGATTCTTCAAAACTAATTAGATCAACTTCCAAAAATAAAGGAAAAATTAGTAAAATTGTCATTTTCTTCTTCATTTTGTGTTGCCTCACATAATTTATCTTGAGTTTCTTGTCTTCCTTGACATTAGAATTGGTATTCCTCTTGTGTTTGGAGATGTTATTAATGGTAAAAATGAGATACTAGTTGTGGTGGATGTATTTCTAGGTATAGGGAAATTTTGTTACACTTCCATTAAAATATTTTATTTCAATACCTTTTAATTTCTTCTAGTCATTAATCCATTCTCATTGTCATGATTCATCTTCATAGAAAATAACATATTTGAAAATTGTAGCTTCTTTGATAATTGCATTATATAGTTAACCTGGGAGATTCAATTCTAAAGTAATACTTTATCACATACATGCATATTGGGGTTTTCTAAATATATAAAATATAACCAAATATATCACTTTTATATTATGAATAGGGAATCTAATTTCATAAATTTTATACAAGTAGGTATTAGGGTTAGAAATCATATATGTAGAAGGTAATAGGTTGTTTATAAATGACATTCCAAATACTCTATATGTCACTTTGCAAAGGTAAATTAGAGGAAATCCTATTTATTAGTCTAGTTTTTTCTAGGATTGTGAAGCTATATTATTTTTACACCTCATGTTCTTGTGTGTGTGAATGCCTCATAATCCTGAGATATTTTCTTAATTCCAACCCTAATAATGAACAAAGGAAACTATGATCACACCAAGGTCATGCAAATTCAATATAAATCTTACCAAGTTTCCTAGAACTAATCATTAGGGACCTTTTGGTGATGTTATGACCATACCACAAAGAATCAACATGTATAGATCTAAAATCCTTCCACTATAATTTAGATTAATATTTATACTATAATTGAGATACTATTATTAGGGGAGTTTGTTTTAATAGTATAAAGCAGGAAGGGCCTAAACCCATTACAAAGAAGTCAATGAGGCATAAGAGAGGAGTCTCACAAAGAGTAAGACAACAAAAAAAATAAAGAAGGACGAGACTCACCAGCAGTGAGATTGGAAAGAATATCAAACAAAACAAGTGTCCCAAGAAGAGAGACATGAAACAACAAAAAAGAAGAGAACAACATAGACCAACAATATTTTTGACCGGAGCATGGAACCGGAAACAAGCTTTTGGAAGGACCCAAAAACATTGACAAAGATAATCAAGGTAGTTTGAAACAATCATATTAGGGTTTTTTCTCCCAAACACCAAGCCTAGAGAAAATATTAACGATGTTGGGAAACTCCCAATCAACTTTAATACAAACACAAAATCAAGCAAAACTAAAAACTATTCTAGATTTTGTGACATTATCAATGGTAACAAACTGACCAATAACATCAACTATACCACGAATGATAATTTTATCCCAAAACTCTAAAGGGAGCTCTAGGAGATGAACCCAAACAAGAACTAAGTTGGTCTTGGTAGCATCAAACCAACAAACTAATTTTGAATGTAAAGAAAGGATTTACCCAAAAACTAGGGTCCACCTAACAAAACATGAGTAGTCCACACTGGAATTGAAGGAGAATAAAAGGAATGCATTCCTCAAAGCCTTCACCCTCAGCAAAACAAAACTACACCAACAAATAGATGCCCAACAATGAAATATCAATGTTTGGTCTCTGACCCAAAATCTCCTAATGAGAGCATGTTGTAGGAAAGCAGAGGTTTTGTCCACCCACTCATCAGGCTAAAAAAGGATAGGAGGAGGTTGAGGAACGAACTCCTCAACACTACACTCCAATTTACTACAGGGAGGATACGACACTCTCTTAGTAATAATAGGAATGAAGGCTTCACCCAAAGAAGGCGATATGGAACAAAGGTCTCGATTGGGATAGAGAGGGCACAATCTCCAGTTCACACATGTCAATAGTAGAAGGCATCAGACAGGAAGATGAGGCAAGAAGATTTATCTTCAAACACACCTCAAGCAAATGATTCTTGGGATGGGTAGAAGAAAGGCCCTCTTGAAAGACAACCTATTCACAATTAGAGAAAGCTCAATAGAACCCAACCCAAAAACACCACATGCTTATCAACAATTGAATATTAGGCTTCTAGCCACATAGCCAGAAGAGGAACTTTCTCACTGGCATCCACCAAATCACTTGTAGAAGACATGGACCCCATACACTGCTTTGTAATGCAATCCTCCATAAGAATCTTTGAGGAGAGATTCTAAGAGAAATACTCCTCAAGAGAGCCACCCCTCACATCAACTTCAATAAGGGTGTCAAGGCTAGCGTAGGAGCCCAAGCTCACAACACAAGGGAAGGCACTAGGCACAATGATGAGGGCTTCAATCTTAGGAACGAATGCAGAGGCTATCACCACCACCACAGGGGTAAGGGGATTAAAAAGGGCACCAACCCACATGTAGGAAGCTAACTCTTGCTCACCAACACCTTCTCCATCTTTTAACTCATCATTGCCCTCGCCACCATCTACAAAATCTCCAAAGCCTTCACCTCCATTGTCCCCACCATTTATGGTTTTTCCACCCTTCATCTCCATCATTAAGATGTCTATGGGTGATCATTAATTTTGTGTGATGACTATCACGGGAGTTTGTTGCTAGATATATTTATATATTAAAAAATATAAAAAATATTACTTAACTTTGGATTATTTGGATGCTTTTTTTATTAATTATTATAACTAGAGAAGATATTTATTTTTTGTAAGACCTACATCTATCTTCATTTCAAACTTACCCTTCTCAATAATAGTGGTAATTAATCAAAGCTTATAGGTGTATTAAGAAGAGCTTAGGGTTCAAGAGTTGGATTTAAGATGAAGTTGGATAAGGTTATTGGAAAGAAACTCTTGAAAGATGGAATTGGAGGCTTTTCTAGCTTCATCTAATTAGTATTAGCTTGTCAAAAAAGGGAGATAGTAAGTTTAGATGAGGAGCAAGATAGTTTTAGTTACTTTAGTTGATTGCTTGATCAAGGTTGGGTTAAGGAGAAAATTATAAGTTATTGGTGTTCTTTGTAGAATTATTGGTTTCCTAAGAAGAGAATGAGGCTAAACAAATAGAGACATTAGAGGCCAACGAGGAGATGGCCTTAAAATGATCTATCACCTATGTACAATCATACAAAGTGGTACAAAGTGTTATAAAAGTTGAATATTTGTGCAAGAGATTTTGATTCCAATGCTTTGCAAAAATATTCCTAACAAACACCCTCTCGATATCAAAGACTCATCAAAGCTATGAACTGGAGAATAATCAACTTGTAGAGACAACTTTAAGTTTCATATTTCTTCATTTTCATAGAGAATAAAAGAGACCTCAGCTGGTGCCATCAAAGCACTATACATTCTTAATAATAAATTTCCAAATTTATTTCCCTCTTAATTACACTACATTATTCTACATACATTATCTCAGCAAATTTTCTAACACAGCAGAACAAATACTTCCATTGTGCAGCGAGGAACAAAATAATGAAAGCCAATGTACTGACGAGCTCCTGCAACGAAGCCTACCTACCAATTGCATTTTCTTGAAAGTTCCTAATAAAAAAAGGAAAATTAGTGAATAATCTGCAATCAGGGGATTCCAAGATAACACATTTCATTGAGGCATTTTGTTAAATAGTTCACGTGCCTTGTCTATGCTTCCATATTCTGCGTATCCTGCAATCACGACAATCCATTTGACCACATTTCTTTGAGGGATTTTTTCAAACAGTTCACATGCCTTGGCTATGCTTCCACATTTTGCATTGTATGTCTACCAAGGCAGTTGCAACCACAACATCTGAAAAAATTCCTCGAATGGATGTCCATACCCTGTTCCGAAGCTCTCATTTTCGCATATCCTGCTATCTGGCATTCCATTCACATTTATGTCAGGCATTCGGCATGTCCCTTGTCTATGCTTCCAGATTTTGTATGTCCCTCACATGCCTTTCCTCTGCAATAACAATATTCCACGAGAAGCTTTTATTTTATTGTATGTGATCAAACTTTGTACGAAAATCTATCAAACTTTGCAGCGCGGGAACAATTTTTGAGTTTGGTTTGAATCATAGGCGGGAACTGAGCGGTTGAATGCTGACTGTAGCGGTTAACAGAAATGCTAAGGTAAACGGAAACAGAGGCAGGTGAAGGCAACAGTAAAGGCAAAAGTAAAATGGACACTAAAAACGGGATGCTGGAATGACCGGTTAACAGTGGGCCCCACGGCACGTCCACACTAAGCAGTCAAAGCTTAGTGTGTGACGTTTAAGCCAGGCCGCTACAGCGGGCGGAGATGACAACTCCACACATGCTTTGTGGGTGGTGTTGGTAATTAAATGCCCTTCTTCGCCTCTGCATTTGCATCAAAAAGCCATGGAAATGTCAGTCTGTCTCAGAGCTACGCGCAAGCTTTGGGCTTTCTTCGGCCATATTTCATACAACAGGTTGAAATTTGTTTTCAAGGATTGGGACCCCTTGGTTCTAGGGGCAGCACAGTTGCTTCTAGGAAGCGAATACATGGAATCCATGGAGAGGTATTGCATGAACAAGGACATAGTGTCGTGTTTCATGGCTTCTCTTCTGGATTTGGAAGTACCCAATGCCATCACCTCCTGATGGCACACAAACTAATCATGGGCAACCTGCTAGGTGACATAAAGGATGTAATAATCATAGCAGAATTGGGAGTGGGGCTTCCTTGACCGAGAGATATGCACAGAGCGCTTCTTCCTAGGGTGTTTGTGAGAAGATATCCATTCCTCTTAGACTTGAAAAGGGAGGCGCTGCAAGAGCACAAGAATAGGGCTAGGTGTGGCCTCATCTTCTTAAAACACCACCTTTATCTGGAACCAGTTGGCAGTTCCACGAATACCTAGTGGCAGAAGGTTCAGAAATAGATGGGTGAGTTGGTATGCTTGTGCTTCCTCCAGTTTTTTGGTGTTTTTGCATTGGTAGGTGGTGGCGACATCCTCTGGTGTGAAATCCTTTGTAGTCACGAGTGATTGGCGGCGATGGCTGGCCTTTACGGGCTTGGAGTTAGGGTGGTGAAAATGCAAATCTATAACGTCGTGTTTTGGGGTTTCCTTTGTCTGCATGTCCTTTGGGTTTGGGTGGTCGGGTGTTTTGCGGGGTGGGCTGGTGTTTTGACAGCATGTCTTGATGTAACAGTCAAATGACACATGGTGTCTGCATGGTGAATGTAAAACTTTTTTGATGATTAATACAATACCTTATTTACGTACCAAAAATAATAATTTTAATACTTAAAATATTCTTAATGAATAATGCAATTTATTCATTATCTTAAATATATGAATGATTTGGTTTAAATGGTCAAGAAAATACTTGACAATATTTGTGGATGATGAAAATGTGAATTACAAATATCAACAATGCAAAACTCACACTCTCACAATCACACAATGAAGTTTAAAATTTTGGCTCAGAATATAGAATTTAGATAACAAGCAAAGTCATCATAGCTAAGATTTTGATTTTCTCTATTGTTGGTTGCTCTTCAAAGTAACAAATTATGAAAGAACAATAATGATATGATGCAATGATAATGATAAATGTTTAAAGATAAATGATACCTATGCTTGATAATGACAATGATAAATGCTTGAAAATGCTTAATGCTTGAATGCTTGATAATGCTTGAACGCTTGAATACTTGATAGTGATAAGAGTGTTAGAGATATTTGTGATAATAAAAGTCCTAGGAGATTTGAATGAAATGAAAGCTTCTTATTTATATGCTTCACTTAACATTTGATCAATGGTGAAAATTAATTTGCAAGATCAATGGATAAGAAAATTCAAGATAGGGAAAGACCCAAATTTAAATTTTGGAGGGAAAGATTAGAAGAATTAAATAAACAAATTTATTTTATTTACAATGATAGTTGGAAAAATAAATATTTATTTATTTTAGAAGAAAATATGCAATTTATATAAATTATTTTTAATTTATTTAAAAAAGGAGTGTTAGCTAATTAAATAATTATTTGAAATTATTTAATTATATAGGATGTTGGAGGAAAAATGATAAGTGATGAATTAATTAAATCATTAAAAAATATTTAACTAATATAGATATGATAAAATATTAAGATAATTAAATACTTAAAAATTATTTAATTATTATGGATGAAAAGAAGGAAATATTAGTTTAATTAAACAATTAAAAATTATTTAATTAATATAGATAGAAGAAATGAGGATAATGATGAAATGATAAGATGAAAATGCATTAGTTATTTTTAAGTGTCTACAATCTTTAGTGATTGAGCTTGCGTGTGAGTTTTGCTACACCAAATTTAATGGGGGATCAATTGAGCTCGCCAATGGACTATCTAAATCTCTCTTTCCTAGGGAGATAGATATTTATTTACTAATATTTTACTATTGACTAACTCTCTGTGACTAGTTTTCTAGTCCCGGCTTGGTCTTGTATTAACTCTTGAAATTTCTTATTTTGATTCTCCCAATTGAAGATCTCAACTATAGTTTAGGAGAGCTTAGTTGAAACAAAATTTTAATTTTAATAGATTATTTTTAAGTAATAATATAGAATATCAAAACTAAATAAATCTCCATTTGCCTCTTAGTATAATGTTTGGGTTTTACCTATAAAAACAATGTTTTAATTGATGAACTAATTATTGTTGCTATCTTGTATTTCACAATTTTGAGACAACACTAAAAACACTCTTGGTTTATTGTTTTAAATAAATACAAGCACCGTCATTTTTACTTAACACTTTCCCAAAATTATATAATTTAATAAAATGACAATTCTCGTTTGATAAAATCTTGTGTTTTAATACTACGGTAGTATAGTTATTTGCTTAAGAATGAGTAGATACAGCTAAATTTATATTTTAATATTATTATAGGGTTAAACATTATATAAAAATATGACTAGTTGCAAGGTTATTACATCTAGCTATAATCAAATCACCTTAAACAAAGAGGATTTCTCTATAATTTAATCTTCAATTAAATGAGTTGGATGTAATATATAAAGTCCTTAATAATCCTAGATTTATCGTTAATAAATAATAATTCCTTTAAATATTGTTATAGCTTGAATTGCTCTTTTATCACGATTTTAAGAATTTATGAAGTTTTCCCTTATCAATATGTATATACCCATATGAATTTTGATTTGTTTGAATATTTGGTTAAGTCAAATTTAGTAGTCCCCATTTGAATTAAGCATATTATAAACACCTGTTCATATGTATATTTATATGACTTTATTATTTTTTATATTATATAATAATTAGTATAAATATATATTTATTACATATAAAAATAATAAATAATACAATAACATTATACACTATTTATAAATTATATTATATATAACATTATATCCTATTTAAAGGGCCATTAGAGTTGAACCTTGTATATGTCATCAAAATTTCTAAAAATAAAATTTGATAGGTTTCACACTATAATCTAAGGAAGTAAATGAACAATATATGATGAATAATAACTATAATGAATTTGTATTGATTGTCTTATAAAAAATTTAAGATGGTACTAAAAATGAGGCAAAGGCCTAAGTCACCACTCTCACCATCTAACTCACACTACTTAAAAGAAGTCAAGAAAATTGTTTTGGGAAGGGGTTTTAATGCACTTAAAAAAGGAGAATGTCAAGGTTGGAAGATAAGCAATATTCTAGAGCAACCATGGGTGAAACTAAACCATTATATTAATCCAATATTTTCATAGAGAAACCAACATCCCACTTGATCATCTTGCAAACATATGTATTTGCAAATTAGAGGAACAAATAATTTTATGTGATAGATAGTTGGAATGGACTCTCCAATAGGGTATGAAGGCATCCTTCCTAGACACCAAGGGATCTTATGGTACCAAGTTCATAATTGGCAATGATCTCACCCCATGTTTCTCTACCAACTCAAAGATTGCATCCCCAATGACATGTGTATGACATAACTATTCTCAAAAGGAATTCATTCAACTGCCATGCTATTCATTGGATGCAACGTCTCACATGCAAGAAAAAAACTTCTAACATGACCAACCTTAACATAACATTCATTTGGTTCAAGGGAGTGGCATCATTATCATCACTCATTGAGATTGAGATCATATTGCTAAGAATCAAAGAGAACCTACAAATAGTTTGGGAGGTGTTAGACTCCATAGATATGGAGATTGCAATGTAGAGCGGTGGAAATATCCTTGTCAAGCTACATTCTCTCATCATCACATCCCACCCCTTCACCAACTAGGAATGATACAATAGAGTAGTGGCCTAATGGGTCTATGGTTAATAACAATTTGGTGGCCTAATGTCACACTACCTAGTGCCTACATATTTTAGATAGCTATATTAGTTATTTTTGTCTAGTTTCTAGAAATCTCGACAGAAGACATATCATTGTAAATGTTCATCTTGAAACTTCATTGGATTTTCATGGACCTCAAACTTTGTTTATGTATTTCTATACTAATACAAAGCTATCTTCTCTTGTAGATCCAAAAAAAATTATAATATTATATAAGAGTTTAATATTAATTATTAATAATGAAAAATAAGTTTAAAAGGGGAAACTTTGTTGAAATGGTATAATCCAAGGTAACGATAGTTATAAAGTTTGTTATCTATAAATGGTTATACAAATCACACACAAGGCCACGTTCTTAATATTTGGCATCTTGTTAAGAACAATTGGCTCTTGATCACCCTACTAGTATATAAATATAAATAAATAATTACTCTTTTACATATTTTATATATATGAGCATTTTCTTCTTATGATTTCCTTTCTTCTTTCTTTGTCTCCTCTCTTTTATTTTTCTATTACCTTATCTTCCCATCCCCTTTTATCACATACTAAAACCTCATTTTAAAGATATTATCTTTAACAATATATATAGTGATAGTATCGCTATATATTAATTCTTTTGTCTATCTTTTTCCTAACAATAAATCTCCCCACCAATTTTTTAATTATTCTTCAAGAAAATATCTTCCCTTGCTATTAAAGGATTTTATTTTTAAAAAATTCCACTAAAATATCAGTGCATGTCTTATTTTTCTTTTAGAAATTATCTCAAATGTCTATAAGCTAAAAAAAACTTTCTATTGTTTTTGATTGAATAAGTAGGGAAGAGGGCCCTGACCCGAGAAATAGTACATCATGATAAGAACAACAGGTGGTAAGAAACAACAAAAATAGGAATCCCACCAAACTTCCCCCCTCCCACAGCAAAATGCTTAACCAATTCCCATACGATCAAACATCACAGTTCTATCATTCAAATTAAAAAACCCTAATCTAGCATCAATAGCATCCTTCCCTATCCATCTACAGTACTTATAAGCATCTATCATAATGTTCCATCTTAAAATATAAACAACATTATAGAAATTTAAGTTATGGCACCCACGACCATAACTAGTAGTAACGGACCTATAAAACATAGAAGATATAAACACAATAATAAAAAAGAGAAGCTCCACAGTGAAGCATCCATGCTAAGCGTCCTCAATCAGCCTCCATGCTTTCATCAGATCCTCAACAGTGTCGTTCACTATTTCCTTCAGCTCCATCTTGCCTGCTAGGTCTTCGCCATCACCCGTTGCTTTTTTCTTTTACTGCCTTTTGATTTTTCCCATTCCAGGAAAAAAAAAAAATTCTATTGTTATTTAAATGTTGATGTCTTGTTTCTTTTATTGAATTTTGACCTTACTCTTATACTAATAGCCAATTTATTATTTAATATTTTGATTGTTAAAATATTTTTTTGCATTTTGTTATTATTTATTATTCAATTATTTAAAGTAATTATAAATATTTTCATACTAAATTATCATACTTTATAATATAAAATGATTAAAAAATATTGAATCTTCACATAGATTAATATAAAAAGTTTAAAATGTCAATTATTTGAGACATAATAATTATAATATATTTATAATTTTAATATTTCAAATAATAGTAAATATTATATTTATATGTATTTATTATTTATAATCACATTATTAATAATATTACAATATTAGTGGCATTTACTACTAGAGTTCAAATGATTGAATAGAGCAAGGTGTAGATTTATTTTCATAACTTGGAGTGTGTTATTGAGTGCTTAAAGTGCACAAACAATTTCTCATATAATAGTTATTTGATCCTTTTTATACAATTCTATTCAAATATTTATAACATAAAATTTAATATATCTTTATAAGAATTATCACAAACTAAATTCAACAAATTAAAATGGATTATTATCTACGTATATTCCCATTAGATTTCATTAAACAACTTGTAACACCCCACCACAAAACCCTAGAAGACAACATACTGTAACAACTAAAAATGAAACAATTTTTTTTTAAGGGCCATATTCACAAGATTGCAAATGAAACAATAGTCTGAATTCTAACCTAAGTCCTCTAAGGTCCGTGACTATGCTACTAGATTCCCATTAACTAAACTAACAAGAACTGCAAATCATTATATTAACAAATTCCATCTAACAATAAGGATTTCATTTAACCATCACATTTAATTGAACAATCAATATGGAATAACCATAACATGTGATCAATAGATATCATTTAGAATCAATCCATTTAACTAACATATACAATAGCATCTTTTACATTATCCATTACATAAGAGAGTTCAACATTTATTTACATCATTACATCGAACTACATTTGAACAACAATGTCTCCTCGTAAACATGCGAGGAGAGTACATCAGAAGAATAATACATGATACAATAGATTTATGGTACAATACAAGTACATGAAATATAATCCACATGAACTGGAACAAGTGCAGAATTCTTCAAATCCAGGAGTAGTCACCATGAACACGAACAAAGTGAGGGAACCCAATGGAGTACAAGGCACATTCCCCCCGACCATGTGGAACCCTAAGGTCTACCCCCTGTGCTAGGAGATAGCATTAAAGTCCCACCACAAAGAGTCAAGAGATAGAAGATGACACAAAGGCCAACATGACTCCAATGTACAAGTATAGTACAACATCACACGGCAGTGATACCACTTCCAGAGGCACACAAACATCAAAGGGAGACAAGAAGCAAGGGAATACTAGGTTGTCGTAGGAGGAGTGTCATCACATAGTTTGCTATGGGTTACCCTAACAGATCTTCCTAGGCCCCGACCCCCATCCTTAGTTACCCTAGTAGTCTTTACCGATCTCTAGTCCCCATACAAACCTATGCAGAATCAACATACCTCTCATGAGGACAAGGCAGTTGATCTTTCCATTCTAGGCCTTCCCAACTCATCTCAAGCCTAAACAAGCACTTGAGCCATGAGTGAGGCATTCACTTATCTTTATTAGTGTGAATACTACCCAACCTCCTAATTCATTTTAGGTTATCACTTAATTACCAAAATCCCACATGGGTTACCCTAGCACCACTTTTTGCATCGACCCCTATTGAGAGCCACTCCCCTACTAGCAACTAGGAGACCCAAAGAAATTAATAGGGAAAATCCAACTTGCACAATCACAAAAATCTGATTAACATACACAACAAGGCGAGGCATAAACCATCCCACACACAAGTCCCAACCACAGTGGAGAATATACCGTGCAAGGCTAATGACCCTCGTATACTCATTTAATACAAAAATAATCATCTCAAAGGATTATCAAAGAATTCCATCAAGAAGACAATTCTCCCTAGCCTCTGGAAGACTCCTAATATTCACTTTACAATATGACTTAAACATTGGTACAAAACCAACAATTTACTCCCAAATCAACAATCATTCACTTTGCTTCACATAAACAATTCAAAATAATAATAGAAAATTAGAATCTAGAGTGGGTTACAAAACTTCCATAACATGTTACTGAACATTCATTCACATTAAACAGCTTAGACCAACAACAGAGTCATGGAAAGCATAATGATTTTATAATATAACCATATCTAGTTTTAAGATATCCATCATAAACTAAAACTAATCTATTTCCATAATCTGACTCTACATTTATTTAATTACAGATACATCCATTCCTTTAAACAAAATATTCTCTCTATTTCTTTTATTTACAAACACAATCAATTAATAATACAACAACAATGCTCTCTTTCAATGTACACAAGTATTCGTATAAATATATACTAGAGTATATATATATATATATATTTCTATTTATGCATAAAGATATCATCACAATCAATTCTCATGCTATATGTTCACTAATAATTCTATTCAAGAAAAGTACTGCGCATAGGGTACGTTTAACAATATATACAGAATGATGATGCATATATATATAATACATTTTGATTCGCATATCATAAATATAATTCAAATCAAATCAAATATCAATTGCAATATGGCGATGTAATATTATATCAAAATTTTAACATAAAGCGATTTCACAATCGAATGTCGAGCATGAATCACCCAACTGTAAGTCGGCACAAGAAGAAAAAAAAATAGTGATAGCATCTAATATACAACGGTGTTGAACTAGGCACCTAACACGCAGTGATCTGGGAGATTACAAGGAAGATTTTCATGTCAAACATGTATTTTACAAAGCTCAGATTCAAGGCATTACTTATCTATCAATTAACATGGAACTAAACACCTAACTTACGCCTATCAAACTTGCTTAGCATAGGTACGGACTTGGCTTCTTAACATGAAAATCCTCTTCGTATCTCAAATTACAGTATGAGGAAACAATTACGAAATACATACAAGAAGGATGTAAACAACAAAATAGAATATTAAAGCATATACAATTTACATGTCAGTGGCTAAGGTAAAAGATATAGACTATTGGCTATGATGAAAGAGGTCTGGCTTACGAACCTCAAAAGGACAAAACAAAGCATCAAATCTTTAGATTCGATGTACCCTTCAATCTCCACCTATCCAAATGCCATTTTTTTTAATGGTTGAATGACACATACAAAAATAAAGGGTATCAACATACAAGATTGTTTAGTTGTAGTTGCAATTAATATAAATCTGGTAAGCACCGAAAACTATAAAAGAAATATGGCATTGCATAGATAAAGTATCAACTTAGAAATAATTATCTATTTTTGGATACAAGACAGAGGCGATGTCACTTAATTCTATTCAAAGAACTCGAACCAAGGTAAGGAAACAATTTGTTTGCTATCAGAAAGAGGGCATTGGGGTTAAAGTTATACACAAAAAATTCAAGATTTCAAAGCATGACTTACAATGATTTATAAAATATACACAAGTATTTTGTAGAGATATCCCAAGAAATTCTTTCAGAAGTATTTTCTAATAAATTATTTCAAAGCAAGAGTAAACAGAGGTGTAATTCAAAAAATAGTGGAACCTGATTAAAGTCATTTAGCTAGGCTGGAGTTGATGCAAAGCTCGCTACTTCCAATTTGCAGCTTCAATATTCTTTAAATTTTCCACAACACTGCAAAGCCCCAATTCCAAAACTTCCCAAAACCCCAAGAAAACTTTCAAGAACTAGAAAACTATTCACGATAGAGCAACAAGATTAGTTTCAAGAGAGTGACAAAAAGCCCCATTCTTTTTGCAATATAACTAATTTATTTATTACTTCCCCAATCCGTTGCATCCTCCACTTCTTTAATTTTAATTATTTTATTTAATTTTCCCCCACTATCGTCAACTTCTTCAATTTATTATTATTTTATAATTTTTTTGCCATATCTTACAATTTGCACACAATTAAATCAACTATTAAAATATTTAGTTTATTAGTTTAATCCTTTCATTTTGATTGCTTGCACCATACAATAAATAATATATATTTATTTAAATACTTCTTTATTAAACCATAATTTTAATTTATTTAATTCAAATAAAATATTAATAATATTTTATTTATCAAAACTACGAATATATTAAAATAATTAATTAAATTATCAAAATACCCATTAACTACAATAATCTTTTATTTTAATATAATAATCAAACGAAAGCACTAATCAAGTACATTTCTCAAATGAATAGAACACCAAGTAGTACTTGACCTCGAAGAAAAATGGAAGGTAATACACAACGACATAGACAAACCAACTTGAACTGACCACACTGACAGGGAATGACAAACGTATACTCATCCTTATCTAGGATGATGGCTCAACATGGGGGACCAAATGCTATCTCCAAATCCACAATCTCCATTGGGATTAAGGCACACTCAAACTTGTCAATTCAGGTGGAGTCGATGCCTAGTACCTGCAACCTACAACAAACCACATAGTTGAGCATGTACATAGACAAACAGTCAAACACACTATGAAGGGAAAACCGTAGCGTCGCAGGGCACTCGCAAGCGAGAGATGCGACATTGTTCCCCTTCACCAAAATACATCAATGCACAATAATAAATTACTAATCCACATGATATGAATAATCATCAGATAATCACATGATAAATAAGACAAGATTAATGTGCATGATCCATTAAATCCATATACCAAACACAATATGAGCATAAAACATTAGTGATAAAGTATCATCAACTACATCATAACTATGAATCCATCATCAAACAAAGTATCATCATATCCAATTACAACCAAGTCACTATCAGAAACAAAAGAAAACTAATGGGAACTACATCCTCCCCCCTAGAACTAGGCTTACTCCTGGAAGCCTGCAAATAGATATGGGTACAACTCTCTCATCCTGGATGCATCCTCCCATGTAGCAGAAGACTCGTCATTCGGATCCCACTAGATCCTCATCTGCTCAATGTCTCGACCCCTGAGGGTGAGTCTCTTGTGTTGTATGACATCCATGGGATCCAAGGCCAGCTACCTGTCCTCTACCTGTAATGCATTCCAATCAAGAACATGAGATATGTCTAGATAATAGGGTCTAAGAACTGAAACATGAAACACATCATGAATGCACAAGAGATTGGGCAGAAAAGAAAGACGGTATGCAATAGGACCAATCCTCTCCAAGCTCTCGAAAGGCCCAACAAAGCACAGTGCAAGATTAGAGCCTTTTCCATAATGGATCAGACTCTTTCACGAACGCACCTACAGGAATACCTGGTCTCCAACTGAGAACTGGCGATCAACCCTATGAGCATCTGCATATTTCTTCTGCATGTCCTAGGCTTCCACCAAATTCTCCCTAATGTGAATCACCTGCTGCTCCATCTCTTGCAACATCTCCGGACCAAGAAGAACTATGTCCTCCAAACGATCCCAACTCAACGGGGTCTAACAAGGACGACCATACAATGGCTAAAAAGGAGGCATGCCAATAGAAATATGATAACTATTATTGTATGCAAACTCCACCAAATATAGGTAGTCCTCCCAACACGACTGTTGATCCATAACGTACATATGAAGCATATCCTCGAGGATCTAATTAACCCTCTCAGTTTTCCCATCATTCTCTGGATGATAAGTTGAACTAAAGTTCAACTTAGTCTCCAATGCATGTTGCAGGGACGTCCAAAGAGCTGAAGTAAATACTGGATCTCTATCTGAGATAATCCTACGAGGAATACCGTGGAACCTAACAATATCCTCCATGAAAACTCTAGCCACTGATGAAGCATTGTATGAGGATCAGACAGGAGAGAAGTGTTCCACCTTCTTCACCCTGTCCACAACGACCATAATGGCATCATGTCGATGGGATGAAACAGGAAAACCAACAATAAAATCCAATGAGATAATAACCCATTTCCTCTCTGGGACCAAATGAGGCTGAGAAAGACCTATAGGACATTGGTGTTCTACCTTCACTCTCTGACACTCCAGACATCTTGACACAAAATCAGCAATATCCCTCCTCATTTCGGCCCAAAAGTATAGCTGATGAAGATCGGCGTGCATATTTTTGACACCCGGATGAGTTGAATAGGGTGCATGATGTGCCTTTGACATGATCAAAGTACAAAGATCTCCTAAGGAAGGAACATAAATGTGACCCAAGTGTCGCAAAAGGCCATTTGACTCAAGGGAGTATCCTGCAAATTTTCCCTCTAAAGCTCTTCCTGACTCCACCTCAAACCTCACCTCCTGATACCAACTATTTGAAGGAAGTGTTGAAAGGATATGACTCCTCAAGTCTACCCCAAGAGTCACTGCCAAAAGATCGTGTCTCTGCCAACTAAGAGCATCCACCACCACATTCTCCTTTCCCTGAATGAATTTCATCTCAAAATCATACTCACACAGGAACTCCATCCATCGTCTTTGTCTCATTTAGATTAGGTTGTGTGAAAATATACTGCAAACTACGGTGATCACTATGCAGCTCAAACCGATGCCCCAACAGAAAGTGCCTCCATCTCATCAAAGCATGAACCAAAAAGACTAACTATAGATCATGTGTAGGATAGTTCAGCTAGTGATCCTTGAGTTTGCGAGACTCATAGGCAATCATGTGACCATCCTACATCAACACTGCTCCTAAACCCTCCAAGGAAGCATTTGTACAAACCATAAAATCTCCAGAAGAATCAGGAACTACCAAGATAGGTGCACTAGTCAACTCTCCTTAAGAGTCTGAAAAGTTGTCTGACACTGCTCTGACCAAATAAACTTCTTCCCTTTCCTTTGAAGAGAAGTGATGGGGTGGGCTATTATAATGTTCCCATTTTCACGAGCATTAGAGTGCAAAGGATTAGCCTATTATTTGGCCCTTGTAGGCTAGTGCAGATGATTAGAGGGTCCTGGTTGGTAGCTATCAGAGTGTTTTCTTCTCGAAAGCTCAGTTGATTCAAGATTAGCCTTTGTTTGACTCAATTTCTCACACTTACTATTTATAGTAAGTGACCATTTCAGTGGAGTTGGTATTGTTATATTTAGTAAGGCACCTGGACAAGTCTCAGTTGTAGTTTCAATCTCCTAGTTCAATTGGTTTGGCCAGTGGATGAGTATTTATGGAGTTATTATCATTAAAGTCATTTTAATGAATAAAGTATTATAAAGTGCAATTATAAAGTTATATTTTCACTTTATAATGACTTAAAAGTCAATTAATCATAAATGTTTTTTTAAGTGGGCCTAATTAATGCTTTATTATAAAGTCAACATCAAAAAGCATTTATATTCATTTAAATGATTTAAAAAGCCACTTGGAGGAAATCAACCTAATTTGAGCATCAAAAGCAAATAAAATTCATTCTTGATGATTACTTGACTTTGTCAATTTGGTGTTCTTGGGATTTGACATGGAGACCAAGGGTTTCAGTCATCTTCAGCCATTGGAGAATGGAAACTCTTCAATGTATTAGCAATCTTGAGGCTGTGAAAGATCAGTTGAATCATTGCCTGTGAGAGCTTCATTCAGGAATTTTATTTGTGCTTCATTGGATTTACAGAGAGATTCAGAAATAAGAGTTTCATCATCATAGGATTGTTTCCAGGTATGAATTCTTTCATTGTAATTTCACAAATTTGATATAATATTTTTTTTTTTCAGCATTTCTTTATTTGTATTTGTTTGGTGTTTTATGCATTTCTTGGAAAAAATCTTCAAAAAATTCAAGCACATAAAACCTAGATAAGCAGTTGCAAAGAATTTGATTCAGGAGAATCAGGAGTTCTTACAGTGGTAGAAATGAATTCTATGCAGAAAATCATGGTGGAACCCATGCAGGCCTGTCAGGACTATGGCAAGAATTTAACTAGGCTTATACAACATCCGAAAACTTTAGACCCGTTGTTTGTAAAGGAGAAGAAGGTGAAATTTGAGGAGAAAGTGGGCATTATCAGCATTTCAAGAAATTGTTATCAGTCATGATAACAAGACTGATTTTTATGGAAACAGTTGTCCACTTGAGCATGAAGATGAATTGAAGTTGTGGAAAGTCCAAAAGGTGTTATGGGAGTGACATTGGGTATTGGAACTCATGATACTAGTGCCAAGAATGAAGATTGCATGAAAAAGTTAACCCATAACAATTCTAATTTTCATGACAGCAATGATGAAAATTTGCATCAACTTGAGACAATAGTGACTACACATGTGCAAGATGCTACTATTGAGTTGTCACATGAAGGTACTCAAGAATTGGGTACTAGTGATGCATTGTATGTTGAGGATTTATGTCATGGTGAGTCTGATTTTCCAGATCAAACCTTAGAAAACAAGTTAGAACGTTCATGTGTTGGCATAGAATCCTAGGATCATGGGGTGAGTGATGTGGATACAACCTCATATCACAGTGCATATTTTAGGTCAGAACACTTGCATGGGAGTCATTGGTTTCAGATTCCTCATCATTTGGTTGGGAAACTTAAGGTCAATGACAGCATGATTGCCACAACCATTGAGCATTTTGATGTTGCTCATCAGATGTTGGCTACCTTTGGTTGGAGTACTCCTATGACAGATGAGCATGATGATAGTGGCTTTTCCCTTGCATAGTTCCACGCTCTTGGAGAAGCGATTGGAAAAATGAAGAATAATTATTTGCTATTACTTTCCAAAAGTGATTTCCTTTTTAGGTGGGATGGAATCTATTATGATTCCTTGCAGGGGAAGGAGGAGGTTGATAAGCTCACCCATGAGCTTGAGGTGACTTTGGACTCATTGCAAAGCACCCAGTTGGCTCTACAAGAGTCACAGTCACAATTGGAGGAGCTTACCATGGAGTTGAGTTTGGCACAATCTCCACCAGCTACAGATATAGTACAGTTACATATAGTGGCAGTTGGTGAGGATCATATATCCACGGGTTGTAGTGAGGATGTGGTTACATCTATCACGGATGTAGGCTAGTGGTATTAGTTGGGATGAGTAATTTGATTGAGAGCAGCAAAGAACCACATGTGGCATCAGGTTCTCTTGGGGTCACTACTATGATAGATGATGCAGGACAAATTACTAATAGCTCTTGTGTCGCAGTGGTGGATTCTCCTAAGAGTTGTGTGTTAGTACACGACGTTACTCCCTCATCTTCACAGGGGAATCACAGAGTGTCATCTGGTTGGGAGTATGGATCTATGTAGATTTGTTTCCCTCTCCTAGAAGAAAATCTATTACTTCATCCCATGCAACTGATTTTGGACGCTAGCTTGTTGTGTCTCAGAGTCAGAGTGATCAGTTGTAGGTTTCAAAGGATAAGTTTGATTTAGCCTTATTTCATTTTTACTATAGGATTTTGGAGCCATCCCCTGATTCCAATATTGGTAGTGATCAGCCATTGACCTAGGTTGGAGTGTTTTATCGCAACTACATAGTGAGGAGTGCTCATCACTTATCTTTTGATCCACACATGGAGGACTTGTTGATGCATCAGTGTGGTTTGGCTTTGAGATTATACCATCCTTTGTGGGATGGGTATTCACCATCTTTAGTAGATGGAATCAGTAGCTGCAAGTACCCAAGTTCATCATTTGTGGGGGATTACTTGCAAATTCAGTACATCCATGGGAGTCTAGCAGAGGATGGAGATAGTTATTGTGATACAAACACTTTCAGATTTTCATATCTCCATAGTACAGATGGATGTGTGTACATATTATATTTGGATCCAGGTGGTGATAGAGTTAGTGTTGTAGTTTGGATGGGTCACATGGGTTTACTTCACCATTTTCAGCATGGTGAAGTTGAGATCAATTTTGCACAGAGGAAGTCAAAGGGTATCAGACATGGCAGACTTCCATTATGGATTTGGGATCCAGGGATATCTTGCACAATTGTGTTTATGATGGTGCTACAGGAGTTAGTTAGAGATGTGTGGGACATTTCACAGTTCTTATTTTGGGCCTTCTGAGGAGTGGAGTTTCTTTGTATTGGAGATTGCTTGGGGACAAGAAATTTTAGGGAGGGCAGACTGTAATGTCCCCATTTTCGCGAGCATCAAAGTGCGAAGGATTAGACTATCATTTCACCCTCATACGCTAGTGCAGATGGTTAGAGGGTTCTAGTTGGCAGTTATCAAAGTGTTTTCTTCTCCAAAGTTCAATTGATTCAACATTGGCCTTCGTTTGACTTGGTTTCTCACACTTACTATTTATAGTAAGTGACCATTTCAGTGGAGTTGGTATTGTTATATTTAGTAAGGCACTTGGACAGGTCTCGATTGCAGTGTTGATCTCCTAGTTTAGCTGTTTTAGCTAGTGGATGAGTATTTATGGAGTTATTATCATTAAAGTCATTTTAATGATATTAAAGTATTATAAAGTACAGTTATAAAGTTATATTTTCATTTTATGTGTTTGGGGCCACTTAATGACTTAAAAGTCAATTAATTAAAAAGGTTTTTTTAAGTGGGACTAATTAATGCTTTATTATAAATTCAACATCAAAAAGCATTTATATTCATTTAAATGATTTAAAAAGCCACTTGGAGGAAATCGACCTAAATGAGAGAAGTATATATTGAGAATCAAAAGCAAATAAAATTAATTCTTGATGATTACTTGACTTTGTCATTTTGTTGTTCTTGGGATTTGACATGGAGACCAAGGGTTTCAGTCATCTTCAGCCACTGGAGAATCAAAACTCTTCAAAGTATTAGCAATCTTGAGGCCATGAAAGATCGGCTAAATCATTTCATGTGAGAGCTTCATTCAGGAGTTCTATTTGTGCTTCATTGGATTTATAGAGAGATTCAGAAATAAGGATTACATCATCAGAGGATTGTTTTCAGGTATGAATGCTTTCATTGTAATTTCACAACTCTGATATAATATTATATTTGTTTTCAACATTTCTCTATTTGCATTTGTTTGGTGTTTTATGCATTTCTTGGCAAAAATCTTTAAAAACTTCAAGCACATAAAACCTAGATCAGTAGTTGCAAAGAATTTGATTCAGGAGAACCAAGGGTATCTGACCAAATAAAATTATTCCCTTTCCTCTAAAGAGAAGTGATGGGATGGGCTATCCTCGAGAACCCCTATACAAACCATCAATAGTAACCTGCTAAACCCATGAAACTGTGAACCTTTGCAACATTAGTGGGTACAGGCCAGTCAATGATAGCTTGGATCTTTGAAGGATCCATGACAATTCCCTCACCAAAGATAACATGACCCAAATACTTCACCTCTGTCTTGAAGAACTCACATTTCGCCAAATTTGTATACAACTAGTTCTCCCTCAAACACTGTAACACCTTCCTCAAGTGCTCCTCATGCTCCTCCATAGTCCTCAAATAGATCAAAATGTCATCCAAAAACACCAAGACAAACTTGTCAAGATAGGTGTGAAACACACCATTCATCAAACTCGTGAACACAGACGGCGCATTCATTAACCCGAATGACACAACTATGAACTAATAGTGTCTGTAACGATTATGAAATGTGTTCTTATGGATGTCTGCCTCGAAGATGTGCAACTGATGACATCTTGACTTAAGATAAATCTTTGAAAATACCCTAGCACCCTTGATCTGATCAAATAGATCATTGATCCTCATAAATGGATACCTGTTTCTCACTGTCACCTTATTCAACTGTCGGTAATCAATGCACAATCGAAGGGAACCATCCTTCTTCTTGACAAAAATAACTAGTGCTCCCCAAGGAGAGACACTAGGATGAATAAACCCCTTCACCAACAACTCCTCAAACTACAACCGAAGCTCCTTAAGCTCCTACGTGGTCATCCGATATGGAGCTCAGGAAATAGGATCTACTCCAGGTACAAGACCTATCTTAAAATCAATGTCACGCTTAGGTGGCATCCCTAGAATCTCACTAGGAAAGACATTTGCATATTGTCTAAGGATGGGATGACTATCAAGAGATACCTCTTGGATCTCCCCTAACTCTAGATCATTAACTATCACTGCAAACAACTAACAACCTTGATGCATACGCCTCTTCAACTACATAGTAGATATCATGCGCAAGGAAATAGGCCTTTGAACACCAACTACCTCAACCTCACTACCAAAATCATCAACACACTGCATTGACTTACGCCAACAATCTATGAATACTTTGTGAGCCTCTAACCAATCCATGCCCAATACAATATCATATGACCCAAGGGGAATAATACAAAGGTCTACCATGGTGCATAGAGACCCAATCCTCAAACCACATCCATGAACGAGAGACTCAACTGCAACCTTAGCATAGGAGGCCAATTCGACCTGCCACCTATCATCCTGCTTCGCTGCCACCGGTCCACATCACGCTACTATGGAAGGAGAAATAAAAGAATCTGAAGCACCCGAATCAAAGAGAATAGAGACTCGACTACCCTGTAACACACCTATACTCTCAACCAATGTACCTTGATGCTCATCCTGGCAATTATCAATCGTTGCAAATACTTTGTGTGATCTACCTGCATCTCCTATTGTCAGCTTTGAAGTTGTCGGTCTCTGACTAAATCTAGATGTGCCCTTCTGAGGACACTATCTAGCAATGTGACCCTGTTGACCACAAGAGAAGCACCCTGTACCTCTGCCATAACCTCTACCACCTGGAGGTGCACTAGACTATTGAGTACTGTCCCTACTAACTGCAGGTTGCAAACTCTAGGCTGGCTGATTAGAGCGATAACGCTTGTTTCACCTCTATTTTTGGTCTCTCTCAAACTGAAACCTATCACCATGCCGAGACTAAGAGTTATTATGTTTTGACTAAGAATGTTGCTACTGTTGTTGCTGACTACCCTTAGAGGGTGCATGGTGGCTCCTAGAGGGGCTTGTTGTCTGAGTTTGGCCACCTTGAGAACTGAAACTTGTTGGAGGTGCACTACCAATCTATACACCTGTCTGACCACCTAATGCCATATCCAAATTCTCCTCAACTATCTGAGCCTTCTCTACAACTACCTCCATGGTTTTTGGTTCAAACACACAAACACCCCCACTAATACGGGCATTCAAGCCCCTGATAAAATGTTGCACTAACATACCCTCATCATCTCCTATGCCAGCATACTGCTTAAGCTCATAAAATCTCTACTCATACTGCTCAACTGACATTTCCATCTACCTCAACTCATGGAACTCATCCGCACGACACTACCACCAATGATCAGACAAGAACTGAGCTCTGAATCTCTCTAAAAACATATCCCATGAGACTGAATCTATATCCAAATGAAGCTTCTGCTCCTCCAACTGCTACCACGTGGAAGCAAAACCTCTGAAATGCATGATAGTGCACCTAGCCTTGGTGTTTCTACCATATGGATGCATGGTGAAACACCTATTTAGATCAATTAACTAGGTCTCTGCCTCCAAACCACTACCAGTCCCATAAAAAGTAGGAGGATGTGCTCATAAAAGGTCCCTCATATATCTAGCTAATATAGCCTCCTACTTAATTGTAATCTCTCTCCTCCTAGGAGAACTCTCTCTCTCTAACCACCAACTGTTCACCCTCCTGTCTCAGACCAAGATGGGCAAGAACCTCCTCAAGTAAGTGACACAACTATGTGCCCTCCAATCCCAGCTAACTCGGATTCTGATCTCCGCCTCCTTGATTATTTTGGGAACCCTATTGTTCCTCATGATCAGACTCGTGGGAACTCTGAGGAGGGGAGTCCTAGCAATTAGCCCCGCAGCCACCACCATGACCTCTACCACGTCCTTGACCTCGACCCCAACCTCTAGGTATTATCCTACACAGAAATCACCAAGGACAAGTTCAAGGTGTTAGACAAGGTCAACAAAAGGGTAAACATAATCTTCAAAATCTATACAACTAAGACAACATAATGGGCTCCTGTATTTACCTAGAGTGCCCAATGTTAGAACTTGGCCTCTGATACCATGTGTAATGCCCCTCCACAAAACCCTGGAGGACAACATACTATAATAGCTAAAACTAGAACAATTTTTTTTTAAGGACCATATTCACAAGATTGCAAATGAAACAATAGTCTGAATTCTAACCTAAGTCCTCTAAGGTCCGTGACTATGCTACTAGATTCCCATTAACTAAACTAACAAGAATTGAAAATCATTATATTAACAAATTCCATCTAACAATAAGGATTTCATTTAACCATCACATTTAATTGAACAATCAATATGGAATAACAATAACATGTGATCAATAGATATCATTTAGAATCAATCCATTTAACTAACATAGACAATAGCATCTTTTACATTTTCCATTACATAAGAGAGTTCAACATTTATTTACATCATTACATCATTACATTTGAACAACAATGTCTCCTCATAAACATGTGAGGAGAGTACATTAGAAGAATAATACATGGTACAATAGATTTATAGTACAATACAAGTACATGAAATATAATCCACATGAACTAGAACAAGTGCAGAAGTCTTCAAATCCAGGAGTAGTCACCATGAACACGAACAAAGTGAGGGAACCCAATGGAGTACAAGGCACATTCCACCCGACCATGTGGAACCCTAAGGTCCACCCCCTGTGCTAGGAGATAGCATTAAGGTCCCACCACAAACAATCAAGAGATAGAAGATGACACAAAGGCCAATGTGACTCCAATGTACAAGTACAATACAACATCACACGACAATGATACCACTTCCAGAGGCACACAAACATCAAAGGGAGACAAGAGGCAAGGGAATACTAGGTTGCCGTAGGAGTTTCATCACATAGTTTGCAATGGGTTACGCTGGAAAATCTTCCTAGGCCCCGGCCCCCATCCCGGGTTACCCTGGTAGAATCTACCAATCTTCGGCCCCCATAAAAACCTATACGGAATCAACATACCTCTCATTAGGACGAGGTAGTTGATCTTGCCATTCCAGGCCTTCCCAACTCATCTCAATCCTAAACGATCACTTGAGCCATGAGTGAGGCATTCACTTATCTTGATTAGTGTGGATACTACCCAATCCCCTAATTCATTTTAGTTTATCACTTAATTACGAAACTCCCACATGGGTTACCTTGGTGCCACTTTGTGCATCGGCCCCCATTGAGAGCCACTCCCCTACTAGCAACTAGGAGACCCAAATAAATTAATAGGGAAAATCCAACTTGCACAATAAAAAAAATTCATTAACATACACAACAAGGCTAGGCATAAACCATCCCGCACACAAGTCCCAACCACAGTGGAGAATATAATCATTTAATATAAAAACAATCATCTCAAAGGATTATCAAATAATTCCATCAAGAAGACAATAATCCCTAGCCTCTAGAAGACTCCTAATATTCACTTCACAAGATGACTTAAACATTGGTACAAAACCCACAATTCACTCCCAAATCAACAATCATTCACTTTGCTTCGCATAAACAATTCAAAACAATAATAGAAAAGTAGAATCTAGAGTGGTTTACAAAACTTCCATAACATGTTACTGAATATTCATTCACATTAAACAACTTAGACCAACAATAGAGTCATGGAAATCATAATGATTTTATAATATAACCATATCTAGTTTCAAGATATTCATCATAAACTAAAACTAATCTATTTCCAGAATCTAACTCTACATTTATTTAATTACAGACACATCCGTTCCTTTAAACCAAATATTCTCTCTATTTCTTTTATTTACAAACACAATCAATTAATAATACAACAACAATTCTCTCATTCAATGTACACAAATATTCATATAAATATATACCAGAGTATATGTATAAATATATGTATATCATTAAATAAGGTTCAGTTTTAAATACAAGTTAATATATATATACACACATATTTATATATTTCTATTTATGCATAAAGATATCATCACAATCAATTCTAATGCTATATGTTCACTAACAATTGTGTTCAAGAAAAGTATTGCACACAGGGTACGTTTAACAATATATACAAAATGATGATGCATATATATATATAATACATTCCGATTCGCATATCATAAATATAATTCAAACCAAATCGAATATCAATTGCAATATGGTGATGTAATATTATATCAAAATTTTAACATAAAGCGATTTCATAATCGAATGTCGAGCATGGATCACCCAACCATAAGTCGACACAAGAAGACAAAAAAAATAGTGATAGCATCTAATATACAATGGCGTTGAACTAGGTTCCTAACACGGTGATCTGGGAGAGTACAAGGAAGAGTTGCATGTCGAACATGTAGTTTATGTGTAATGCCCTGCCACATAACCCTAGAGAATGATGCATCACAATGGAAACATAGCAATTTTTTTTTTTTTAAAGTGTAATTATAACATGTAATGTGGACTACACTTAACGCATACATCCTCTAAAGTACATGACAATGCTTACATTCGAATCTCATAATTTACAAAAGTAGACAAATCCATAGCACGTAAATTAAACTCATGATATAATTAACATACATCCAAAGTATTAAACTTAACTCATAAGATACAAAATATATTAAAGAATCATCTATAGATTGCATTCATTCAATAAAGTAGTTACAAATCTCATTTTTAAGTGAGGTAGTTCATACAATAGTGTTACAATATCAATAATACAAGAATTCTCCTTGAATACAATTGAGGAGTAGTACATATACAACGTATCCAACTGATACAACAAAACATAAGAAATAAAACATATCAACTGGTACACGCGAGCTCTCCAATCTAGAAGATCCTGCCATCACGAACATGAGATGAGAACAACGCTACTCCCACAACCGCTACATATACAGATGAGAACAGTTGTATGCAACCTCCCTCGATTGTGTTAAACAACCAACCTTAACCTGCGTCCACCGAATTAAAACCCTTTGATATCAATTTTGTTTTATTATGAACTTTTATTAATAAATATAAATATTTATATATATATATATATATTTATATTTATATTTATATATATGTATATATATGTATATATATATGTATATATATATATATTTATATTTAAGGTTATATGTGTTTAAATTATGATTTGGAAAATTGTAATTGGAATTAATAAAATTATTTAAATATTATATATATTTTTAACATATATATATATATATATATTTAAATATATTTTTATAATTAGATGCATGCAAATGCATGAAGTAGATTATTTTTAAATAATATAATTTAAAAGAGGATATTGATTTTAATTAGTTGAAATTGAGAAATTGATTTAAACAATAAGATGTAATTTTCTTTATTGTGGTAAATGATATTGCAATAAGTTAGATTAATTTGAGAAATGTAATATTCTATTCTTGAAAAAGAATTTTGGATTTAGGAAATCCTAATCATAGCCTTATTTCCTTGTTTAAATTGCTTGTGGTATTGTGATAATTTTCTATTTACTTTTTGGGGGAATTGAATTGTTGTACTCGTAAATCTTCCAGATGTTATTTTATGAAGGGGATTTGTTGTGAATTGTAATTCATCCCTTTATTTACCTTGGGTAGTGCACTTGGTTATAATTCAGTTTAAACACCTGGTTACTACGAACGGGATGTGTTGCCTCTTATACCTTGGTTTGATTGAGATTAGATATCCGTTGTGTGTACTTTGTCTACCCTTATATTTTGGATTAGATCCTTGTGTTTTTAGTAAGGGAGTGGCTCTCAATGGGGGTCGACGCACAAAGTGGCACCAGGGTAACCCATTCAACTCGGTGAAGACATTCCTCTTATGAGGACATTTTAATTGTTCAGTTGTTATACTTGATTTTCTTACTTTGGAAGCAATGTAACCTTCATATTATGTTTTGTACTTGTATAGTTTAGTCTTGAGGTTGCCTATGTCTAGAGATTGTTAGTTTTGTCTAGGAAGTCCTTTTACTATCTCCTAGCACGGGGGGTGGGCCTTCAGGTACCACTTGGTTGGGTGGAACATGCACCATACATTGTTGGGTTCCCATCTCATGTTCGTGATGGAAGGATCTTCTAGATTGGAGAGCTCGCGTGTACCATTTGATATGTTCTATTTCTTATGTTATGTTGTATCAGTTCAATACGTTGTATATGTACTACTCCTCAATTGTATTTGAGGAGAATTCTTGTATTATTGATATTGTAACACTATTGTATGAACTACCTCACTTAAAAATGAGATTTGTAACTACTTTATTGAATGAATGCAATCTATAGATGATTCTTTAATATATTTTGTATCTTATGAGTTAATTTTAATACTTTGGATGTATGTTAATTATATCATGAGTTTAATTTACATGCTATGGATTTGTCTACTTTTTTAAATTATGAGATTCGAATGTAAGCATTTTCATGTACTTTAGAGGATGTATGCGTTAAGTGTAGTCCACATTACATGTTATAATTACACTTTTAAATAAAAAAATTGTTATGCTTCCATAGTGTTTGTGTCATCCTTTAGGGTTACGTGGTGGGGCGTTACATTATGAAGCTTAGATTCAACGCATTACTTATCTATCAATTAACATGGAACTAAACACCTAACTTACGCCTATCAAACTTTCTTAGCACAGGATGGACTTGGCTTCTTAACATGTAAATCCTCTTCGTATCTCATATTATAGTATGAGGAAACAATTACGAAATACATACAAGAAGGATGTAAACATTGAAATAGAGTATTAAAGCATATACAATTTACATGCCAGTGGCTAAGGTAAAAGACACAGACTATCGGCAATGATGAAAGAGGTCTGGCTTATGAACCTCAAAAGGATAAAACAGATCATTGAATCTTCAGATTCGATGTACCCTTCAATCTCCACCTATCCAAATGCCATTTTTTTTTAATGGTTGAATGACACATATAGAAATAAAGGGTATCAACATACAAGACTATTTAATTGTAGTTGCAATTAATAAATCTAGTAAGCACCAAAAACTAGAGAAGAAATATGGCATTGCATAGATAAAGTATCGACTTAGAAAGAATTATCTATTGTTGGATACAAGAAAGGGGCAGTGCCACTTAATTCTACTCAAAGAACTTGAACCAAGGTAAGGAAATGATTTTTTTGCTATCAAAAAGAGGGCATTGGGGTTAAAGTTATACACAAAAAATTCAAGATTTCAAAGCATGACTTACAATGATTTACAGAATATACACAAGTATTTTGCAGAGATATCCCAAGAAATTCATTTAGAAGTCTTTTCTAATAAATTATTTCAAAGCAAGAGTAAACAGAGGTGTAATTCAAAAAACAATGGAACCTGATTAAAGTCATATAGTTGGGTTGGAGTTGATGCAGAGCTCACTACTTCCAATTTGCAGCTTCAATATTCTTCAGAATTTCCACAACACTAAAAAGCCCCAATTCCAAAACTTCCCAAAACCCCAAGAAAACTTTCAAGAACCAGAAAACTATTCACAACAAAGCAACAAGATTAGTTTCTAGAGAGTGACAAAAAGCCCCTTTCTTTTTGCAATATAACCAATTTATTTATTACTTCCCTAATCTATTGCAGCCTCCACTTCTTTAATTTTAATTATTTTATTTAATTTTCCCCCACTACCATAAACTTCTTCAATTTATTATTATTTTATAATTTTTTTGCCATATCTTACAATTTGCACATAATTAAATCAATTATTAAAATATTTAGTTTATTAATTTAATCTTTTTGTTTTGATTGCTTGCAACATACAATAAATAAAATATATTTATTTAAATACTTCTTTATTAAACCATAATTTTAATTTATTTAATTCAAATAAAACATTAATAATATTTTATTTATCAAAACTACAAATATATTAAAACATTTAATTAAATTATCAAAATACCCATTAACTACAATAATCTTTTATTTTAATATAATAATCAAACGAAAGCACTAATCATGTACATTTCTCAAATGAACATAACACCAAGTAGTACCTGACCTCGAAGAAAAATGGAAGGCAATACACAATGACACAGACAAACCAACTCAAACTTACCACACTAATAGGGAATGTCAAATGGATGTACTCATCCTTATCCAGGATGAAGGCTCAACATGGGGGACCAGATGCTATCTCCAAATCCACAATCTCCATTGGGATTAAGGCACGCTCAAACCTGGAAATTCAGGTGGAGTCGATGCCTAGTACCTGCAACCTATAGCAAACCACATAGTCAAGCATGTACATAGACAAACAATCAAACACACCGTGAAGGGAAAATCGCAGTTTCGTAGGGCACTTGCAAGCGAGAGATGTGACATTGTTCCCCTTCACCAAAATACATCAATGCACAATAATCAATTACTAATCCACATGATATGAATAATCATTAGATAATCACATGATAAACAAGACAAGATTAATCTGCATGATCCATTAAATCCATATACTAAGCACAATCTGAGCATAAAACATCAATGATAAAGTATCATCAACTACATCATAACTATGAATCCATCATCAAATAAAGTATCATCATATCCAAATACAACCAAGTCACTGTCAGAAACAAAAGCAAACTAAGGCACACTACACAACTACACTCAGATACAAAGTAACTAGTTAATTAGTAAGTAAATGTGAATGACGTTAAAAAGAAAATATGTAAACTAAATGGAATTTTTACATTTGAGAAACATATAAATCTATGTGCTTTATGGATTCATATGTTAATTCATTATCTTATTCATTTTTATTTTTATTTTGAACAAAAACAAACCTTTAAATGGGTATGTTCATGAAAAATGTGAGTTCACATGCAAAGGGGCTTTTAAATATTTTATGTTGTGGATGTGTGGTTGGATAAATGTAGAATTCATTGGTATAATATGTTAGATTGTAGATTGAAATTTCCAAAAGTTATAAGACAAATTGCATTTGTAAAGTCTCTTTCCTTTTAGTGTTGAAACATGTATCCTACTAATGCATTTAATCTTGTAAAAATGATTTCCTTACATGTTTCTAGGTTAAATTGGTTTCAAAGTGTGGAATAAATATAGGTGGTTATTTCCATTTTTGGAGTTGAGAAAATTGTGCAAAAATTGAGAGTTTTACAACTTGGTTGCCCTCTAATAGTTTTGGTTGCTTGTTTACTAGAGATTGTTCACCAATTTGATTGAGGTGAAAGCTTTATTCTCCTAGGGAAAAATAATGGTCGCCCATGTATTGGGGTCAACATGGATTCCAACAAGGTTGCACATAGATAGGGAAGTGATGCAAACTACATATTGTGTTGTTTGCATGAATGCATAGTTGGAGGGTTTGGGGGTAGTCCACATGCAAGAGGGTGAGATTACTTATGAGTTATGTAAGCTCAATAAATGAGCTTAATTACCCCACCCATGGTATTGAGTTAGAAGTTTCCATCCATGCATGTCTACAATAGAGATATTTTCTTTTAGGTCATTAATTTCATTGATCATTACAATCTTCAATACATATTTAGGAAGCCAAATTTGAACATGCATTAACATTGTTTAATAGTTATTGTTTGCGTATAATTTGATGTGTAGTACATTTTAGAATGTTGTCACAAATTCCTTGAGTAGGAGTTGACACAAATTATTAGTTTATAACTAAGTATATATTTGAGAGGTCACATCTTGGAGTATTTTCTTGAGGATCCATGACATCAATAGGTTCATGGTGATATAAAATCATAAAGGGCCATGTTGGTTCTCCAAACAACAAATAGATAGTCTTTAAGAATTTCTCAGGCTCTTTGTTTAAAACTATTATTAAGTTGGCCAACAAATAGGAGAAAATTGGACTCTCCCGTACACTTTAGGCTCTGGAAAGTCTAGGCAGGTAGACCTATAAGATGCACTAGCTAAATATATAAAGAATATTGGTATGGAAATGTGTATTAGATGTAAATATTTATATAAAATAACAAGGATTTATGAGATTAGAAGCAATAATGACTTAGTTCCTTGTATCTTCAACTTCCCAGGTATGAATACAACAATAATTTAAACAATTAACTTACATCTAATGCATTATTCACGATTGGTATATTGTGGGTTGGGAGAAGGGTTTTAGCATATGGATCAGTTCCTAATAAAAATAAATAAATTCACTAGTTTAGTGCATTCATTTCATCATCACTATAATATTTATACTAGCTTATTTCTTTATTGATGCCTTATAGTAACTAAGTCAATTGCATATGGTCTAGTGATCTAAGCTCTACTTAATAATTCCTCATAGATTCCATATTCCCTATTATTACTAGAAAAAGGTTTATGTTACTCCTTGAATAAAAACTAATATCAACAAAAAAATTGGCATAGAAAGTGTGTGAAAATAATTTAAAATCCCTTAGCTCATCAATTCAAAGAAGAAAGAAATTGTAATTGGAGAAAGTTTAGAGAAAGAACATTCGTTTATATCAACTCTTCAAAAACCATGTTACAATACAATTTGAACAATGATGGATAATGTATATTTTTAGACACATGACACTACTACAATAAGAGTATTTCCCTCCTCTTTTTCCGATGATCCAAACCCCTTATGATACAAAATCTCTCTCCTTTTAAACTTTGATAGAGTTAGAATTTTTTTGGAACAAATGATGAAGTTTTAGGCTTTCAAGGGTGAAGGAAATAGGTATCAAAATAAGGAAAGGCTTAAAGTTTGACTCATATAGCTTACATAGAGAAAATTGATGGAGTTTCATAATTTTGAAGTTTGATGGAAAAAGGCACCCAAATAAGGAGATGTTGAAAGTTTGACTCTTATAGACAAACTTTTTTGGAGTAGATGGTGGAGTTTCAAGATTTCATATGTGAATGGAAAAAGGTAGTTGAATAAGGAAAGGCCAAAATTTTGAATTTGATAGACTTAGAAACTTTTTGAAGAAAAAAAAAGGTTTAAGACTTTTAGGGTTTGATGGACAAATGTACCTAAATAAGAACAATCAAAATTCTAGCTCAAAAAGGGTAAATGCACAAATATGGGGGACCAAAAAGTGGCCACCCCACATTTTTGCCCCATAGAGAGCATAACGGGAGCACATTTAGCTTTGTTTAATCAAAACAAAAAACTCATTTTATAACTTTATTTCTATCCATGCTCTCAGCCAAACCCATTATCTACAATTTTTTTGAAGCATATTCACATTGCGAGATATGCTTTTCATCATCATTTTTCCATAAAATCACTAGAAAATTGTCACCAAGGTGGAAGAGGTAGGTTTTTTTGTTTTTAACATAAAAATTCAATTAAATAGATAGATTTAATTATTTTTTTACTAGATTTTTTATTTCTAGGAGTTGATAATGCGCCACCAATTGATCAAAACCTTGATTCAACTCCTCATCAAAACCCTTATTAAAGAACAACCACAACAAACCCCTCCTTCAATGCCTCGATATCCTCCAAGAACACAAGAAAATATATTATGTCAAATAAAAAATAGTAAGAGAGAACTTGAGGTATTAATCAAAAGGATAAGAGATCCAACTACAACAAACTCCCATAGGTCCACCATCGCTAGTTCACTATAATCCATCGTCTCCCACATAGTATTTGTGAGTGTCTAAATAAATAGTTGGAAAAAAAAGAGGGAAGAACTAAGATTTTTTTATTCATAATAATTATCTTATGACCAAATTAAAGAGAAAAAAATGAAATTTGACTTGTGTTCATTGTTCACCAACCCATGAACCAATCAAACCATAAATGACACTTTCAGGAGGTTCCCATCTATTGGTGACACCACCAAGGGATACAAGATAATTTTTGGGATAGGTGATGGATGGTTTTTGAACATCCTCCATCCATGCAATAATAATGAGGTCCCACAATATTTTTTTAGGAGAATCTATTGTGAGTTTGTCTGCAATGAGGTACCTAATTACTTCAACATGAGGGAGTTCCAGGGTAGAGGTGGGGGCTTTGCATAGGATGAAAGAGTGGGAGTACAACGTGCCCAAAACTAAGCACCGCGACTCCTAGCTAGGCTTGAATTTGAGAATGTTGTTATCCCTTTTTTTGTGAAGGAGGGTGTTAATTTGGAGACCCTAGAGTCTATTAGCTCGTTAACTCAAACCCTTGTATAGCACACTAGGCCTTTGTCATAGGGTGATATGGGTGAGTCTTCCAAGCCTCAACATCCACCTCACTTATGTCAAAATTATAGGTATCTTTGTGTTTATGGGTAATAGGATGATCAATATGCACGTGGCCATGATGCATCTATAGCAGATTGGATGGTCATGACAAATGATCTACTAAATGAATTATATGGCATTAATAGTTAGATAAAATTCAACAAGTTCAAATTCAATTTATTAAATTTCATTTTGAAATGTAATATTAACTAAATGTTTGATTTATTATAATAAAATTTCAAGGTCAAAGTGTTCACCCTACATATGGTGGCCCTCCACCTCCCAATTACATGATGCCAAGTCCACATGTATGTAACTAGTACATAAATAATAAATATAGTACATGTGAATAGTTTAACCTTATAGGAATGGTAATCTTATTACTCACATTGAATGTTGAATGAGTTAATGTCGGGCCTTCAACATCAACACTTGTCAGTTAAGGTGGTCATTGATCTTTCACTTAGGTAATCTTGTCTATTTTTAATCATTGATGGTTTGTGAAATAATGTTAGGTAGATTTTGGTAATTGAATAAAAAAAAAAATTCATGTTGAAATCAATTGATAATCCTCCTAGTATTCATACCACAATGGAGCATGGTATTGTTGCAGCAATATCATCTTTGATGCCTTTGATAGAGGTATGAGTCAAATTAGAAAACTTCAAATTATATGTCATGTTTTATATGTCTATTAGTGAAAATTTGAATGATATTCATTTGTATTTTAATTTGTATCATGATTCTTGCCATAAGGCTTCACAACTCCAGTTCGTGAACATGCCCTTATTACATATGAAGAAAGGGAAAAAATGGGTCAAAGTGATTATGATTATGTTAGAAGTGATTATTTTGTTATATGTCATTCTATAATTCAATTTTTATATATTAATGTGTATAATTTTTATTGTATTAGGTCCATGCCATAATAGTTTCGAGAGGAGGTTGAGTTAGCAAATTTGAAATAAACCATCATAGTATGCATCTCCATTCAATTGGTAGTCAAAGGCAACTCATGATCTCTTCTCGAGGGAAGTGATTACATTTTATGTGCATTATGGAAATTTTGTAGATATATTTTTGTATTTGATGATATGTGACATTGTACACCTATATGGATTTATTGTACATATATTTTACTTTTAGTGGCATGTAACATTGTCTACCTATGTTTCTTTTTGGTTAATACAAATCTATTTTACCATTATTTTCCATATTTGGTTAATACAAATATTTTTTTTTTTAAATGCTACTGATTTTCTACATGATATTAAGAAGAAAACTATTTTTATTTCCTTTCATTTGGTATCAAAGCATGGCCAACTTGTTTGATCTATGAGAAGAGAAAGGCCTATTTTAATATTAATCATTTTTTTGATAGTTTTTTGTAGTTTATCTTACTTTATGATATAGTTATGGCATGCATTTCTAGAATGGAAGTGGAGAGATTCAATGAAACAAAATTTAAGCTTTGGAAGCTCAAGATGGGGGATTTTCTCAATTATAATGAGTGGATTACAAATCATGTTGCAAGTTTCCTTGGATTCCATCCTCATTATTGGAGCTCCTATTTGGTGATATATGATAAGTCATTATTTATTGGGAGGTTGTGGAGTTAGTCATATGATATTTGGAACTCCTATTTATCCCCTAGATACATGGTCATGTGAATATTGTGGAGGTGACCATATGGTGACCTAGAGCTCCTCTATCTCCTCTAGATAAATGTTCACATGGAGATTATAAAGTTTTTCATATGGTGACTTATAGCTTATAATAGCCCCTTTCTCCTTTTGGTTACATGTCTTGGTGGAGTTGGTCATATGGTGAATTAGAGCTCTTGGATGCATGTAGATGCATTTTGCAAATTCATAGTGTGTTGAATCTATATATTGCATATTTGTGATAATCCACCATTCAAAATGAAAATCCCATCTTTGTAGATTTTTCGGTGCTTAAGATGTTTGAATGAATTCATATTTGCATTGTAGTTGTGTGTGTGGCTTACATTACATGCAATGTGTTTTGTAGGTTTTTTTTGTAAAATATATGATTTTTTTATAAATTTGTGGGAAAATGTTTTTCAAATTGTAATTCTCAAGGGTTTTCCAAATGATACAAATTTGGATTTGTCTGCATGTTTTCAATCATGGTTCGAGACTTGTTCATTAGTCTCTGGTTTTTGACCTATATTTATCCTAAAGTTATATATTTATGGAATTTTGGACCTAAGGATGTTTTTATTCTAATGTTTATTCCACAAAAATAATATGCATGATGTCTTAGTTTAATTTTTACAAATAGATTTTTTAATTTACATTATTTTTAGGTTGATATGTTTTAATGTTTCCAAGTTGTACTAATTAAGATCTATAAGTTTTGTTCTATGTAATCTATATTGGTTTTAGTTTTTGACCTATGGGCATGTTTCAATCACCTTTGTCACAAGTCACATGTGTGTAATATGAGGTTGTGGTTGTCATGTTTATGTACCTTTATGTTGCATAAAAAACTCAAGAATAGATCCACAAAGTATTAGTGGTGACATGTGTATGTAGCAAAGATACCCACCATGAAAATAGTGATAGTGAGTTCCTAGTCATTTTGAATATCTTTGTTATTTATTTTTAGTTGTTTGATGTCATGAAGATACATGATCTTTGTGTTAATATTTTGGATGTTGACCTATGGTCATCATCGAGCATTGGCCCATGTTGAGTATTAGAGAGGCGATGAGATAGACTATTGAGAAGAACACCTTTTGAAGGTTACACATGAATACGAAAGATTTTTCTTCAAGTTTTTTAGAACATCAATTATGCTATCATAAGAGGCTTTAGATTACAATTCAACAAAATATTTGTGCAAAACATGGTTGTGATAGATGATTTTCTAGGTTGAAAATAGCAACCACGGTCTCATGGAAAGCCATTGATTATACAATTAGATTTTATTCATGATACGGTTGTGCTTGGAAATATGTCACAAAGATGATATTTTTTCTATGAAAGACTTATATTAAGCATACAATAGGATTTATTTATTAGGATTTTTAATTAATATTTGGTCATGTGTGATAATTAAGGTTTTGGCTATTATTTGCAATTAATCTTAAAGTGTTGAGTACATTAACATTTTTCCTTGGAGAAACTAAGATAATTGAATAATAAAATCGTAAAATAATTGATGAAACACTACATAGGATTTTTCTAGGAAATTTAATTTAGTTTTTGATAAGGAAAAGTAGGTTTTGAAGGGACCTCAAAACCATTTACAATGGAAAAAAGCTGCAAGAAAGACTAAACCAATAGAGCCCGCAGCCCAAAAAAGCCAAAATGCTAACAACAGAAATTAACCACGATACCCGTCAGCAACCCAAAAGAAAAACATCAGCAACAAGGCTGATCAAGAAAAAGAAATAGCAAAGCTACAACATTTTTTCCAAAACATTAACCGAGGCCAAATTTTCCGCAATGACCCCCTCGTGCATCTCCATAACATCCTTGAGCTCCTCAAACGAAATAGCAGCCTGCTTCCTGGTCTTGCTCCTCGTTCTCAAACACAAGCCAACATCCACATCCTTTTCCATAGCTGGAGCAGTATCCTCATTCTTCTCCACTAGATTTGAGCAATTCACATCCTCCAAGGCCTTCTCAATATCACCCAGCTCCAAGGGTTTACCAATCCATTTCAAGGCTTTCTCATTTAAAATAGAAAGGCCCTTAGCAGTCGATTTGAGGGAATTATTGCTAATGTTAACCACAGTCTTCAAATCATCAGACTACTTACTAATTTTTCCCTCAATATTAACAAATCTCTCCTCAAAAGTCTTATGGACCACCAATTCCAAGGAAGTAATCCTCTCCTCATGATTATTACCCAGACGGTCAACATCCACAACAAGTTTATCAAGCATAACATTCATGGTTTTGACCTTACCTTAAATCACCCATTCCTTCTAGTTGCTATGCAGTAGCACCACACAAACATCTTTCCAATTCTTCAACTGGACATTGAGATCCTTAAATTCTGAGAAAATCCATTTAACCAGAGAAAGCAAGTTGTGCATTCCATCCTCTACCATCCTACAGAACATGCCCATATTAACCTCATCCCAATTAATAGGAGGTGCAGCTTGAGAATCAACATTTTGAGCAGGGACCTCCCGAGCCTCCTCTTTATCCTCTATTTATTCCTCAATAGGAGAATCCTCTACTTCAACCACCTTAGCTTTAACCCAATGTGTATCCAACATATTCACCAAGTCCGCCAAGATTTCCAGTTGCTCTACCTTCACAGCACTCCCTTTAACCTGCTTAGTGCCAATAGGAGAGTCTAGAGTAACCAGGTTAGGGTCAACCTCCTTTGAACACTCCAAAACCTCAATCCCCTGAACATTAACCTCCATAAGATGCATGGACCTAGGGAGGCCTTTACCAATGCCAAGACTATCCTCCACAACAGGGGGGGATCTCTCCAAAACACCCACCTTACTAGGGCTCAGGGAAAGTTTACCCACAAAAATAGGGGACTCCTCCACAACTTTAGACACCTCCACCTTTTGCTTGACAAAAGACTTATCTTTCCTGGAGAACTTTTTCTTCCCCTTCACACTCTTCTTCCCAGATGGCACTACAACTTCCTTCAACTCAATATTCATTTCATATCCCTTGGACTAGGATTCAGAAGCTTCAGAACCCTCCTCCTCCAACATCTCCTCAAAATCAAAATCCTCATCCTCAAAATTCTCTTCCCATTCCGTCGTTGAATCACCAGTCTCATAGCAAGAATTTTTTGCACCCTTTTTATGGGTTGGAGGCTTAAGAGAAATAGGGATCCACTTCATCTTTATGTGATCAAAAATGAGAATCATAAGGCTTTCATGGAGAATAGCCTCCTTGGTGTTCTTCTGATGATCCTCAATACTAGTCTCCATCGACAACAGAAGATAAAAAGGAAACGAAACCAAAACATTGTGGTGGAAATGATTGAGAAGCATGAAATGGTAGCTATAAATTACAGAAAACCTACCCTCCAAGGTGAAGTAATGCATAATGGATAGAATTAAATCCCTCCAAAGTGGCTTGAGAGATTTGTGGGCATACCCACCACTTCCAACTTCCCTAAGCTTCTTCTTCTCATCATATTTTAAAAAAATTGCATGGGATTTCTTAGCCGCACCTCTGTCTCTGTAGAATTTCCTTCCAGTGGATGGAAGACCAATCACCTTAGCAACAAAATCCTCATTAATATTAAACTCCATGCCTTTGTATCGCAGAATCCTACTTCTCCACCCTTTAACAAAAACCTCCATCACTTCAGGGTTTGGACCTTGGAGCTTTAGAAAATATAGGCTTACCCCACCCTTTTCCAATTGCTCCCACACAATTTCATTACTCTGAAACTCATCACAAGAGCTTGGCTCCACTCTGCAACGAGCTCCTCCCATGGCAGAATGCAGTAAATAGGACACCACCAACACCTTAATTTTCTATAAAGACAAGATTAGGAAGACTAACCACAAAACAATGCAAATAAGACCCACAAAGCATGTGAGCCTGCCATACCAAGTACTACCTAACCTACGTAGCCAGACCATAATATCATGGAAATCTAAAAGGAAATTATGAGAAGAGAAGGTCCAAGACTCTACGTGCAAAAACCAACTCATAACAAGAAAAAATAGCCTTTTCCCCATCTTTACCACCTTAATGACATGACAATTGGTCATTATTGGAAATGATCTTAAGTTTAAGTTGCAAGTATTCAAAATCATCCCAATTATTTTGAGCCACCACTCCCAAGTTAGCTTCCCTAAACACATGCAAAATTTTAATCTCATCAAATGAATTGATGATGGAAAGTGAATCATTAATAAGATGGGAAATTGACCAAGATGGTAGGAAATTCAGCATCAGACACTTAATAATATTAAGAGAATCCCCTTCAAGCCAAAGTTTGGAGACCCTGAATTTTTTTTCCAAAACGAGGCCATGATAGGCTGTTGCAGGAAATTTAATTTAGTTGAATACTACTCATCCAAACACATTTGTTGTAGTTGGAATCTGGTCTCCATTCACGAGTCATCCAAAATAAATTAATTGGATTGGAGTATTTGAAGAATCAAGATTTTAAACTTGTTGATTTTTTATATTCATTTTTGGAAGGTTGCATAGACTATGAGAAATAAACCCTTGGTTAATACTTTGATCTTGGATTTGGCATTATTTCATAGTTATAAGAAGAAACCTAATGTTGCATTTTCATCCACTAAAGTTGAGTAAAAATTAGTTGTTGAAGCAACATGTAAAGCAATATGACTTATAGTTTATCACCCCCAACCTAAACTCATGATTGTTAGGAAATAATGCATCAATACCCACATCTTAATTCATTTCCTACATAACCCCATGAGATATAAACATGCATACAAGTAACCATAATGCATAGATCAAATAGACAAGCCAAAAGATAACATAATATATACCCTAGAAAAACCATCAAGAGGGAAAACCCCAGCCTCCAAGAGCATCCATACTACATCTATTATTCAACAAATAAATAGTGCATGCACTTACAAGAGTTATTATGAATATGTGTGAAGCATCAAGCCTCTCCAATGCATCCTCCATGTGTCCAAGAATGAATCCACACATCTCATTCCATGCTTCACATATGCACTCCTCAAAAGAACTCAATAATGATAGCCCACTCACCCAACCAACCTTAACCACTAAACATGTGCTTGCTTTTATAGATGCAAGCTCACACAAATACAACCAAGTGATAAGATAAAACCATGTACCACAAAATCATGTGAATAAAAAACAACTGACCCTTTATTTAATATTGGGTACTAATTTTTCAATTTCTTAAATATTTCCCCAATATTAAATTATTATCCCATGTCTCTTACACATTAAATAATAATAAAATATTGCAATACAACATAAAGTGGTCCCCGAATAATTACCTAGTATGATTAACCACACCTCCTAGATGCATCACAACTAAATAGCTATTTAATTACAACATTATAATATAACTTTTATGCAATGTTTTTGATATGATAAGCAACATTTACAGGGTGTTGTACCCTACACGGAGAGCCCCAAGGGCCATAAAGTTCTAGAACAACAAAAAATTAAACAAACTTAAACACCAAAAAACATAACCAAAACAGGACGTAGATCAACAACACACTGGACCAACAACAAACCAGCAGTAGATTAGCTAGCTTTTTCCCAATTCTTCAATAGCAGTTGAACCATATCGTCCCCAACCCAATCTGGGTGGTCCTCTGTCTTTTTTAACTCCATCTCTTCCTTCATAGCAGCCGACAGGGTACTAGTGACATAGTGGATCATCTTGACCGTGAATCGAGTCAGCCCATACAATTTTTTATCTAGGATGTCCAATCTCTCTTTTAGCACACCAACCTCCTCCCCACCACTCGCAGTGTACTCAGGAACATTCTACTCCATCCCCAATGGCTCCGAAGAGTGGGAGGCTAAAACCTCCTATAGATCACCACCTGAGTCAGGAACCGAAGAGGTCCCTCTAACTTTCTCACCAAGCTCGTCCTCTGACACCACATCAACCTGGCTATCCTTGCTATCCGACAGCTCCTCCTCTGTGTCCAAGTCTCTAACCTGCATTTTCTTTTTGTTTTTAGCAAGCCTGCCCAAACGTCTTATAATTGCATCACAACCAGTATCCATAATTTATGCCACCACCGTATCACCCAAGGAATCCTTACTGACAGCATGCTTCTCTTTATTCAGAGGCACCTTCTCCTCCTTACCCGTCTTCTTCAAACCAGGTTTACCAGGAGTCCTAGCAGGAGTAGACTTAAGGTCACATAGGCTAATCGCCACACTGGCTTGGGCAGCACCCTCAATACCTTTGAGCTTTTTAGTAAGAGGTTTGTGTTTCTTAGTAGGGACCGAGTGATTCTTTTTAACAGGGCCTTTAGACTCGACCGAAGATAATTTGGGCACAATGGGGTTCTCAATTTCCTCAATACAAACAACCAAAATGGTTTTAAGCAGGCATAAAGCTAGATGAAAATGGTAAATTCTAAGAATAAGACCCTGATGGATCGGAAGAGGAGTAGGCTTATTGGGGTTAGTAGCGACCGAAGCAATACACTTTTCAACAAAATTTTTGAGGTCAATCAGTAGGAAAAAGGGAAATCTTAGAAGAAATTTATGGCTAAGGTGATTTAACAAAGGGAAATGGTAGAAGAAGTAATTTTTGTACCTTCCTTCCAACATCATGACATATTTCATCAAATCCAGACACACCTGGTCCCATGGCTTCAGAAGAGCCTCCCGTTCAAACCCAGATTGGTTGCGCATCAGTGCCTCCTCACCAATGAAAAATTTGTTCATTCTCTCATTATCTTGGGTCTTGGAATGTTTAGGATGCTTCATACCCGTGCTCTACAGACCCGTTTCCTACGCAATAACTTCCTCATCCATCATGAAGGAGATGTCGCCCATGGATACATGACGATTCTTCCATGAATTAACGAATTGAGTGGACAGATTAGGGTCATGACCCACCAGCCTCTCCATGAGAGGAGCAATGTTTCCTTCAATGCAAATATGCCAGACAAGCAGATCCCTATGAAATTCATTGCAGTTATCCAGCTCCGTTCACACTCTTTCTCCTCCCATAATGTCGCACTTCACATAGTATAACCAGGACCTCTGAAAACACAAAAGATTAGAGATAATATCTAGGTGAAAAAAAACCCACACAATAAGAAATTTAAGCTGTGAATGGCCAAATTTGATTATCAACCCAATAGACAGGTCACACGCATGAGAAGAAAGCTTTCCCAAAGACATCTTAGCAGAGCCATAAATCAGTATCATGTCGTGCAAACGATAGATAAGGAAGGACATGCTAGGCAAGGAAGGATTTCCTTCCATGTCGCAACAGCACATAAATCTAGGCAAACTAGCCGCGGGGCTATAGTTAGAAATCTCTAATTTGATGGCTTTAGAAGGTTGGCCAACTTTAGTGAACCTGCCGGAGCAAGTTAAAAGGTGCGAAACCAAAAAAGCGGACAAAAAAAGGCCAAAAAGGAGCTTAGTTTCATAATTACAGGTCACATCCAAATCAAAAAACAAGAAATTTGAAAATTTGAGAGTTTAAGCAAATCCCCATAAGGAGATTACGCCAAGTACGGACCAGGTTAGAATTAATCAATCGGTACATGCCACAGAAGATCATAATTTCTTTATTTAAATCAGGCTTCATGTTATAATTTGAAAAGATCCACTTACGATCCATCCCTTCGATACAACTCATCACCTCAAGAAAACCACAAAACCCGAAGAATAAGCAAGTGGGTCCCCCGGCAATCCAGCTAAGCAAATGCGTTGTCATCATTGGTCAAGTAAGGGCTTTGTTCCTTAACTATAATACTCTGAATATTTGGAAAAAAAAGACTTAAATCACGCCAACATTTGGATATTTTCTAGTGTGTGCTTAAATTGGCCAGGGCATCAGCAACTTGGTTTCCCTCTCTGTAGATATGACTAGCCAAATTTAAATTTAGCTTCGACACAAGGAACCTTATGTCAAGAAGAATATCCTTAGTGTTCCATCCCAGCAGTCTACCACAATTTATAGCATCAATAATGGACTTCAAGTCCCCTTCAATGTGAAGGTTCTCAATCCCCAAAGAAACAACTATTTGTAATCCTTTTAACATCGCACGTGCTTCCGCTATCATAGAAGAGTGAATACCAATCCCCCTAGCATAGCCAATCACTAAAAAAAAATTGTGATCTCTAACCACTCCTCCAATACTTGCTCTGCTTGGGTTGCCCTTAGCAGCCCCATCAAAATTAAGTTTGAACTAGCCTCTATCAGGTGGTTTCCAAATAGTATCCCTCCTGGCAATAATTTTAGAGTTATCATAGGAATTGGCATCCAGGTTCTGGTGGAAAACTTTAGCCATGCTTATTTCCATCTCAATCGGACCAATATCCAGGGTTTTACCATTGAAAAGAGAAATATTTTCCTCAATGAGTCAGGCCCCAATGCCAAAAACCTCTTTCGGGTTCATCTCAGTGTTTCTGAATATCCTGTTGTTTCTCTCTTTCCATAGGAACCAACAAATAATGGGAGGGACTTGGTTCCAGATTTCCATAGTTAAAGGATGGGAAAAGGGACCAAACCAACTTAAAATAAAAGATATGATATCTTTACACATAATCCACTAAATCCCTAATCTTTCAAACACTAGCTCCCACACTTCGAGATCAAAGGGACAGTGTAACAACAGATGATTAACAGTTTCTTCATTTCTTTTACACAAAAAACATCTATTGGGGATCTGGAATCCCCTTATCCTTAGATTGTCCTACGTAAGAATTTTGTTATGACACATAGTCCACCAAAAGAAATTAACTTTCGGTATCATGTATCGATTCCAGACCTTCTTCCACATATGCAATGTTGTACAATACCATATCCCAACATTCTCCCACTTGTTGTATACATTACATAAGGGATCAATCAATGAAATACATCATCATAGACATGCATGAAACCACATGAATATCTAGCATGCTCTCATGCTCCATAAAGATACCTACAATAAAACAAAAGTGACCTTCTCCAGAAAGAACTCCTATCATCCTCCAATGTGCCACCCGTGGAAGAAAATAAACATTCCAAGGTGAAGATGCACCAATCTAAAGAACAAAAGCATCAAATCTAAGAGATAACAGGGTGTTGCCACAATACTGTGTCTCACTTTTGGGATGTGCTGATTTTTGCCTGAAATCACTAATTTTAGAAAAACTAATGTTTTATGTCTTGAGAGGCTCCATCTAAAGGGTTTTAATTGAAGAGGGATAGATAAGACCGCCTTAGATCAAACCCCCTTGGATAAAACCCCTATAGTATTAAATCATACCCACAATGGAGTCTCCTTCACAGCTATCAAAATGCTAGAAAAAAACCACTTTTTCTTTACCTTTTGAGGGGTTAAATAACATCATTTAAAAATTATATTTTTCAAGATTGTAGCCCTTGAAACTAGCTTTCCAACAAGTATAGGTTTGATATATTTTCATTTTATCATGTATTTAATTTTCAATTTTTACTAAACATAGGTTTTTCTCTAAAGATCAAGCTCTTTGTTGTGCAGAGGTGGAAAAATAATATGCCATTGTAAGAAAAAATTTAAAAATACCCATTCCCTAAATATTGATTTCCTTATTTCACCCAAAAAATAAAAATTGGATTTCAATATATACACAAAAATTTAGGTTGTACGACACACATGTATGTCCAAATTATAGTTACAGTGACTTCAAAAATTAATTTTTAAAAAATATGCAACAAAAAATTATGAAAAATATGCTTTCCCTAGATATTGATGTTGAGAGTCTATATTCAAAAAAATAGAATTTAATCCTTTATAGAAAAAAATTTGTGTTGTACGACACAAACGTTACTTTCTGAAAATGTTATTTTCTGTCTAGAACCAGTTATTAAAGGAGATGTTGAAAGATTCATGATTTATTTTAGAAAATTTGAAAAAAAAAATATTTAGATTCTACACAAAAATTTCCACAAATCACTAGTTCACATCATCTTCAAATTCTTTATCGTTAAGATTCTATAGGTCTCAGAAGATGAAGATTCAATTAAAAATATTGATGTAAATGTCCATCTTGGGAAAAAAGTGAGACACAGTATTGTGATTTCACCCAACAAAGGCTCCAACCAAGCTATTGTCAAAGGTGAAAAACCCACATGATAAAAATAGTATCCACAACACATGCTAATACATCCAACCATCCATACCTCCTAGGTATCAATAAAATCGATAAAATCATGCTAGCATATGTAACCCATAAACCGCGATCACAATCTCCTTGTATCAAACCTGTCAATGAAGAACATACATATCCAAGAACTCCCACTGCATGGGTAATTTCAAAGCATATCAATTCTACCAATCAAAAATATATCAAGGTGTGATAAATGATAAAAAATGAAGTGCCAAGAACAATCACAATGATCTACACATGCAACACAAACAAGTACATAATCTCTCACAACTTGTCACCACAATCCTCCCAAGTCATAAGAACATGAACCTCCAACAAGGAACCAAAGAATGAAGATAGAAAAGTGACTAATCCAACATGTCCGAATGGGTGGGTAAATGCTAGGAAATTCCCTCTTTGCACCCTATCTATCCCAATCGTTCCTGGCTACACTATTCAAACACATTCTCGTAAGATCCCTAAGTTCAAAAAATTGTCAAATTATTGCAAAGTGTTTCTTAGAATCCGTGACACCTAAGAATGTTTTTTCTTTACCTAAAACTTCAATTAGGATCCCTTATAATAACCTCTCTCAAATTTTATTATCTCCAAACCATTTGACCATGGAAACAATGTATGGAAAGTTGCAAAAAGCATCATTTGCGTTCAACCAAAAGTTGTCAGGAGCCATATTTTACGTTCTTCATCTTGTGGGGCTCAATCAACTACATGAACATATGAATGTGGGTGGATGAACATTAGGGGAGAATTTTTTTCACACCCCAATTTTCCCAATAATTTGGGGGTATACTATTCTAGTGAAGTCTCTTAAGATCCCTAAGTGCAAAAGATTGTCAAACTAAGACGAATTTTTTCTTGAAATTTGTGACACCTACGAATGTTTCGTTTGGACCTATAGGTGGATATGGAGTCCCTCTAGATTAACCTATCTTTATTCTAGTTAATTAGACACTATTTTACCATTCTATCAATGAATTCATTCTTAAAAAAACATCAGTTGGGAGCACTATAATGGTAAAAATAGACTTTTTTGCATTATATGTGTTATGGGGCACAACCAACAGTGCCAACATGTCAAGATGGGTGGGAAAATACCTTAAAACATCTAGATTCTTATTTTATCATGGAAAACCTAGGGCTTTCCTATTTATGACTATTATAACACTACTCTTTATGACTTAGAATAATCATAATCAACTATTTTTTCTCATTTTTGTGGACATAACGACAACCCATCACTAGATATTGGTGTGCACTAACTGCTCTTTATTGTTGCATGTTATTTTGAAGGGGTAGAATGTCATGAATGAAGTGATGTACTTCAATATATTTTGTGTGAGCATGAAACAATGGATTCTTAGAAATCTTCAATACGCTTTGATTATTACAATCCATAATCATTGTTGGGATATAGTGTTGTACACCATTGCATAAAATTTTATATTACAATGTTGTGATTAAATAATTATTTAGTTGTGATGCACCCAGGAGGTGCAGTTAATCGCACTAGGTAATTATTTGGGAACCACTTTATATTGTATTATAACATTGTATTATTATTTAATGTGTGAGAGACATGGGATAATAATTTAATATTGGGGAAATATTTAATAAAGTAAAAAATTAGTACCCAATATTAAATGAGGGGTCAGTGGTTTTGTATTCACTTGGTTTTGTGGTACATGTTTTTATGTTACCACTTGGTTGTATTTGTGTGATCTTGTATCTATAAAAGAAAACACATGTTTAGTGGTTAAGGTTGGTTGGGTGAGTGGGTTGTCATTATCAAGTCTTTCTAAGTAGTGCATATGTGAAGCATGGCATGAGATGTGTGGATTCATGCTTGGACACATGGAGGATGCATTGGAGATGCTTGATGCTTCAAGACTTTTCATGATAACTAGATTGTAAATGCATGTATTTTTTATTTGTTGAATAATAAATGGAGTATGGATGCTTTTGGAGGTTGGGTTTTCCATCTTGAGGGTTTTACCAGGGTATATCTTGTGTTATCTTGTGGCTTTTCTATTGGATCTATGAATTATGGTTACTTATATGCATGTTTATCTCTCATGGGGTTAGTAGGAAATGGATTAATATTGTGGGTATTGATGCATTATTTCCTAACAAGTGGTATTAGAGCTATAATGGTTGTGGGAGGTGTGAGCTTCCAAGTTTTTTTATAGCCCTCGTTTGAGTAGATTTGGTGCAAAGTTGAATCCATGGCAATGCAAGTTATATATGAGGTATTACATGGTATGGAACACATGTTGTAGGTGTTATTATGCAGATTTGGGCTTTTGGGTTGTCAAGATTTGTTGGGTTTATTGTAGATCTAAGGCATGCAACATTTGGGCTAAAAGGGTTTCTTGGATTGAGATTTCATATGAGGGTTTTGTAGTGGAAATTTCATGGATAACCTCTTGAGACAAAATGGACCTCACCATTGGATCTAGGATGGTCGAGAAATGAAAATTGATATAAAATTTTCCCTATTTTGGAAAAGTTGAAAAAATGCAAAATTTGTTTTAGCCCTTGGCTATTCGGTCGTATGACTGTACGGTCACAGAGGTCGATTGTAGAAAATTAAAATATTTTAAAAAAATAAAATTGACCTTTAAATTTAACTACAAAATTTTTTGTTGAAAAATTAAAAATTTAGGGAGGGGTTCACAGGCCCCTTTACCTGTGGTACAACCGTAGTCTGTCGATTGATAGTCTAGTTGACTGATAGCCGGTCGGTACTGCCAATTTGGTAACCAATAGGGTTCCCTCAACTGGCGAGCTCTAGTGTCAACAAGGCTAATCTCATGGCCCGGGACCCCCGGTCCTGCGGGAGACCACCCCCTCACTACCCCACACCCTTTAAAATATTAACTACCTCTGATAAAAGTTTAAATCTACCTTCAGTTTTGAAATTTATAAAATTTGAAATGAATTTAAAATATTTTTGGATTCCACCACCAAAGCACCGTTGGCACACCTCTGGGGGTGCTACTGCTTCCTACGGGTGTTCCAGGGGCCACTGGCTTGCCACCCTATAAGTCAAATTAGAGGATTTTTTTTTCAAACAAGCATAACTTTCACCCAAGAAGTAAAATTTTTGACTTATTATACTAGTTGGAAAGGTGGTTTTGAGCACTATGTAGTGGTACATGTTTGGTTTCATGTTTTTGTTGTTTTGATTAGCTTTTGGAGCTCGAAAGCTATATTTTCTCCGCTTCATGATTTTGGTCATAACTTTTGCATATAGAATCAATTTTTTGATTTCAAATAGGCATTGAAGAGAATGTATAGTATAATACACAATGGATCAGGTATATTTTCATTTTGTGGTGTATATAATGGATTGTACTTGTTTGATCACTTGTAGGTGCTTGAGATTTGGGGTTTGATTACATGAGCATCCAAACAAATCAAGAGATGAAACCTTGAGGGAGGACATGTTTTTATATGATATTTATGATGGTACAAAAAATTATCAATTTGGTACTTCCCGGTACAAGTTTATAGGTGTTTTTCAAATTTGGACTTTGATGGTGATAAGTACACAAGTTGTCTTTGGTTTTGAGGACATGGGTTGACACGAGTGGAGACTTGGAGTCTCATATGGGTGATAGTTGAGTGCAGGTACAATATTGGCTATGGTTATGGTGTCATGGATATGTAGGTAGATTTGAGTATTGGCATGACATGATCATGTATGTGGTTGTTTGGTGGTGATATGGTTTTGTGTTAGGAGGTTGTTCCTATCTCCTTGATGCTTTATTTGTTCCTTGACTATGGTTACTCATTTGTGGACATGTTTGGAAAATTAGATATGTGGTTGATTTAGGTTTTGAGTCTTAATGTCTACAGGATTATCTTCTTTGATATCTTAGTTTATAGGTTACTAATGTAATGATGAGTTTGCATGCTTCATTATTTGGGATCTATGAGTTATGCAGGTTGTGGATTAGCTACCCATTTTATTGTAGTGGTATGAATTGGTGTGGACTATCTATATCCATGAGATTGGTTCATTGTTGATGCAAACTTGGTTAGTTAGCCTTGTCTATGGTCATTTGTGCTTGGTATGTTCCTTTGGGATGAGAGCATGGATGGTTAGAGTACTTGATTAGTTGGTTGTTGGGACTTGTAGCATGTAGTTTTATCATGATGTCTTTATATCTTGATTACATTTCATTAGTTATACTTTCAGTGGGATATTTTGACAGTGATGACTTGGTGGTGTAGGATTGGTTCCTAATTATTTGATGGTGGTTGTATCTTCTTGGCTTGGAGATCTTGGTTCTACTTGGTATGATTGGAATTTTAGTTGTGTGTGTGGACCTAGATGATCTTTGTGGGGGAGATGGTTTTCATGATGCCATGTGTAACTCAGTATCACGGTTCAGTGGGAGTTGTTGGAAGTGATGTGGATTCATCATTAGTGATGATTATCTTCATATGATTGGAGACGTGGATTCTCGGTTTAGAGTGTGGTTTTTATTATGTCATGGTTTACTCTTGATACTAGTTTATATTTTTTGTATGGTGCATGTTATCTTGAGAGCATATGTATGGATTGTTGCATGTGATCTCCTAGGAGGAGATGGTTAGATCATGATGTCATGATAGGTTTCCAATTTTGCGATTGGAGCTTTGACATTAATCTTGATGGTTCTCTTGGTATTGAGTAAATTGGTCATTGCTTGGGTGCTTCATGATAGTGTGGTGTTGAATTTGGAGCATGGAATGGATTGATCAGTTGGAAGTTCTCATGGATACTTGGAGATGTAGGTGAGGTTGGATTTCTCTTATGATTAGAGTTATTTTCTCGAGACGGTTACTCTTTGGAGGTTTCAGGATGGAAGACCGAGAAGGTTTCACCTAGATATGGATGTGAGTTCATGATGGACCTATGTAAACCATAGCATTTCCTTCTACCAACACCTCAAAGTGAAATTTTGTGTCAAGTATGATCTCTTAACAACCCCAAATGAGAAGCCTCAACAACACCCAAAACAACGTTCAATCTCTTAAATCAAACACAACATATGAATCATGTAAAATTCCAACATGGATGTAATCCTCTCTAACCAAGAAGATCAAACTCAAGATAACCATTCCCAAATCAAGAAATCAGCCCAATAACCATCCCCTAAAATCCTCTTCAATGAATGATATCATGAAATCAGATGCACTGTGGTAACAATTTTTCATAAGTTACTAAAAGTGTCATTTGCATTCAGTGAAAAGTTGTTGGCAACCATATTTTTCATTTCGCGCATTGTGGGGCTTAATTTATTGTTCCAACACATTTGAGTGGGAATATGAATACTAGGGAAGGCCTTTGTTTGTTCCCCAGAACAACTGATCATTCTGAGGTACACTATTTCATCGTAGCCTTTTAAGAGCCCTAAGTGCACAATTTTCAAACTATAATAGATTATTTCTCGCAATCCATGACACCTATGAATTTTTTTTTAACTTAAATATTAATGTAGGACCCCTCCATAATAACCTCTCAATTTTTTAAATATCCAATCCATTAGACTTTGACAACAATATTTCAAAAGTTGTAAAAAGTGTCATTTGTGTCTAGTGAAAAGTTGTTGGCAACTATATTTTTCATTTTGTGCATCGTGGAGATGAACCATTTGTGCTAATGCATCTAGATGGGCAAGTGAACACTAGGGAAGGCCTCTTTTTGTTTCCCAAAATAATTTATCATTCTGGGCTACACTATTCTAGTGTAGTCTCTTAAGAGCCATAAGGTCAACAAACTGCCAAACTATGATAGACTATTTCTCACAATCTATGGTACCTAAAAAAGTTCCTCATAAACTTATATGTGCACATAAGGTCCCTAAAAAATAACCTCTCTTATTTTTTTAAATATCCAATCCATTTGACCATGGAAACAATGTTTTAGAACTTGCAAACATTGTCATTTATGTTCAATGAAAAGTTGTTGGCAGCCATATTTTGTGTTTTGTGCATCATGGGGTGTAAGGTAATATGATAAAAATTCTAGGTAGGTGGGTGAATTCTAGGGAAGGCTTCTATTTATTCCCCAAGACAATTGATTATTCTAGGCTACACTATTCCGACATAGTCTCTTAAGAATCCTAAGTGCAATAAAATGCTAAACTATGATAGACTATTCCTCACAACCCATGACACCTAATAATGTTCCATCTAAACTTATAGGTGCATGTAGGGTCCCTCCAAAACAATCTCCCTTAAATTTTTAAATCCAATCCATTTGACTGTGGCGACAATGTTTCAAAAGTTACAAAAAGCATCATTTACATTCAATGGAAAGTTGTCAGCAACCATATTTTTCATTTTGTGCATCATGAGGCTTAATAACTATGCCAAAATTTCCAAGTGAGTAGGTGAATTCTAGGTAAGGCCTCTGTTTGTTCTCTAGGATAATCGATCGCTTTGGGATACTTTATATTGGCACAATTTGTTAAGATACCTAAGTGCAAAAAACTACTATACCAAGTTATTTCTTGCAATCCATGGCATGTATGAAAATTTCACCTGGACCTAAAAGTGCATGTAGGGTCTCTCCACAATAACCTCTTAGTTTTTAAAATCTCCAATCCATTTGACCGTGGTGACAGTATTTCAAGTTGCAAAAGTGTCATTTGTATTTTGTGAAAAGTTGTCGGCAACCATATTTTGCATTTTGTGCATCATGGGGAAAATGGATTGGTAATTTGAAAAATAAGAGAGGTTATTATAAAGGTACTCTATGTGCACCTATAATTTCAAATGAAACATTCACATGTACTATAGATTTCAAGAAACAATGTGTCATAGTTTGGTAGTTTTTTGCACTTAGGGCTCGTAAGAGACTACACTGAAACAGTGTATCTTAGAATAATTGGTTGTCCTGGGTAATGAACAGAGGCCTTCCCTAGCATTCACCCACCTACCCAGATATGTCTATGTGATGGATTCAATATCATGATGCACAAAATTCCAAATATGGAATTTAGAAACACTGAACGCAAATGGCACTTTTTACAAATTTTGAAACATTTTTTCCACAATCAAATGGATTGGAGATTTCAAAAATTGAGAGAGGTTATTATGGAGATATCAAGGAGAGAAATATAGAGATTTGAGAGAGAATACATGGATAGAGAGAGGGTAGGACGTAGAGATGGGAGTGAGGTAGAGAGGTGAGAAAGAGAAGAGAGGGAGAGAGAGAGAGGTGGGGAGGGAGGGAAGGAGGGACAGAGGAAGAGGTAGAGAGGTGTGTGTGTGAGAGAGAGAGAGAGAGATAGTTAGGTTCCACCCTAAACCATCCATCATCAATCATAAACCAAAAAACCTAGGCCCTAAACCCAAACTGTAAGCCATAAACCTTAAATATTGTACACTAAACCCTAAACCCTAAATCATAGGCCCTAAACCCTAAACCATGAATAATTTTGAGAGAGAAAGAGGAAGAGATTGAGGAGAGAGGGAGGTCTAGAGAGAGATGGGTAGTAAGGGAAATGTGGAAATGGGATAGAGAAAGGGGAGAGAGAGGTAGGTAGACCTTTAACCCTCTATCATGACCCCTAAACCCAAATCATAAACCCTAAACCTGAAGCCCTAGACTCTAAATACTATATGCTAAATAGGGAGAGAGTGAGAGAGAGAGAGAGAGAAAGATAGATAAAAGAGGGAGAGAGGGAGAGAGAGCAATGGAGGGAGGGAGAGGTAGAGAGACTAAGGGAGGGGGAGGTAGTGAGGGAAGAGAGATAGAGAGGTGAGAGAGAAGATAGGGAGGTAGAGAGGGAGGGTAGGAGGTAGATAGGGGAGGAAGGTAGAGAGGTGAGAGAGAAGAAGAGTGGTAGGGAGAAGTAGAGAGGGAAGGAGTGAGGAAGGGAGGGAGAGGTAGAGAAGAGAGATAGGGGTGAGAGAGAGGTAGGTGCCACCCTTAACCCTCCATCATTATTTGTAAATCATAAACCTTGAAAATTAAGCCCTCAACTCTAAAAATACATGCTAAATAGGGAGAGAGAGGGAGAGAGATTAAGAGAGGGAGTGATAGAGGGAGGGAGAGAGTGAGGGAGAGAAAGTTAGGAAGAGAGAAATAGAGGGAGAGAGATAACATGGGGATAGAGGGATTGATGGAAGGAGGGAGAGGTAGAGAGAGTGAGGAAGGAGGGAGGGAGAGGTAGTGAGGGGAGAGAGATAGAGAGGTGGGAGATAGAAGATAGGGAGAGCAATAGAGAGATAGATAGATAGATAGAGAAGAAGAAGAAGAGAGGGTGAGAGAGGGGAGGGAGGTATAGATGTGTGAGAGAGAGGGAAGGATTAACAACCAAAAACTAACACAACTACAAGTCTTTCACTCGCCAAAGGATTAACAATCAGCCCATTCCTTCAACTCAGATTTGCTCAAGCCATTAAGGCTAAGGAATCACCATAAGAAATACCCAAAACTCCAAACACCACATGCATCACCATGCGAGAAAATTTAAGTGACATGCAAGTCCATGAAAGTGCATGCAACACACATACAAGTACATGCAACTTACATACAAGCACATGAAAACCTAGAACTGAACTCTAATACCAATATGTTGGGAAAACAAGCATCCCAGAGAGTCATCTAGGATCAATATGTTATTTTAGTATCATTCATTTTTATTTAGGAACCTCAAAATCATATACTACTATGCCTTACAGAAAAAACATAGTTATTTTCCCATTGTTAATTCTTAATGGAAAGAGATTGCAATTAAGTTTCAAATATTTTTAGATCAAGCAATAGATATTTTTAGATCAAGAAGTATATCTTTTCAGATCAATTAGTTTCAACAACATTACAACACATAGAAACAAACAAGAAGAATAAGACAAAAGAGAAATGACACACAAATTTACATGGGGAAAACCCTTTCAAGTAAAAAACCCCACACTCCAAAACCATAGAGCTAATATATTATTTAGTAACAAAAACAGTTACAATACATTCTTCAAGCTCAAGGCCATAACAGGAGATTTACATCTTGTTCCTTCTCTAACAGAATTCCAACATAACCCTTGTTAATAATTCTCCTCACATGACTCCTCTAGAAAAACACATGTATATATAGAGTATACAGTGCCTAGGATAGAAGTTTCCTCAAACCCACGCCCATGCATGGACATGCAACATGAAAGGAACCACATACAACAGCATATAACATGCACATGAAAAAAGGCACATGTCAAAAATCTAGGCATCCACATTCCAAGTTAACTCATCTAGGAATAGAAACTGCATCCACACATAACTCCCCTTGTAAATAAAAACTTCCAATCTTGACTTTTCAAAGTGGGTGCCAACTCCCACAAAAGTAGGAATCACCAAACTTGTAGGAAGCCAACTTGTTGTCAACTTGTCGTTGTCTACAGTTGGGTCCCACAAAGTGATTTAACAACTAGATTATAGTTGGAAACTTATGATATATCAATATTTATACAAATTTTTATCCTAAAAATAATGCTAGGACTCAAAGGTTGAGACACCTTAATCCGAACACAAGATTTGAGTGTAACTATCAATTTTTCATCCAAGATCAATATTTCCTTATTTTAGAAACAAAGTGGCCACTCAAGACCCATTTTTGGTCCCCCATTTCTATGCACTTACCCACAAGACTTAGAAACTTTTTGGAGTGAAATATATTAGAGTTGAGGAGTAGAAATGAAGTAGAATGAGTAACAATAGATGACTGGATGAGGAAATTCAAAAGTCTAACTTTCATACAAAGGATGTAGACTCTTAAAAAACATTTGAGCTTTGAGGATTGGGAATGCCAAAGGAATGGTACAAGTGGATGGAAAACTCTAGAACTTTGACATACGTAAGGGAAAGACAAGTATGTCAAACCTCCCAAAATGTCAATAATATGAACAAAAGAATGGAATACTGTGAAACTACAAAATTCTAACAAACACAGAAAATATGAAGGAAAACATTAGAAATATCCCAAACTTAGACTTTTGTGGATTTTTACAAGTTTTGACACTTAGGGGACCCATTTAGGATGTATCAATTGGTTATAAATAATGGTTCAAATATGACTAAGGAACATAAAATGGAAGGGAATTATGAAAAAATGGTATTACAAATTTAAGTCCCAATAATGGCTCTATTTGGGGACGTATGTTCTAGTAGGACATAACGAGGATTTAAAAATAATATGAGGGATGCAAACTAACAAAAAACACACACACTTCACCATGAATCATAGACATCCATGGCTATAGAAGATAAACAAAAATAAAATAAATACACATGGAAAGAGAAAGGCCAGAGCCTAGGAGAATAAATGTTCTAAAAATTATCAATGCACTGGTAATTCCTAAAATTCTTTGGTTAGACTTTCAATAAAATATGAATCCACACCATGAGAATTTATAATAATGTGTGGTCCTAACTAAAAAGGATCAAATTTGCTATATTTCCCTCTATCCTGTGACCTAGAATTCCACAATAGGACCAATTCTCCAACCTCAAATTTCTTGATATTGGCTCTTTTATCAAACAAGTATTTAACGTGTTTCTTTGCATTGTCAATTTGAGTTCTAATTTCATCTATCTTGATCAACTAGTTTATCCTATAGAAAATGGCATCCTTTGTCTCCTTAGATGAATTCTAAATGAATTTTTATATTGGAAGTAGATTATTAATAGGAAATATTTCATTCATCCCATATACTAATTCATATGGATATTTCTCTATATATTTCTTGGGCTTGTCTCAATCAGTCCAAAAATCTAGCCTTAATTTTGAATCCCAAGATTTCTTTTTTTCTTGGCATCCTTTTAATGATGTTCATAAAAAATTTATTGTTTGACTCAACCTATCCATTTCCTTATGGATGATATGGGGAATAATGGTACAAGTTAATCCCATAATCAACATAGAGGTCAATAAATTCCAAGGATTTGTAACACATGGCATTATCTTTTATAATTTTATTTGGATCCCCAAACCTTGTAACAATATGATCCATGAAAAATTCAATCACAACCTCACTAGTATCCTTTCAAGAGGGAATGGCTTCAATCCATTTTGTGAAGTAATTTGCAGCCACCAAGGTCCATTTGAATCCACCACTGAACTTCTCAAGTATCAAGCACCAATGAATTCAATACCTCATTGTTGAAAGGGGGATTCCATTGTTAATGTTATTAGGGGAAAAAATCTAGATCCTTTTAATTTACTAGAGAACCTCTAGCAAGCATCACAACTCTTGACCATTTGGTGTGCATTGGTAAACAAGTATGTCCACCAATATCTTGCTTGAGTGATCTTGTGGGAAATTATTTTATCCATGAAATGACCACAATCCCCACCATACATTTCTTGTAATACTCTGACAACTTCCTTCTCATCTAGGCACTTTAAAAGGATACCATCTTTGTTCCTCTAGAACAATTCATTTCCTATGAGAATATATTGTATAGCATGGATCTTCAAAGTCCTTTTATGGATCTCAGTCATTTCCCTTGGACAATTAATATGAAATGAGTAATCTACTATATCTTTGTACCAAATTGATCCCTCCAACTTAAATTTATTTTCATCATCTTCCATATCTAATTAATTTACTTTGAATGCTTCTAAATTTGATTATGCCAAATCAACCTTTCTAAACCTTGTCCCTTGACTAGCTTGGTCATTTGGATCTCAATATTGAACTCTTGAATTTTGTTTATGCATATACATATTGTGCCAATCACTTCTTGTTGAGTGAAAATATATTTCAATGTAGTATGTGGTACATAGGCTACAATTATTTCTCCTACCAAAAAGGGTCTAAAATTATTCATTGCTTTAACTAGGGCATAAGAATGTTTGTATATAACATCATATTTCAGCTCTATAACCTAAAGGGACTTAAAAAAAGGATATAGGATGTTGAAAACCATCTTAATTTTTTTGTAACAACATAGAAACAATTGTGTGGAATGAGGAAAATGAAAATAATTGAAATGGATTTGAGAAATCAAGAGATGTTAATACTATAGATTGTTTGATTACTTCTTTGATATCTCATAATGCCTTAGTGGGTTCTTCTTCCTAGGCTAAGGTTTGTGTTAAAAAAATTGTGCAACTTTGACACAAAATGTTTTTTAGAAGACTTAAATCAAGTCCAAGTTTTGGATATCTAAAATTGTGAAGAAAGAGGAAAAATTATTTGCAAATTGGATTTAGGCATTCCAAAAAGGTGAAAAAATGAATTCTCATGCAACTCACCAAAGAGAGGGAAAACTTGGGTTTTATGTTTTTTCTTTCCCTTCACCCACATAGCATGAGGAGTTAGGCTTTTCTATTATGTTTGCATTGAAATAATCCTCCATTTTTGGATTGAGACCAACAGATGGTTTCTCCAATTATGGCCCACAATGCAAGGGCATTGAAAGAGTCTATCTTTAGGTTTGATGTGGAAGTTTCATTACCACACCTGGTTGCCTTATTGCCACAATCATAGCACATTACAAATATCAAGAAGAGAGCATGGAAAAGTTACCAAGAAGGATACATATCAAGATTTTTCAACATGGCATTCTTTCATGTTCAAAATTTTTCCATAACACGGATTAAACATGGTTCCATGGAGACTACCAAGCATCCTCTTCTAGCTTTGTGAAAGCTTGATAAAAGGGTTCATATATATATCTCTATGTGTGTGTGTGTGTGTCAAAAGAGGACTCCTAAATTCCATTGAATATTCAATATGACAATCATTATAGGTTACTAGGTGTTATGACAGAAGAAAGAAAATATCAATATACATTGAGACCCTAGGATTTTTCAATAGCAAGTAAATATTTACTCACTAATCTACATGCACAATTCATGAATGATAGTCAAAAGATAGCACCAAGAAGGTAAATATCAATAGTAGACCTTCATATGTTAAATTTATAGAAGAGCATGCACAACAAAAGACACAGTCACAATAGTCATCAAATTTCATATAGGGAAATGGTCTCCAAACAATGTAGGTTCCTAGGTGATAGTTAATAGTCATGATATGAAATAGGCTTGTGTTCCCTGTGTGAAGATGGTGCAATCAAGGATGGAGGGTCCATAAATAGGACTTTCCAACCTCGTAGCAAGAGTAAGCACAACGGAAACTCAATGAACAAGAACACAATCACATATGGAAATAAGATGATCAATTATTCACTAGCAACATGCCCTTCCTTCTGGCTTCCAGAATAATATGGCGCTAAGTCTAGAAATACAATGCAAGTCAAAGCCCTGAAAACTCTAGATATTTCTACTTGATTACTTCACTACTTGATTGATTGCCTAATGCAACTACATGATGCCTATATATACTAATTCCCAGCTCCAAAAAAGGGTTTGTGTCGGCCTCAAGAGGTCTCAAACCCCAAAGTAGATGAAACGTGTGAAAGGTCGGCCAAAACATATGAATTCGGATCAAAAATAAGGTTCCTTGATGAAGGTGCATCCTTATGGAATGGTCTCTTGAGCTCTGCAAGTCACGGAATAGGTCTGCACCCTTGAAAAGCCAAGAATGGTCGGTGAATGCAGTTGATATTTTGTTAGCAATAACTTCATACTGGGATCTCCAAAACACTTGAATTTTGGATATGATGTAGATGTTGCATTGAAGATCATATATCCTACTCTGCAAGCTCTAATGTAGTAATGTGGTACAATGTAGTATGAAATACTGAGACTGGGTCTGACAAATAACTATTGAAATTCAAACATGAATGTAGATATTTTTGGTTGATGCAAGATTGCTTGAAACCTGGGATGCTCCTGCATCAGACACCCGAGGTTGAAGAAAATTGAGCCTCTCACTTTCTTGGGGCTAGAGGAAAACCAATGCGGTCCACCTTAGCCTAAGAAATCCATGATGAATCTTCCTCTGGTCTTCCTTTCCATCTGACTAGATATTCCTTGTATCGCCTTCCTCTAGTACTACGTCCAACTTTGTTGTCTAGAATCTCCTCAATCTCCTCTGTATGATGTGTTATCTGGTCTGGAAAACCAACTTCTCTGTCCTATGATGACTCTCCTTCATGATACTGGTATAGGTCTGCAATATTGAATATAGGTGATATGCCAAACTTCTCTAGTAGTTCCACTTCATATGCATTTCCAAAATAAAACTTCTTGATGATCTTACAAGGTCCAAACTTCTTCATCTTCAACTTATTATATGTCCCAACCAAAAATATTTCTTTTCTTAGATATACCATTACTTCCTCTCCTACTACAAACTCCTTATGTCTTCTCTTCTTATCTGTTGTCTCATTGTATATATTTTTCATCTTCTCCAAACTCTCCTTAACTTGAGTATGCATTGTTTCCATGAATCAAGAAAATTCTTCTACCTTTGCACTCCTTTCACTCTCCATACTGATATCCCTTAATTCTACTACTCCTCTAGGTTGTTTTCCTATCACAATTTCAAATGGTGTCTTCCCTATGCTCCAGTTTATTGAATTGTTGTATGCAAATTCTTCTTGTGGCAATATCAAGTCCCAATTCCTGCTTTACCTTTCGTCAAACACCTCAACGGATTCCCCAAAATCCTATTTACCACTTCCATTTGTCCATCTGTCTATGGGTGAAATGATGAATTGTACTTCAAATCAGTCTTCATCTTCTTCCACAATCTCTTCCACAAATATCCAACGAATTTAGTGTCCATGTCTACTACTATACTCTTTGGTAGTCCATGTAATCTCACAATCTCCTTGAAAAATAGGTCTGCAACATGCACTACATCACTAGTCTCCTTACAAGGTATGAAATGCATCATCTTAGAAAATCTATCCACAACCAAAAATATAGAATCAAATCCCCTTGGTGTCTTAGGTAATCCCAACACAAAATCCATGCTTATGTCCTCCCATGGTCTCTTTGGTACTATCAATGGTGTATACTTCCCAGTGTTCTGAATGTTTCCTTTTGCAACCTGACAGATCCTGCAACTCAACATATTTCCTGAAATCCTTATACAATTGTGGCCAAAAATAGTTCTCACTCACTAGTGCTATGGTTTTATCAATTTCAAAATGTCCTGCTAGTCCTCCGCAATGATTTTCCTTGATCAAATTCTCTCTCATTGAACTCTTAGGGATACATAGTTGATTGTTCTTGAATAACATACCTTCTTGAATGAAATAATCCAACCATCTACTTCTATTTTTCTCTACCAGTTCCTTGCAATCCTTCCATGCCTCTACAAAATCAATGTCATCCTCATACATATGCTTCAATTCCTCAAAACCCAATAAGTCAATTCTCATCTTTATCAACAAACTCCTTCTCCTACTCAATGCATCTGCAACTTTGTTTGACTTTCCACTTCGGTGCTTCAACACAAATGTATAACTTTGCATGAATTCCACCCATCTCATGTGTCTTTGGTTCAACTTCGCCTAGCTATTTAAATATTGTGAAGCTTGATGGTTCATATACAACACAAACTCCTTGGGTAACAAATAGTGTCTCCATTTCTTCAAGGCCTAAACAATTGCATAGAATTCCTGATCATAAACTGAATATCTTCTTCTAGCATCATTCAATTTCTCGTTGAAGTAAGCTATTGGTCTCCCTTCCTGACTTAACACAACTCCTATTGCACTTCCACTAGCATCACAATCCACTTGGAATACCTTATCAAAGTCCAGCAATTCCCATAGAGGTTGTTTTGTCACCTTCTGCTTCAAAAACTCAAAACTCTTTTGCACTCCAAATGTCCACTTGAATTCCTTCTAGTCACCCCTCATTGTCTCTATCATAGGTGAGAAAATACCACTGAAATTTATAATGAACTTCTGATAAAAAGTTGCTAGTCCATGAAATGATCTTACTTCTCCAATGTTCATAGGTGTAGGCCATTTAACTATTTCTCTAACCTTTTCAGGTTCCATCTTCAACCCCTCCACACATATCACAAATCCCAAGTATACTAGTTCTTCCTTCATGAAACTACACTTCTTGATGTTTATCAACAACTTCTCTTCTCTCAATCTCTGAAATACTTGTCTGATATGCTCCAAATGTTCCTCCCTAGTCTTACTAAAAATTAGAATATCATCCATATAAACAATGACAAACTTACCCAAGAATTTCTTCAATACTTCATTCATCAGCCTCATAAATGTACTAGGTGCATTAGTTAGTCCAAATGGCATGACCAATCACTCATACAATCCCTCATTTGTCTTGAAAGAAAACTTTCATTCATCTCCCTCTCTAATCCTGATCTGATGGTATCCACTCTTTAGATTTATCTTGGTGAAATACTTTGCTCCACTCAGACTATCCATGATGTCATCCATTCTAGGCAATGGGAATCGATACTTCACTATGATCTTATTGATAGCTCTTGAATATGTACACATCCTCCATTCTCCATCTTTCTTAGGTGCAAGTACAGCTAGTACTGCACATGGGCTCATGCTCTCTCTAATGAATCCTTTCTTCAACAGGTCATGTATTTGTCTATTTAGCTCTGCATTCTCTGTCGGTGTCATCCAGTGTGCAACTTTCTTTGGAAAATTGGCTCCTAAGATAAGATCTATATGATGACTAATACTCTTGATCGGTGGTAATCCTTCTGGCACATTTTATGATACAAGATCTTGGTACTCTGTTATCAGTTCAATGACTTCCTTCTCTAGTGATTCTTCTTCCCCCATGATTTTCTCTTTATCTAAGGCTCTACACTTCCTTGGAATCAAAGCAAAACACATGTTTTCATGTCTCAATCCATCCAAAAAATTCCTTCCATCTACCAAATTGATTCTAGTTGTTCCACACACTTCACTTTCTAGTTCATCCTCCAAAGGTTTCAAGGTGATCCTCTTTCCATTGAACATTATGGTATAAGTATTCTTTCTCCCATCATGTATAGCTTTCTTATCATACTACCAAGGTCTTCTAAACAACATATGACATACATCCATCGGCATGATATCACACAGTACTTCATCATGATATGATCCTATCTTGAATTTCACTAGACATTGCTCACTTACAAGTATCTTTTGCTCATATTGAATCCAAGCTATCCTATATGGCTTCAGATGTTTCATCCTTTCCAAATTCAACTTTGTCACCATTTCCTCATAAACTAGATTATATGTACTACCACTATCAATGGTAACTTTGCAACACTTACCTCTCACTTTGCATCTAGTCCAGAAAAAACTTTCCCTCTGTGGTGCTTCCTTAAGTACTTCTTTCTCCTAGAATAGTGCTCTCCTCATGAATAATTATTCTTCCTTCTCAGGACATCCTCTAGAACTCTGTGATTTCACTAGTTCTTCCTCCGCATATCCATTTCTTGCATGATTTTCGCTCTTGTTACTCTCTTCAAAGCACTCAAATGCTCTATATCCTACTCCTCCACACTTGAAACAAGTTCCTCTTAAATTTCTCTTGTCATATCCTTTCTCATCCCTCTGGTATCCATCATTGTGGTAAGAATTGTAGCCTCCTTTGTTATGGTGGTAAGAATTTATGTCATCTCTCCCCTTCTAGTATGAATTAGTATCCCTTTCTTCCTTGTGGTATGAATCCTTTTCCTTGCTTTTCTCCACATATGACCTTTCTCCTCTGGAATGTGTCCTTCCTCTCTGAAATCTACCTCCTCTACCTCTCTGCCTTTGCTCATGTCTTTTGTTTAGCTTTTCCTTCACCTTTACTTCAAACTAATATGCTTCCTCTACTGAATTCATCCTCACCAGAATCAATTCTTCTTGAATGTTCATCCTCGACCCATTGATATATCTAGCCACTTTCTCCTTTCTTGCTTCACTATGTCTAATCCTGATAATGATCTTATAAAATTCCTCGATGTATTCCTTCTCAATCTTCTCCTTTTGTCTCAAGTTTTGCAATCTCTTCAGCAACTCCATCTCATAGTCTGTAGGTATAAACTATTTCTTCAATTTCATCACCATTCTATCCCATTTCACAATCTTCTCCTTGCATTTTTTGTTCCTCTCCAACTGAACTTCCTTCCACCAAATTGCAGCATGTCCTTTTAGCTTAGTCTTTGCAAATCTTACTCTCTCCAGATCTTCAATTTCCTCATACTCGAAGTATTCTTCAATGTCATTTATCCAATCAATCAACTCCTCTAGATTTAGGTTACCGATATAGTTCGCAATCTCCATTCTAGGTCGCTTTCCAATTTTTGAAATAGCCTTCAACATCTTCACCTAATCTGATTCTTCCTCTTCTAAGGTCTCTTCAGCTCGATCTATAGCTCGAACTTCATCATCGTCACTTTCATCATTAGGTCTATGGTTTAAGCCTTTTCTTCTATCTTCTTCAACAACATCCAATCTCACTTTCATTGTTCACACCATTTCCATCATCCCATCCATCTTTCCAGAAACATTAATAGTAGTATGAATTCTTCTTAGCGACATCTTTTCCTAGGATCTAGTGCAACTGCCTCAAGTCGGCGATCTGGCTACAGGGTCACAAATACCTCACAATCAGTGATCTATTGACAAACACAAGTAGGTTGCCTCAAGTTGGTGATTTTTCCACCTTCGCTCTCCCAAATTTCATAACTTCGCTCTGATGCCACTTGGTGCAATCAAGGTTGGAGGGTCCAGAAATAGGTTTGTTCAACCTTGTAGCCAGAGTAAGCACAATGGAAACTCAATGAACATGAACACAATCACATATGGGAATAAGATGATGATCAATTATTCACTGGTAACATGCCCTGCCTTCCAGCTTATAGAATAATAGAATTATAGAATGATATGGTGCTAAAGTCCAGAATTACAATGTGGGTCAAAGCCCTTAAAACCCTAGATCTTTGTACTTGATTACTTCACTACTTGATTGATTTCCTAATGTAACTACATGATACCTATATATACTAATTCCCAGCTCCAGAAAAGGGTTTGCGTCGGCCTCAAGAGGTCTCAAACCTCGAAGTAGATGAAACGTGTGAAAGGTCAGCCAAAACATGTGAATTTCCTTTGATCCTTGGAAAAACACGATGCGGATCAGAACTAAGGTTCCTCGATGAAGGTGCATCCTTATGGAATGGTCTCTTGAGCTCTACAAGTCATAGAATAGGTATGCACCCTTGAAAAGCCAAGATTGGTCGGTGAATGTAGATGATATTCTTTTGTGATAACTTTGTACTAGGATCTCCAAAACACTTGAATTATGGATATGATGTAGATGTTGCACTGAATATCATGTATCCTGCTACGTGAGCTTTGATGTAGTAATGTGGTACAATGCAGTATGAAATATTGAGACTGGGTCCGACAGATAACTACTAAAATGCAAACATGAATGCAGATATTTTTGGTTGATGCAAGATTGCTTGAAACTTGGGATGCTCTTGCATCAGAAGACCTTTCATAAAAAATCATAAAGCATTAAGGGATAATTACATAGAAGATAGAGTTACCAAGAAGAAGCACAATCATTCCATAAGATGGGTAGGCTGTGTTAAGGTAGTGGGAGCCATGAAATCTACCAACCATAGTAATGTTTAAAAGGAAAAACAAATCAATCCTAGGTTCTAGAATGCATGGAAATGTTTTCAAGGATTGAAAGTAATGTCCACTATGATGATAATAGTCAGTGGATTTATATGTAGGATTTGTATACCATGATAGTCATGACAAGCAATGTGGTTTTCGAAGGATGTAATGGTTTTGAAACAATCATTTGGATCATTGAGGGATCTATCTAAAGATATTTTTGAGCCACCATAACATCCCACAACTATCAATGAGTAATACATCAAGAACAATACTTAACAATATTGTAAGGGAGATTTTTTAGATGTCTATGTTATTGTTGGAATTTCAATTTGCACCTCTGGTATGCAATTAGAAATGGACAACTCTGCATAGATTAACCGCTCTTCAAATTAGGAGGGGAATCTCCCTCTTTGTTGATGTTGCTTAAAGAAAATAAACTAATACTAATTGCCAATCTTTTTTTTTAGCTAAGAGCACAAGGTTATAAAACTCTAGCGTTGTAGCTGAGATTTTCTCTTTTTGAACTTCAACTACAACTAAGCCTACTCTAATGACACTTTTAACAGCTCAAGTAAACTCAAATATTGAGAGTTAAAACTAAACAAGGAATGATTATTTGACACAAAAATCACATAAAATCACTCTCAACGTACACCTTAAGACTCATTATACTTTTAGATGCAAGCTGAAATAAAGATTATATAAGCATAACACATAAAAAAGAAACCTAAGATAGTAGATCAAAGCAGCAAAGCAGGCATAAGATTTCCTTTCTCAAATTTCAATTAACAAAGATTACACTTCTGGGACAACAAGATTGTAGCAATAACAGGCTTACAATTTTGTGATAAACTAGAATACATTGACACAAGTAACACATGAATTGAACAATATCTTGCAACAAAGGTAGGCATACAAAATTTCTCTTACACTAAGTGAACTGACATTGAATAACAACTTGCAAGTAAAAGTAGGCTCAGTAGTTTGCTATCACAATAACCATTAAAGAAAAATGGGCAAGGTTGCCCTTATTTATACACAAGCAAAGGAGTAGGGAACCCTAAAATCTCCTTACTTTTACAACCAAAACTTGCCAACAAGCAAGATTTATTTCTAAAACTAGAACAAGATAACTATCGAACAACCTATGAAAGCAAAAAAATAGGGAAAGTGTCAACTATTACATTTTGATTATTTATCTTTCACAAAGAATGGATAAGGATGAGATGAGAATAGAAAGAAAGCTCGAAGAAAGCATCCAGTTCACTGTTTCTTTTGAGTTCTATACTCAGAAAATATCATTGCCTCAAAGAGGTGACTCATTTAGGAAACTCAATCCACCAAAAAGTTGATTTGTTCTTGATTTCAAGTGGAGAGTGTTGCATGTTGAAAAATCTTGATTTTTGATTGTAAACTAGACTAGGTTCAGAAACTTTTTTTGCAAAAACTGCTGAAAATAGAATGTTGATTTTCCTTGAAAAAGCAATTTCTCTAAAAAAAGTTGGGCCCTGGATTTTGTAGAGAATCTCGTTCCGAAGAAACCCAGTTGATCAAATTTCAAAAAAGTTGAGAATTTCCCGAAAAAGAGCAAAAAAAGTAGATTCTTGAAAACTTAAAATTTTCCAAAGTTGAAGAGAATCAAGAACTAAGCGGACCCAGATGAATGAATTTTGAAAAAGATGACCCCCTTCCTCTGAAAAAAAATGCCCTGAAAGAATAAAGCATGAAAAAGTGAGCCTCTATGCTTTCCAATCCTGAATCCATGAAGAAAACTAAAAAAGCACTACATTTAAGCCTCCATATCTTGAAAAATAGAAAATTGTATGTTTTCTCCTCTGGATGCCAACCTGTAAAAAGTGAATAATGAAATCCTAAGCCTTCTTTTATAGGTTTTGAGGATAAAAAACACTTTATTTTCCAGCTTTAAATCTTTGAAGCCAATTTTGAGCCAAGTTCGTTGAATGTGGACACTGCATCGAATGATGAATGAGGAAAACTGGAAAAATTTCTAAGGCATTGAGCCTTAGGCTTCCTTCCTGACTAGGAGTGCTTTTCTTTAGTAGACTTAGCCAATTTTCTTGAAATTTTTTACTTTTTTGCTTGATTTTGACCTCATTTTGATCGTCCATTCTGGGTGCCATATTGATCCTATGAATTGACTGATGATATCATTGCAAAGCCTAACCAAATCAGAGAAGATAATTCTGGAGGCAGCGTCTGCTAAAAACATTATTTGGGCCTCCAAAATCATGGGCACCCCTGGTTACCTGGGGCACCCATGGCTCCTAGTGTTAGCCATTTTTTTGATATTCTTCAATTTTTGTGTTTTCAAACCTTCAGATCATGAGTTCTATGATTTTGCATTTACAGATGCTTAAATGGCTTGATGAACTGACAACTGGATTCATTGGATAGCTGAAAGAATTTTGAGGAAGATCTTCTAGAGGTGATTTATCCTGAAAACTGATTCTGAGTGGTCAAAAGGTTGGGCGCTCCTGGCTAGTTGGGGAACCCAACTCCTCCAAAGTTAGATTTTTCTATGATTTCCACTTTCTTTCCTCCATTTTCTCTTCCCGTTTGATCAACAATATCTGATGATTGGAAAATCTTTTGAGTTCATCGTTGATTTTGTTGGAGAGCCTGCTGGAATCTGAAGGAATGTTATGAAGACTGCAAGCCCTAATTTCAAATTTCAGGCACTCAAATCCTCAGGTGCCCCTGGCTACTTGGGGTGCCCATGATCACTAGATATAAACATTTTTTACATTCTTCAATTTGTTGATGATTTCTGATCTTCTGATGAATTCTCAATTCTGACAGTTTGAATGGACCAATGAACTGGCTATCAGATGCATTGGATAGCCTGAGGAATTTTGAGGGGGGTCTTCTAGAAGTGGTTGGCCTAGAAAAGTAGTTTTAGGGTCTCAATAGTTTGGGCACCCCTGGCTACCTGGGGTACCTTTACTACCCAGACTTAGTCATTTTTTAGACATTTTCAAATTTCCACTTTGATTTTTACATTCTACACAATTTTACCTCTCTATTCCATCTGCAATATGTAGTTCTTGACAAATCTAATGAACGCACTAATGGATCCACTGGAAAGCATGCTCAAATCTGAAGAAAATTCCTTAGAGGCAACAAACCCTAATTTTGACTTTTGAATACCCAAAAGCTTGGGCGTCCCTAGCTACTTGGGGTGCCCATGATCACCAGACTTAGCCATTTTTACTTGATTTTCAACCTTCACACTTGATTTTCCATGCTTTGTCCTTCGTTTGATTTGCAACTGTTGGTGACAAATGAATCTGGTGATTGAGCTGATACATCCACTAGATAGTTGGTAGAATTCTAAAGACAATGATCATATTTACAAACCCTAATCTCTGAACTAGGTCCTCTAAAATCGTAAGTACTTCTAGCTACTTAGGGTGCCCAAAGATCCCAAAGATAAAATATTTTTCAATGATTTAACAATTTGTAATTTGCTTCTTTGATGAAACTTCCCCATTCAATTTGAGATTCCAGTTAATAGCTTGATCCAATGGACTTGTTGCTAGATTCACTGCAGAGCTAGAAGGATTCTAAACAAAACTTCTTGGGGAGCACAAACCCTAACTCTGACTTTTGATGCCTTGAAAGGCTAGGCACCCCTAGCTAGTAGGGGAGCCTTTACTCACCAATGTTAGTTTTTTATTTGAAATTTTCAACTTTTCCTTGGTTCTCACTCTTTGCTTCATGCTCGGAAACCAAGGTTGAAAAATATTCTAAGGCATGAATGGATAGGGGCCTTGACTGGGCAGGGGTACCTAGCATCTCCACACTTAGTCAAATTTTCTCAGTTTTCATGATTCTTCAACCTCCTTCATTCGTTATTCGTTCCTCAAGAATTTTTCACCATTTCACAATCTGTGCAATGCTTGAAACCTTGAATTTGGCACCTGGCAGTTGAGCAACCTCTATTGATGAGCTTGGAGCTCTTGATTTGGCTTTTGAAAAATTAGAATAGACCCATTAGAGAAAAACTGATCTTTTGACGATTCTAACTAGACCAGCCTAATGAGGAAGTATTTTAATCCAATCAAAATCAATTTGAACCCCTGGAGTTAGACTTTCTATTTTTAGAAAATTTCCATTTTTAGAAAAATTTGTCGGCATCCATTTGAGAAGAAACCTAGAAAAAGTCTATTTTTAGAAACTTTCTATTTTTAGAAAATTTCCTAAAATTTAGGGTTGAAAAACTAAGATCTAGGTTTTGTAGACAAGGTCACTCTAAGCAGACCCAGGTCCTCGGATTTTGAAAATTTTGTTTTTTTCCCAACATGCATGACATGCAAAATCCCATTTTTTGACCTTTTTGATAGTTTTTTACAAGACGTTTGACCATTTCTTCAAAATGCCTAAATGTAGCAAAAAATTTAATTTTGGGGTGCAACAGTTATCAAGAGTTTCAATGATAGCGATAGTGATAATAATATTTCTTGGGTCTAGATTAATTATACTGGTGAAAGTGTCAGTTATAGTCATTAAGAAAACCTTGGAGACTATACTTATATTTCATGCATGACAAATTACATGATAACAAAGGCAACCTACCAAGGACAATAGTCGTCATGGAAAATAAGAAAACAATACTAGGTAAAGTGGACATCAAAGACATATATTGTGTTGAGCATCGAATGATGATATTTTTTATAGTAATCACAATAATGATAGTCCAAAAGGTTGCATTGAGTCCTCAAAAAACAACTCTATTAATATGGCATGAAATACATTCATCATGATACCCTCAACACTATACACAGTCAAGACATGAGAAGACTATTAGTAAACAATAGTCAATGCAATGATAGTATTTGACTGTGTTCCTCAAGGGGTAGTAACTATACCAAGAATAATGAAGAGTGAAATGGGTTGGATATGAAGTGTCTGCAAGATCTATTATTAAGCCACAATGACCCTCAAATCACAATGTGATTGTGATCTTTGGCTAGGATAGGTTAGGACCCAATCACCTAAAAGGGAAGTATTCTATGTATGATAGAGAGCTTAATAAGAATAGTTATGATTGTGTTCCATGAATATGAGGTATATGGAAATGAAAAATTGATAGAGGATAATAAAGGAGAGATTGAAATTCTATACAACTATTAAAGACATGTTGTGAAAAAATTAGTAACAGTGTATTCAAGTTTGGTATAGTCAAAAGACATGAATATTAGAGACCTATGAGTAATGTTGTTCATCACGAAGAATTTTTAAAAGAAGATTGTCATAAGATAATAACAAAGTTAATATTCGAGGTTGAAAATCATATTCCCTAGAAGGACATATTTATGAGGTATGATAGTCGTACCAAAACAGTGAATTTAACCTATACATATCACTATAGATTAAAGAATTAATGACTATCATAGTGGCGGAACTATTATAACAGTGATAAAGAGGAAGCTAAGAAACAAGGAATAAAGGATAGTTAAAAGGGTAGATACCATGAAAATAAGAGGAAAATTTTGAGGAAAGTCAAAAAGGTTGTCATAGTAGTGTCACAGAGGATAGCCATGTGAGAAATGACAATCCATAGAGGACACCTAAAAGACCTAAAAAGGATAATGTTTACTATACAAATAAATATGATAATGTTCCAAGGTAGAGGATAGAGATAGTGAATAGTTCTGCATTTGAGATAAAGAGTAAGGTTATATATATCATGGTCATACGTCCTATGATAATCTATTATGAAGAGGAAAAAAATCATAGGTGAATATCGAAAGGAAATAAAAGACGGTTTCACACAATGAAAAATACAATATTATCAAGAAGCGAAGTTACAAATAATGGTGGACAGATTCATAGCAATGAAAACATAAATCACTATAAAGGAAATCAAACAACATTTTAGCATGATATTTAACAATGTCATTAAGTTATGATGATGATTGGAGAAATATACAAAGGACTGTCACCATATTATTTGACTAGTTTTCAAGGTCATGAAAGTGAGTTAGTGAAGAATCCATTCAAATGAACAACAATAGATCTATGGAGTGATGGAGATAACAATTAGGATACAAACCAATAAAATCCCTATCAACTACATAGCAGTATTGAGCAGTACAACTAACAATTTAGTATTCAATGGCATCATAAAGAACTATAATGACAAGTAAATCCTTTTCAAGTGGAAGAAAACAAAAGATATGATACATTGGTGATAGTTATAAGTAGACCCTAAGAAATATTGAAGGAACTATTGGGAAATATTTTGTGTCAAGACTCCATAATAGTCTATGATCATGGGCACATAACCATCACAGAAAGCATGATCATTTTATTTTGATATATCATCATGAATACATGATATAGATAAGATATAGATGCCAATAGTAGTTGAAAGATAAATTTTTAAAAATCTTAAACAAAAAGATAACATTAAGGGAGAGGAAGCATTCAAAGACCTTATCCCTATACTACAAAGATATTCTTTTATTTGAGACTCATTCAACATATGCCCTATTATTATGAAAGTGAAAATCAAGGCAATAAGAGTTAGTTGGAGAGGATTAAGGGATAGTTGGAAGCGGTTATGACCACAGTTACAAGAATCCAGGGGGTCAAAGAGTAGATATAGGATTTCATAGAGAAAAAGTAGGAAAAATAATTCAAAGACCATCCTTTTCCAACACTACCTAGGAGCTTTCCAAGAAGTCAAAATGAGGGAATCTTTCCAACACCCAAGTAAGGTCAAGCAGTTAATATAAGACAAGGAAAATTCATTTAGTGGTATTAGATCATGTCCTATATTATCTCCCATGTGGGGATTGAGAAAAGAGGATTATTAGGCTAGAGTTGGGTAGTTCTTTCTAGTTTTTGTTTAAATCTAAGCATTGTAACTTAGAAACATAAACAACAATGTAAAAAGGTTTCATTTTTCAAAAGAGAGCATATTTTCAAATGCACCAATTTTGAACACCTTTTATCAATAAATGCAAGTATTTTTCATTCTCTAATCTATATTTTGTGTGTAATCATGAATGATTAATATGGTTTTTATGATATTATTTGCAATCTTTAAATTTTATGTCTCATTCTCTAGCACCTATATGTAGAATCGTATATATTTTATGCAAGTTATAGGTTGTGTTACTAGTTCAAGTATCTCTTAGTTGTTAAAACATATAATTTCCTTCTAAAACTATAGAAATCTCAACCTTTCCTATGAAATATTTGTTGAACACCAAAGACTGAGGAGGGGGGCATGAAATAGTCTTTTCTTAATCTTTAAAACAATTCCATTTGTAGCTTAAACATGGAATCACATTAATTAAAAGAAGAACATAAAGGAAAGCATGCACCACACAAGGGTACCAATATTTTTATGTGGAAAACCCAATGAGGGAAAAACCACGGTGAGAGTTAACTCATAATATATAAAGCTCACTGCTTACAAAAATTACAATATTTTTTTAATGCTCACTACATAAGGACTTGTGGGCTAAGGCGCCCAACCTTAGGGAAAAATACAAGTACCTTCTAAAGAGACTCATTTCTTGATAGCAAGACACATGAAAATTACAATGAAAACATGAAATTTATTTGCTATAAAAGAAGCATCTAACATATGTTGATGTCACGGTCCCTTTTTCACATAAGTACTTCATATATTAACTTTGCACACTTCATATTCAACATACTACACAATCTATCCCCAATCAATTCATAAATGATTTTTTTCTTCTATAAACACCCTCTACAGCAACTCAAAACCCAATGAGGTCAGCTCCAAGATGACCTTTAGATGAAATATATGATACTAAATAGGTCAGCTCCAAACATATACATTATGAAGTGAAATAAGTTGTGGATCATAACACATGGAATAACAGGGCCTAAAATCATCACAACACATCCTTCAAGTAAAAATTAACTAATCAAGATCAATCATAAATGAAGAAAACCAAATTGTCGTCCCAAACATCAATACCACCAAAAATTCCAATTGTTCATCTTTACACCACCGAAGAGAAATAAAAAACATCATGCATAACAAGAGTTGAATAATTTAGGTAATCCATAGCATCCTTACAACCTTCTCCTAAAGAATTTTATCATCATATCTAGGCACAAATGAAGAAACCCACTGAACATAAAAGAACATAGCATTCTAGACTAACTATGACACATCAACACTAAGGATATTGTACTATGGTTCACCAAAACATTTGAAACACTTATGGATGAATCCATACACCTCTTTGAACATATCCCCAATTCTGTACAACCATATCTATCACTTCGAAGGAATGCAAAGCATTTTGGTAAACTCCTGAGACATATAACTCTACTTTAGTGCAATCCCGAGAATAGTCACATCTAACTCATGAAATTCTAGAAATAACCTCTTTGCTAGCTGCCAAACTTAACTCTAGAACCATACAACTAGAACATGCAATGCAAAGGAATGTGGACTAAAAAATAGGGTCACTAACTTAGGAAAATATGTATTTTTTTGCCTTAGACAACATGCTTTTGAGATATTTTACTTATGATGATCCTATGTCATCATGTGTGCCAAACCATCTCTCTCAAACCTTCCACTATCAATCTATCTCTAATAATTTCTCAATCTCTTTGACTTCTTTACAAAATATTTATATAAACATGACCTCAATTTAACATCAATAACAACACATATTGAGTTGACATCAATCACAACACATATTTCTAATAATCTCCCCCTTTCTCATTGATGGCAACATACATTTATCCCAACTGATAAGGCAATCATCAACACACTCTCCCCCTTTGGAATCAAGGAAAAAGGTAAAAATATCTTCTACTTATTTCAACCCAAAAACTATATGAACTCCCCCTTACTATATGATTTCTACAAAAATACACTCTCTTGAGATTGAGATGCCCCAAAAACTAGTGCTATATGTCTTCAAAAAACAAAAAGATACTGCAATCCTCCATAAAAATATACAGAGAAAAAATTGTCTTATCTACACTTTTGCAAGTCCCTTAGAGGGTAGGATGTTCTTGTAAATTACCTTAAGGTGTGTCAGAGTTGCAACCCAGATTGCTTTTGTTGAGGTAAGAATATAATTTTGATATTCAACCTGCATGTATAAATCCACATCCTCATCCACACTGCTTGGAGCCTTCATCTTTTGATCAACTTTTTCTACTTCAACTACGAACCCAGATAACGATGCAAGCCTCACATTAACTAATTCTCTTAACAAGATAAACTATTTCTTTATTTGATCTCTCTAGTCTAGAAGCAATGACAACTGCACATGAAGATTTTCTAATTGTGCCCTAGTTGATCCATCCTTGTCTTTTGACAAATTATATATCTCGACCATTTGAGTAATTTGTGATTCAGTGGAGTCAATATTATCTTTGATGTTCTTAGTGGAATTTGGTTGTTTCAAGAAAAACAAATATAAAGCAGTGACTTCATCAATACATTCCTTAAACATCTTCAAATTATTTTGCAATTTTTTGTGTGCATTGGCACACCATTCAGATGCATCAGCCATTCTTTTTTCATTTATCTTCCTCAAGGAATATTGTTCTACCTTTTTCTACATGTGAGAGGAATGATATTTGAAAGAATCCACTAAAAGATTCAACTTTTGTTTTGGAGGCAAGGAGGAATCAATGTTTACCTCAAGTAAACCCTCTTGAATCATCTTTACTACATCATCAATTAATCCAATCTTCTTCAAATGTTCCTGTAGAATTTCCTTCCTTGCAGAAGCATGCAAAATATCACCAAGTTGTAACTTACAAAAGTGAGAAATATTTGACAAGTCAACTTGTCCCTCATGAGTAGGAATTTTTAGAAGTTGGAGTGTCACCACAGGTTTAAACTGCATTTGTAAGGTCAATAGTTCCTTAAAGGAATCTGAGGATGAAGAATCCTAACCTATGTCCACATAAGCATCTTGCTTCTCAACAGTCTTCTCTTGTGCATCTTGAACTTTCTCAAGATTAACCTCTTCTTTCCCCTTTTCTTTTTCCATCTCCATATCGGAGACTTCTTGCACTTTATGCACACCAGAGATACCTTCTCCTTGTTGTTTGGAGGGTCCTTGTACTTCTTGCTAACCAGATATATTTTTCTCATTTATATTTTCAGAGGAGAAAAATTATCAAATTCTTATTTTGTTGGGGGCACTGGTACATTCATTTCAACATCAATTTCATGCCTTTCTGGAGGCTCCTGTGAATCAATATCAACTTCACTTTTCAATTCATTAATGATTTTTTTTGTAGCATCTTTAGTTTTACTCTAATTCTTCCTTTTGATGTCTTCATCCATGCTCATCAAAATATATATTATTCTCTTGGTGTGGATCTCCTTAGCTTTTCTTTGGACTGTCTTCTCTTTTTCTTCCTGGGAAATAGGGATCCCAGTATTGTTAATTTCTTGTAATTTTTTTTCTTCATCAGCCTTAATGGCATCTTATCTTCTTTGTCTTAAAGCCTCAGCTAGGTTATCTGAAGCTTTGTCAACAATGTCATTGAAGGGAATGTTTTTCTTCAACATTTATTCAATGACAACTTTTTCAATTGTCTTCTTTTCTTCTGGAGGAACATCCAGATGTATCTCCATTGTATCATTCAATAAACCATATTTAACAATTTCACTAAATATTGCACCAAAATCCAAAGGATCGTGTATGACCGAAGGAGTCTTCTTAGTCTTCTCCTTAGCAATCTTCTTTCCTTTCTTTTTGCAAGGAGATTTCTTCTTCTTCTCCTTGTCTTTTTATCTTCTCTCATCTCTTCAAAATAAAATATTTATCTTCTTCTTCATCATCATCCACATTCACAAGATTAATCTTTTCCATTTTTTCCTATTGCTTAGGTCTTGGCTTCTTCCTCTCTATTTGCATTGGTACCTAAGTAGCAGCCCTCCTTCTACTAGGAGGTATTTGAGTAGGTCTGGAAGGTCTAGGAGAAGTAGCAATGGTAGAGACAGACCTTTTTTTCCTTCTAGGAGCTTGAGTTGTGGCAGAAGTGGTTTGTGATTTTTCTATAGGTCCCTTAGGAGTTCCAGACACCTTTTCCAACTTTGACATCATCTTCCCCACATTCGTCATCTTCTCCACTTTTTCCTCTACCTTCTTCTTGATTATTTTTTTGGTTATCTCATCATATATGTCAAACCTCTCAACAGTGGGATCCCTAGGTTTGTTGAGAAAAATGTCAACATATGCAATCCATTTAGGTCTAAAGACCTCATAAGTCAACTTTTTTATCCATGAATTTATTGGTTCAAATGTATCCATGTAACAATTTTCCTTATCCACCATAAAAGTGATATCATTCTTGTATCTCTCTTCAACTTTTGAGGGTATCTTATTCCTCATTTTAAATTCATTTCGGAATGTTTTAAATGACCCCCAAAACATTATGTCACATTGTTTGGTATCTTAAAAACTATGCATGTGGTCCCTAATCTGAAATGCAACAGGAATATCCCTTCTCCAGAACGAATTCTTCAAACTAGGAAATTCCTTCATGAAATAGAACATGAGACAAATAATCAGAGAGTCATACTAGAAGTTGTAGTGTGTCTCATTGGTTTTCCACAAATTATCCAACAACTGTTGTTGCAAGAGCTCACAAATATCATAATCATTTCCTTCCTTCACCTTCTAATGATCAATGTAGATGGTGATGGTAGTAGAAGAACCTTCCTAGTTTGTGAAATAAACCTTGTATTCAATACCTATCGTGGCATACCAAACCCCTAGGTCTATGATGCCATCCACAGTTAGGGTTCTTTTGTCAAATTTTCTCATGTAAGATTCATAAATTCTTCATTCTTCATAGGCTTCAGTGATGAAAAAGGTCTAGTGGAGCACAACCCAGTCACAACCCTAATAGATTCCTTTGTGATCAAGTAAGGTTGATCAATCCAAAATATATCTTCATGGATTCCTCTTAAAGCAATTCTAACCCATTCATCTTCATAATAAAATTTGGGAAACCCTTCCACGTGTCTAATAATTTTTCCTCTACATTTGCATACTCCAACTTGAGCTGAAAATCATCACCCAAGAGATGATTGCTTCTAAACTCTTCCAAATTAAAATGATTGTACTCATTTAGCTGTGAGTGAATATAGATGTGGACATCTTCAGAATGAATCACATTGATCGAAATGTGAGAAAGTGCTCCATCCTTGTTGACTGCAGTAAAAATGTATGGATTTTTCTTGAATTTTGGCCTTGGCTTCTCAACAACATCAATAACTATTGGTGTAGCCATGATAATACTTTCTAAGACTAGGGTGTTTCAAGAAAATCTAATAAATACTTGTGAATACTATCATTAGGGTTTACACAAAAAATTACTGAAAACCTTCTTCACTTCCTTAGCTCTTGCACACACTTGATATCATTCAAATGAGATCAAATTTGATCAAGTGGGGATTAAATATGCTTCATACCTACCCTATTTTCTTCACATTAAATGTATTTTTGTGCTTGACACAAGCAACTTTTTACTATCCTGAGATATCACAAAGATCCATGATCATTCAACAAACTTTTGGAGAGAGTGTATTTGCTCTAGAATATTGAGCAAACATATCCATGTCACCATTAACCATTATGCTGAATATTTCAGCATCTTATTCTTTACAAGGGTTTGAAAGATTTTCAATTTCAACTCCCCCTAATTCAATACTTTATTCTAGTTACCGGAGGATCCATCTGCACTAGGTAGATGTATGGATTCATCCTTTACTTCACTTTTTTACTTCTTCCATAACTTATTTTGCTGATCAATTTCAATATTCTTTTGAGGAGTAGGTCTTACATTATTTCCCTTGTAGAACTTTGCAATGTGTCCCAGTTTGTTATAATTGTAGCAAGTGACATTAATTTGTGGATTATATTCACTTCTCCTCACATTAGATCTACAATTAGTATCCCTATGACCAAATTTATTGCATGTGTAGTAGTAACCATAGAAGGATTGAGAATTCATATAATTATTCTCATTCACAAAACTATTCCTCATCACTTTACTTATGTATCCATTAGCCTTATGACCAAGTTTGTTGCAAGAATAGTGATGGCCATTAAAGAATTGAGAACTCATAGAATTGTACCTTGGAGGCATAAATGACCTCTGACTCATCTTTCTTCTACATTCAACAACCTTGTGCCCAAAATTATTACAAGAATAACAATAACCTTGCAAAGATTGATTGAACCTGGTAGGGGTATGTTGTCTGGCTGGTCAAGGACCTCTAAATCATTTTTTGTCTATGGACAGGAATGAATCCATCTTCTTTCTTTCTATCTTGATTTTTCTTTGCATCATTGGAGGATATCTTCTTAGGTTCTTCAATACAAGCTTTCTCCTCCCTTGTTCCAGACTTTCCTTCTACTTTGAAGTTATCATACAAGTTTGCAGATGTACTAGTTATGGGACTTTTCCCTTTTTCAAAACCAAGACTAAATTTTTATTTTGATGGATTTTGAGAGTTAATCAACTCATCAAGAATTTTAGAACCTCCTTTTAGTTTTAAATTCTCATCAATTTGTTCTTTTTCTTTTTCCAGCTATTTTCTCAAAGTGACAATCTCTTCCTCAAGCTTTGAAAATTCAATTGCTTTATTATTGAGCTTGATATTCAAGAAATCATCAATCCTCTTTCCTTCTTCAACCTTAACTTTCAAATTAGAGATCACATATACTATCTCCTTGAGTTTATTCTCACATCCTTTACCTCATTCTACTTGATCTTTTAGTTTGTCAATTTATTCTTTTAATTCTCTAGCTTGTGCCTTCAATTTGACAATTGTCTCCTTTGATTTTTTAAACATGTATTCATATTTAAATTTAATGTTCTTGCTTCATCCATATCTTCAAGAGAAAACCAGAGTTCTTCAAAATCTACTTCACAATCATCTAGATTGGTGTCCCAACCTTCAGGTTTCATTGACTCTAGATCTAGTTCTGGATAAAACATATCATTGATCATTGCTTCAGACCCCATGTGTTCAAGTGCATAATATACCTCAACTTTTAGGCTTCTCAAAGGCACTCAGCTCTGATACCAATTGTTTAACATGCCTAGAGATTAAGAGGGAGAGGGTGAATCAGTATTTTCTTAATCTTTAAAATAATTTCATTTGCATCTTAAACATCAAATCACGTTAACTAAAAGAAGAACAAAAATGAAAGCATGCACCACACAAGGAAACCAATATTTTTACATGGAAAACCCAATGAGGGAAAACCCACGATGAGATTTAACTAACAATATATGAATCTCATTGCTTACAAAACTTATAAGATTTTTTTAAGGCTCGTTGCCTAAGGACTTGTAGGCTAAGGTGCACAACCTTACAAAAAGATACAAGGAATTTTTGAAGATACTCGCTACCTAATAGCAGGATACTTGAAAAATATAATGAAAACATGAACATGAACTACTATAAAAGAAACATCTAGCATATGTTGATGTTGTTGTCCCTTTTTCGATTAATTACTTCATCATACTGACCTTGCACACTTCATATTCAATATACTGCATAATCTATCCTCAATCAATTCATAAATTATTTTGTTCTTCTATAAATACCCTCTACAACAACTCAAACCCCAATTGGGTCAGCTCCAACATGACCTTTAGATGAAATGTATGATACTACATAGGTTGCCTCCAAACATATACATTATGAAGTGAAATAAGTTGTAGATCAGAAAACACGGTATAATAGGGCCCAAAAGCATCACAACACATCCTTCAAGGCAAAATTAAATAATTAAGATCAATTGTAAATGAAGGAAACTAGACTTTCAGCCCAAGCAATATCAACACCACTAAAACTGCCAACTGTTCATCTTTACACCAACAAGGAGAAATCAAAAACATCATATGGAAAAAGATGTGAAAAATGCAGGTAATCAACAACAATCTTACAACCTTCTCCTGAAGAATCTAATTAGTATATGCAGGCACAAATGAAGAAACCCACTGAACATACAAGAACAAAGCATCCCAAACTAGTTGTGACACATCAACACTAAGGCATTGTACGGTGGTTCACAAAAACATCTAAAACATGTATGGATGAATCTATACACCTCTTTGAATATATCCCCAAGTCCACACAATCATATCTATCACTCTGAAGGAATGCAAAGCATTCTGGTAAACTTTTGAGACACATAACTCTGCTTTAGTGCAATCAAGAGAACAGTCACATCTAACTCATGAAATTTTGCAAACAACCTCTTTGCTAGCTACCAAACCTAACTCTAGAACCAAAAAACTAAAACTTGCAATGTGAAGGAATGCGGGCTTAAAAATAGGGTCACTGACTTAGGAAAATATGCAATTTTTTCCTTAGACAACATGCTTCCAGACTATTTTTCTTATGTTGATCGTATGTCATCATTTGTGTCAAACCATCTCTCTCAAATCTTCCACTATCAATCTATCTCTAATCATTTCTCAACCTCTTCAATTTCTTTACAAAATATTTATACAAACATGACCTCAAGTTGACATCAATGACAACACATATTTCCAACAATATTGATGTATAAAGATGTAAAAACTTTGATTTGTTCATAAACCAGCCTTTTCATTGAACAATTGTGTGTCAAACCAACATAATAAGCTCTAAAACTTTTGGTTTTTCACCTCAATAGGTCCTAGATCCAATTTTTATGTCAATTATCTTCCCTTTTTCTTAGAAAATAGTAGTATAATTTAGTTTAGGTCGTGCATCAAGGGAACCAACCCTCTCTAGAGATTCATCCTAATCTATAGGAAACCCAAAATCCTCAAGACGTTTCCATGCTATCAATTGAGGAGAGAGTCAGCATATCACTCTCTCTAGAGCACACTCAATATTCATAATAACTTTTTGCATGCCTAGTGGGACTATTTGAGATATTATAATTCATCATTTACTTCATTTTCTTATTGATATTGGTATGTATATCAATAATTTCTACTTGTTGAATCATTTCTAACATACCTAGAAACTCTATCACTTTGGTTTTAGAAGATTTGGTGAAAAAGTGAATGAGAAGAATACAAACAAGGGAAATTTTAGATACTTTTGCATATTTACAACTATCACCACCCAAGAGAAGAGGGAGAACAATCCCAAAAACTACAAGTTCAACAGTAAGAACACATTCCACACCTCCCCCCTTGTAGGTCTTTCCCTTATACTTTTTAAATCAAGCACCTATGATTCCTATGGCTATACCTAGGAATTGAGCCTTTTCCCCATTTAATGGGGGTAGCTCATTGAACTTGGCTCAACTTGATGAAATCCCCATGACTATCCTCAATGGTATCCCATTCTTCTTTGGAGAATATCAAACCACTCTCATTGAGCACATAAAATATGTAGAAAACATGTGCACAATCCACCATATAACTAAAGAGAATGTTGCAATTAGGTTCTTGGTTGCCTCATTAAAAGGGAAATCTCTACACTGGTTTAGAATTCTAAGAGTCAACTTAATTAGCATATGGGATCAGCTAGGAGAAAAAATGTGCAAGAAATTTGAAGACAAATCAAACCATTTTCCTTTGGTGGAGCAACTGACTACAATCAAGAGAGCTCCACATGAGCATATGTCTGACTTCAACTTTCCTTTTTAGAAGACATGGGACAATTTTCCACAGTCGGTAAGACCATCACCTGAATATAAATTCTTGCATTACTTGAGAGCATTAAATAGTGAAATATTTGTACTAATCCAATCAATGGGTGGAGCAACACTCCCAAATGTATATGAGGTTTTTGTTAGAGTTAAAAATATCCTCATACAAGCTAGTAAAATTTCACCAAGGCCTCTTATGCCCATATTTGTAAAAGTACAACCGTCTATACATTCTCAAATACTTTTGATTGCACCCATACCAACACCTATCAATCAAGTTTCTACTCAAGATAAGTCTACTCTAGCCCAGTCAATTGAACTCCAAGAGGTAAAAAGTCTTCTCCAAACATTTGGAAATGAATAATTAGTAAACCTTAAGAGGAAACTAACACAAAATTACAATCCTTACCAAATGCCATATCAACTTAATCATCCTAATAGGCCTCCATTTCAATGAAATTCCCAAGGCCAAAGGTAAGTTATGAATGTTAGACCATTCCAAGCCTATAATTGTATTACTGCCAACACCTCTAGAGAGATAGTGTCTATACAAAACAACTTCCCACAAGACTACAAATGGTGATTTCCTTACAATCAATCACATAACCAAGCTTCATGTTCCAATGGTGCACTAAACCAAGGTTTAATGATGCAAAACACTTCAAATATGCCTCAAAATGTGACTAACAAGGTACCCTTCAAGAAAAAAATTAGAATGATTTGACTATTTTGAATTGGAAAGGAGAATAATTTTGTAGATTTAACCAATTGAAAGGACAAAATCAATCCTATTCTTCAATTGCAGCCAACACAAGAGCAAAGAAAAGAGTTATAAAAATGGGGCAGCCAATTGATAAGGGGCCTTTCCTTGCTTCTCTAATGAACCAAGCGGTTTTTGGTCCATATTCTAATCCAAATATGTAATTATTCCAAATAAATCAATTTGCAACAAGGAGCATCCTAAAATCCAACGTCCCATTTAATATTTTGGAACATATGAAGAAAAACAATGTTAATATGTCCATGTGGGAGTCATTGTCCATTATTGGAAAAAATACCTTTTGCAAGCTACCCTATCAAACCTTAGTGTGTCAAATGAGTCCTCAAGAAATCAGCCAAAGGTTGTGCTTACAAATGCACCTTCATCCAAGAGTAGACAAAAACCAAGGATGCCAAACCACATCCTTTTATGTCTCTTTAATCATTGGAAATAATCTAGTTCAACTCTACATGATAGACTTGGGGGTAAGTAATTCAGTCATGCCCAAACAAATAGCTGAGAAACTCGGTCTTGAATATGAGCCTCTTGCAAAGGAGTTGTAAACTAGTTGGAACAACTACAAAAAAAATTGGGAGTCATCAAATGGTTGAGCCTAATATTGCATACCTATCCAAAATTCTCCATCCCAAAATATTTCTTTGTCATATACCTCCCACTTTACTTTTCCTTGTGCTTATCTAGAGAATTCACAACAAATATTAGAGGTTACTTGTCATCTTATTGGTCACACATGTTTTTTAGAACTATATATGACGCCAAATTTACCATAAATCAGAACCCATTGCCAAGGATCACATAGAGTGTTATGTCCCAAGTGTTGTCAATGCAAATTGCACTATTTTTTACCAAGAGGAGCATCTTTCTATCCAAGAACCCAACACCCATATAAAAGACATACTTGATTTATTATTTGATCAGTGGGGGAATGAAAATCATGAGGTTGATCCATACAAACATTTGGAAGAGGTAGGTCTTGGTATCTATTATATGCATGAAGAGAATTCCTTTGTACCTAACCTTGTGAAGGATGATGAACAACAGTGTAATGATGTTTGGAAAATGTACTTTGATGGGCCTAGAAGAAAAAATGGAGCTGGTGGAGGTGCAATGTTAATGTCTTCAAAAGGTGAAAAGTACTATTTAGCTTCCAAGTTTCAGTCTAGTTGACCAATGATGCATCTGAGTATGAAAGTATTATTCATGGTTTACAATTGTATAGAAAGAAGAAGATAAGTTTTTACAAGTTTTTAGTGAGTGAGTTGATTGTTAACCAGGTAAGAAGATTACATGTGACAAAAAATGATTTTCTAAAGTCTTACAAGCATAGGGTGTGGGATATTATTGAATATTTGATGTTTTAAATGTGTTGTTCATCCCTAGAGAAAAGAATAAATGTGCTAATAGGCTAGTCATCCTAATAGGTTAATATAAAATTCCTAACGATATCAAAAATGAAAAATACAGCAGCATGTTAAGGTGGTCATCCATCCCTGATAATGTTGTCCATTGGAAATTTTTTGATAGTGACCAATAGATTATTAACTTTTTGGGATAAGAAGTTGAGTTCTCAACTAGGAATTAGGATAAATTATAGTAGCAATTAGAAAGGTTTGGATAAGACGTTGAGTTCGCAACTAGGAATTAGGATAAGAAGTTGAAGTCTAACAAACTGCCAAAAGGTTTGGTCACTTTGGAATCTATTTTTAGTATTGATGATCAAGTTAGAAAGGGAAAAGTAAGCATGAAGACCAAGAAAGAACACTATGAATAAGTTGTCATCTTCAAAGAAAAACTCCTCAAACTTGGTAAGCATGGAGATCAAGCAAGAACATTATGAAGAAGTTGCCATCTCCAAAGATAAACTCCTCAAACTTGGCAAGGTATGTACAATAGAAGAAAAGCATACTTTTATTCAACTTTTTCAAGAGTATAGTGATGTTTTTTCTTCAACTTTTTCTTGAGAGTATAGTGATTTAAAATATTTTGATCCTATTTTAGCACAACATACCATTTATTTAGAGTTTAATTCTAAACCTGTGAGGTAAAAAGAAGACCTTTGAATCCAATAATTGAGCCTCTTATGAAAACATAGTTGAACAAATTGATAGAGGGCAACATTATATTCGCTGTCAAGTACACATCATGGGTCTCCAACTTAGTACCTATGAGAAAAAATAATGGAGAGATAAGGCTATGTGTTGACTTTAGTGACTTGAATAGGGATTCTTTAAAAGATCATTATCATTTGCCCTCAATGGAACAAATATTGCAGGTTGTTTCAAGTTCAAAATTATTCTCTCTTCTTGATGGTTATTCTAGTCAAAACCATATTTTGGTCAAGGAAGAAGACCAATTTAAAACAAAATTTACTAATAAATGGGGGACCATGACTTACAGAAATGTTCCCTTTGGTTTTTCTAATGTAGGGGAAACATTTCAAAGAGCCATGGACATGGCATTCCAAGGATTGATGAACAAGATTGTACTTGTATATCTTGATGACATAACAACATTTTCAAAAGACGCTAAGGATCCTTTTTCTCATCTAAGGTGGGTTTTTGATAGGTGTGGGAAGTTTGGAGTCTCATATAACCCAAAGAAGTGAATTTTTATTATTCATGAAGGTAACATCCTTTTCCATGTTGGGTAAAAAGATAGTATTGATATTGATCCTGATAGAGTGAGTGTCATATTATCTTTTTCTTTTCCAAGCCACAAGAAATGATTGTAAAGTTTTTTAGGAAGAATTAAATTTGTAAGGATATTTATTCCTAGCTTTTTAAGTCTCATGAAACCACTAACCTCAATGTTGAAAAATAACATGCCTTTTAGTTGGACAAGAGAAGGAAAAAATAGTTTTGAAGAAATCAAACAAGCCATAGCAGAAGCACCCACCCTCATAAATCCTCTTTTTTCCAAGGATTTCATTGTGTATGATTTTGGAAGCATGGATACCATCTCAGCCATGTTGGTAGAAAAAAATTAAGAAGGTTTCAATCATCCAATAGCCTTTGTTATCCAAGGTTTGGAGGATTATAAATTCATTTTTTGAAAACATATACTTTCTATTATAATAAGTTTGAATAAATTTAGGCATTTAGTTTTAAATAACAATATTAATAATTTATTTTGAGCAAGGATTTAAATGAGAAGAAGGTTGGTTGTATAATGAAGGTAATGGACTATTATGTTGAAATCAAGATTACAAAGCTGGTTATAGGTAAAGGTTTGTGTGAGAAGCTAGTTGCAGGTTTAGAAAATGATGAAGAAAATGTTGAGGAGGTTTTCATAGTTTTCCAAAATGACACACAAACAACTACATCTTCCTCTTACACAAGTTGGACACAAGATATGGTGACCTTCCTTCAAAAAGTAGAATTCCCACAAGGATTGGATAAAGAAAAAAGAAGGTATTTCAGACTTCAATTCATTCCTTATGTGCTCTTAACTGGTGTTTTTTTCAAGAAATATTTTAGTGTATTTTTATTAAGATGCATTGAAACTAATGAAATTGATAATATTTTGCAAGAATTTCATGATGGGGCAGCAAGAGGGAATTTTTCTCCAAGAGAAACAACACTAAAAATAATGAGGGTGGGTTATTATTGGCCTATCTTATTCAAAGATGCTCATGTATGGGTAATAAAATGAAAGAAATGTGTATTTTTCACAGGTAAACAAAATATTTCAGCCTTTCCTTTGTATCCTATTCAAGTAGAATATCCTTTCATGATGTTGGGTTGAGCATGGTGGTTTACCTAACTAGTTCACCTAGTAGGCCCTATTCACATGTTAAGTTTACTTAGGTCCTAGGAATATTTCTAGAAATCTTAGTTGGCATTAGATATTATCTTACGTCATTTACTTCTTGTGTCCTAGTTAATTTAATGTTTGTTGTCTCATATCATAGGATTTAGACGCTTTTCATGATCTTATCTAATCCTATGTCTCATCTTGGCTATATAACCAAGGGGTATCATTTATGAATAAAATCAATTGTAATCTATCATTTGAATCCTTTGATAGAATAGCATTACTCTCTCATAGTTGATCTCTTGTACTTTCATAGAAGTTCCTAGATCATAGATGGCTACAATCTCCAGCCAAATCTTGCATGGTATAGAGAATTATATACTAACTCTTACACATGAAATTGGATTTGAATTTCATATGATTCATTAACCCGCCTTCAAGTGCAAGCCATAATTGGGTGTTAATTAGCCACCGATTATTTCACAAGGTGGACAAAATCCATAGCACTTAAGGAAGTAAATGAAAGTGGAGTCCTATATTTCTATGAAAACCTTGTCACGAGATTTAGTGTACCTAATTCTATCATATTAGACAATGCAATGTCTTTTTTGGAACCAAGGTATGTGATTGGGTAGTAAAATGTGGTGCTTATTTGAATACATCCTCAAATTACTATCCTCAAGGAAATAAAGTAATTGAGTCCACCAACAAGAACTTAATCGGGATCATCAAAAGAAAATTTGAGGATAACCAAAGATCTTGGCATACCAAGTTGGAATCATCCTTATGGTCTAATAGGATAATTCCTAAGATATCAATTAGAAACTCACCATACATGTTTGTATATGTAAAAGAGGAAAGGTTGTTGATACCTCTTTAATTTCTAGCTCTTGAATTGATTAATCAACCAAAGATGATGAAGGCCCAATGTTAATCAAGTTTGCAAAACTGATAGAATTGGAGGAGACAAGGTATCAAGAAATGAAAATAATGGAGCTTCACCAAGCTCAAATAAAATAAAAAAATCACAAGAAGGCAACCCCAAGGGTTTTCAAGAAAGGGTACGTTGTCCTCAAGTGGGATGATCTAAATATTAGGCCTAGAAAATGCACTAAATTTGACTCAATGTGGAGCAGGCCTTACATGATTTATGAGTTCAAACAACATAATGCATTCCAGTTGTCCAAACTAGATGGAGAATATTTTCCTATCCTATTCAATGGGATACACCTCAAATATTATTATTGAGGTGATGATACATAATTTTGTACATATTATGATAGGTTTTTCAAGTTGAATAAGTGTTGTTGCGCATTATTTTAGTTTATATATTTTCCTAAAAGTGTTGATGTATGGGCAGTTATATGTTGTTTTGAGCCTTTTTCAGACAATTTGTTGTTTTCTTTATTATGTTTCGGTAACTGTTCAAGAGGTGCTAGCAATTATTTTCAAGTCTAGTCTATGTCTCTTTTCAGTTTGTTTCAAGTCTTCTCGACTCTTTTTCCCAATGGTTAGTCTAAGGTTGTTGGTCTTAAATTCTTAGTAGGAAAGCATCCTATAGAGGTCATCAAATATGTTAACATTTTGTGCCACCTTTCCCCAAAAAATAGAATCCTTAACTCAAATCTAAGTTTTAGAGGTCTTAAATTCTGAAGAAAGAAGCAAAAATATTTGCAAATGGGTCTTAGGTATTCCAAAAAGGTGAAAAATTAATTCTCATGCCAATCACCAAAGAGAGAAAACTTAGGTTTTATGTTTTCTTTCCTTTCACCCATGTAGCATGAGGAGTTAGGATTTTCTATTATGTTTGCATCAAAAGAATCCTCCATTTTTCGCTTGAGACTAGTAGATGATTGCTCCAATTATGACTCACGTTGCAAGGGCATTGAAAGAGTCCATCTCTAGGTTTGGCATGGAATTTCCTTGTTTCCACCAATATAGCATGTTGTAGATATCAAGAAGAGAGCATGGACATGTTACCAAGAAGAAGGAGCTTGCAACAAGTCATTCACGCATGTTCAAAAAAATTCCATAACACAGATTCAATGTGGTTCCATGCATACTACCAAGTATCCTCTTATAGCTTTGTGAGAGCTTGATAAAAGAGTTCATATATACATTAAAAACATGTATAATACTTCTATTGTGTAAGGTTTTTCTCCTTTTTCACATGATTATCTACATTTTTTTATTTTTTATTGAATATATGTGTCAAAATATGACTCCCAAATTTTATTTAGTCAATAAGACATTCATTATAGGAGAATAGGTGTTATGACAGAAGAAAGACAATCTCAATATACATTGAGACACTAGTATTTTTAATAGAAATTAAAGCTTTACACACTGACCTACAAGAAAAGTTCATGAATGATAGTCAAAAGATAGAACTAGGAAGGGAAATAGTAGAGCATGCACAACAAAAGACACATTCACAATAGTCATCAAATGGCATATATAGGGAAGTGGTCTCCAAACAATGTAAGTTCCCATGTGACCATTGATAGTCATGACATGAAAGAGGATTTTGTTCCCTATGTGAAGACTTTTCATAAAACTCATAAACTATTAAGGGATACTTACATAGAAGAAAAATTTACCAGGAAGAAGCACAGTCATTCCATAAGACATGTAGCCTATGTTAAGGTAGTTGGAGCCATGAAATCTACCATCAATATCAATGTTTAAAAGGAAAAAATAATCAATCCTAATCTCTAGAATGCATGACAGTGTTTTCAAGGATTGACAATAATGTCTACTGTGATGAGAATAGTCAATGGATTTATATGTAGGAGTTTGATGCCATGATATTCATGACAAGAAATGAGGTTTTTGAAGAATGTAAGGGTTTTGAAATAGTAATTTATATCATTGAGGAAGTCACCTAAGGATCTATGTGAACCACCATAGCATCCCATAGCTATCAGTGAGTAAGGAATCAAGAACAATAGTTGATAGTGTTATAAATGAGGTTATTTTAGTTGTCTATGTTATCAATATTTTTAGAGACAGTGGAGGTGATAACAATATCTCTTGGGTCTAGATTAGTTATATTGGTGAAAGGGTAAACTATAGTCATTAAGGAAACCTTGGAGAGTATACTTATATTTCATGCATGTAAAAGACCTTGCATGACAATAGAGTCATCCTACCAAAGACAACAACCATCATGGAAAAGAAAAGGATAGTACTAGGTAAAGTGGACATTAAAGACTTGTATTATGTTGAGAACAAAATGATGATAGTTTTTTATAGTAATAATGGTAATGGCATTCCAAAATTTTGCATGGAGTCTTGAAAACACAACTCTATTAAGATGGCATGAAAGACAATCATCATGAGACCCTCAAAAAATACATAGTCAAGACATGAGAAGATTTTTAATAAATGGCAATTAATGCAATGAGAGTATGTGATAGTTTTCTTCAAGTGGTAGTAACTATGACAAGCACAATGAAGAATGAAATGGGTTAGATACGAAGTGTTTCCAAGATCTATCATTGAGCCACAATGACCCTCAAATCATAGTGTGATAGTGATCATTAGCTAGGATAGGTTAGAATCCAATCACTTAAAAGGGTATATGACAGAGAGCTTAATGACAATAGTATGATAGTTTTTTCATGAAGATGGCAGTCCATATTACATGAAGATGATAGTCCATATTACATATTAGGACTATGATAAAACAACCATGAGGTATATGACATTGAAAAATTGATAGAGGACAACAAAGGAGAGATTGGCATTCTATAAAAGTACCAAAGAAACCTTGTGACAACATTGATAATAATATATTCAAGTTTGGTATAGTCAAAAGACATGAATATTAGAGACCTATGAGTGTTTTTGTTCATCATGAAGAAGTTTCAAAAGAAGACTATCATAGGGCAGTCACAAATTCAATATTCAAGGTTGACAATAATAATCCATAGAAGGATAGTTTTATGAGGTATGATAGTCATACCATAACAATGCATTTAAATTATACATGTCACTAATGGTGAAGAATTCATGACTGACATAGTGGCAAACCTGTTATAACAGTGATAAAGCGGTAGATACGAAACAAGGAACAAAGGACAATTAAAATTGTAACCATCATAAAAAATAAGAGGACAATGTTGAGGAAAGTCACAAAGAGTGCCATAGTACTGTTACAAAGTACAACCATGTGAGAAGTGATAGTACACAAAGGACACCTCAAAGACATACAAAGGACAATGTTTACTATATAAAGCAATATGATAATGTTTCAAGATGCAAAGGACAAAGATAGTGAACAATTCTATATTTGAGGTAAAGAAAGTGTAAGGTTCAATAGCACAGTCATATTTCTTGTGATAATGTATCATGAAGAGGCATGAAATCATAGGTGAATAGCAAAAGGAAAGAAAAGAGGGTTTCAAATAATGAAAATACAATATTTTCAAGAAGTGAAGTTACAAATAATGGTGGATAGATTCATAGTGATGAAAATCTAAACCATTGTAAAGACGGTCAAATGGTAGTTTAGCATGATAGTTGGCAGTGTCATTAAGTTATAATGATGATTGGAGAAATATACAAAGGATATTCATCAAATTTTTTAACAAGTTTTCAAGGAGTCATGAAAGTAAGTTAGTGAAGAATCCATGAATGAACAACAATAGACCTATCAAGTAGTGGAGATAATAATGAGGATACAAACTAGTCAAAGCCCTATAAAATGCATAGAAGTGATGAGAAGTGCCACTAACAATTTAGTATTCAATTACATCACAAAGAGCTATGACAAGTAAATCCTTGTCAAATGGAAGAAAACAATGAGATATGATGTACTAGTGATAATTCTAAGGTCGACCCTGAGACATATTGAAGGAAGTATTGAGAAATATGTTAAGTCTGTCAAGACTCCATAATAGTCTATCATCATGGAGACATAACCATTACAAAAAGAATGATCATTTCCTTTTGATAGAGCATCATGAATATAGGGTATAGAGAAAATATAGATTCCAATAGTAGTTGAATGACACATTTATTAAAAATTTTAAAGGAGGAGATAGCATTTAAGGGGGAAAGAATTCAAAGACCTTATCCCTATTCCACAAAGAGATTCTTCCACTTCAAACTCATTCAACATATGCCATAATATTATGCAAGTGATTGTCAAGATAGTAAGAGCCAATTGGAGAGGATTAAGGGATAGTTGGAAGCACTTATGAAAGAAGTTGCAAGAATCCATGGGGTTAAAGAGTCGATATAGGATTTGATAGAGGAAAATTAGGTAGAATAAGTCAAATACCATCATTTTCCAACGCCATCTAGGAGCTTTCCAAGAAGTTAAAATGAAGGAATATTTCCAGTGCCCAAGTAAGGTCAAGTAGTTAACGTAAGACATGGAAAATTCATTTAGTGGTATTAGATCATGTCCTATGTAGAGCTTCCCCTAATGTCTAATTAACTAGTGTAGATGATCATACACACAACTCAATGGACCTATAAATACTATATAAGCAATTCATTATTCAAGAGATGGCTTCATTGAACTATCAATCAAGGAGTTGTAGGGTTTAGATGATGGTGGCAACATATATGCATTCAAGAATCCTAGACGTCCTACATCAGTTGAGTATAGATAAATTGAACATAGATAAATGCATCAAAGGCTTTTAACCAAAATTAACTTTTATCTTCAAAACAAAGTAAGCAGATACTAATAACTATTTAATTGCTACAGGTTCTTATCACTTAATAATTGTTTATGTTGCAGCATGTCCTAGTTCAACTAACCTTCTGAAGTATTAAACAAAATATAAACTAAAGACTTCCAATTCAAAATTTACAACACAACATTCATAATAACATAAATTGAAAACTATAAATTAAACCTATAATGCATAATCTAATTAATCAACTAAACTAATGTGGCTCTGCAATACCTCAAATGGCCATTTCTTGAGTAGATGCATCCACAAGATCTTTAATTACTCACTCAAGAAAACATGCTACTAAAATATATTCTTTTTTATTATATTTCAATCATACACAGAGCTTTTGAGCAGAATCTAATAGAAAATTTTACTCAGTCTAATACATGCAAGATCTAGTTGTCCTTCTCGGTAGGGTACCCTACTATATAGGGTCTGTAAGATTCCATATGAATTGTAAACAAACTTAAAAGTAGATGTCAACTCTCCCATAAAAAATTGGAAGAGGACTAGGTTTTTCTAGAATATAAAATAATAACTAGCAAAAAAAGAGTGCAGAAGTTGAATAAGGACTTAGCACTTAATTAAGATAACAATTATAAACTGGAAATGTGCCCTAACAAAGCAAGTTCCTGTTATAACTTCTATTCCTTATTGGAACAAACTCCTTTCTCCTTCATAACTTATTAAAAGATGGAGTGACACTTGGCTATCCATGATCTTGTCCTTAAATTATCGCCTAAATCTTATTTTGAAAGTGTGCTCGTGTTGTAACAAATCAACTCCTTTCTCTACATCGAACTATCATCCCTCTACTACGGGTTGACAAGCCTTTTGTTGTGAGTTGACAAATTCTTCGCTACAAGGGTTATTCCTTATTTATTTAAGGCAATTTTATTGCTAATAACTATGATTAACATGATATTCTACTAGACTCACAAACATTCAAAAGTTCACATACACATTTATTAATATAACATATATCAACTTCAAATGCTTTAAAATGATTAAAGCATATAAAAAAGGTTTGGTAATGTCTTTGGAGTTTAGCAGAAACAAGATAAAAATAGGAAACTACAGCAAGAAATTTGGACATTTTATGGCTCATCATCCTATATTCTCTCCTATGTGGGGATTGAGAAAAGAGGACACTTAGGCTAGAGTTGTACAATTCTTTCTAGTTTTTAAAAATCTAAGCATTGTAACTCAATAGCAGAAACAACATTGTAAAAGGTTTCATTTTTCAAAAGAGAGCATATTTTCTGACTTGTACCAATTTTAGACACCTTTTATCAATAAAGACAAGTATTTTGTCTTCTCTAATATGCATTTTATGTGTAATCATGAATGATCGATATGGTTTTTGTGATATTATATGCAATCCTTAAATTTCATGTCTCATTCTCCAACACCTATATGTGCAAAAACATATATTTTATGCAAATTATAGGTTATGTTACTAGCTCAAGTAGCTCTTAGTTGTGTAAAAATTTGATTTCCTTCTAAAACTATTAAAAATTCCACATTTCCTATAATATATTGATGTATAAAGATGTAAAAACCATGAGTTGTGCATGAACTAGCCTTGTCATTGAACAATTGTGTGTCAAAACAATAGTATAAGATCTCAAAAAAATTGTGTATCACCTCCGTAGGTTCTAGATTCAATTTTTTATCATTTATCTTTCCTTTTCCTCAGAAAATAGTAGTATACGTTACTTTAGGTGAGACATTTAGGTGAGACATCAAGGGAACGAACCCTCTTCACATATTCATCTTGATCTATAAGCAACCTACAAGCCTCGAGATGTTTCCATGCTATCAACAGAGGAGAGATTCAACATCTCACTCTCTCTAGGGTGTACTCGGTATTGATAACAATTTGGTATTTTTTAAGCATCTTGGAAATGGATTTAGTCTTCTTTACAAAATTTGACACAAAGCTCCAAAGGAAATTGATATAACCAAAGAAAGATTGAATGCCTTTAATTTTTTTAGAATGAGGAATATTTTCAATTCAACCACTCTTTTAGGATTGTTTATGGTTCCATATTTAGACACAATATGACCTAGAAATTTACTCTTTTTAACCCCAAATATACTTTTTAGCATTTAGGGAGATACCATATTTCATACATATTCTCAAAATCTTTTTCAAATGATCATAGTGGTCCTCAGCTTTCTGTGAAAAGGTTATCAAATCATCTTAATAAACCTCCATTAAAATATGAATTAAATCATAAAATGCTACATCCATGGCCCTTTGAAAAGTAGATCCAACATTGGTTAAACCAAAAGGCATATGGATATACACATATTTCGCCCATGGAGTAGTAAAATTTATTTTGCACTACTCTAACTCTTTAACTTTTACCTAATTATAACCAAAGAAACCATTCATCATAGATAATAGTTCATAGCCAATTACCTTTTGTAGCATTGGTTCCATATTTGATGATGGTTAGTTGTCTTTCAAAGAAGACATGTCTAGGTTCTTGAAATCCCCATAGAATCTAATGCCACCATTCTTCTTTCTTACGGGGACCAAACTAGACACCCAAGTAGAATATCTAATTGGCTTAATTATCCCACCATCCTTGAGTTTGATCAGTTCTTGTTGTATCTTCAATACTAGAGTAAGATTAATTTTCCTTTTCTTTTGTCTGAAAGGCTTAGCATTCAATTTCAAAGGGATTTCATGTTGTAACGAGTCCTCTCTATAACCCTTGAAATCATCGTATGACCATGCAAAAACTCTACAACATTTTTTCAACAAAGTGATAAGCACAACCCTAATCTTAGGATTCCTCTTCTTCCCAATGCAAACCTTTTTGGGTGATGAATCTATTCCTAAATTGTTTTCCTCTAGATATTTTTCATGCATTGTGGCATGCTTACCTATGTTCCTATCGACCCCATCAAATAATCTTTCTAGGGTAGCCAGTCCCTTTGGGATCTTATTGGTCTTTAATTTAATGATCTCATTTCCAAAGATAGTTTCCTTTCCATCAATATTTTCAACAAAATGTTGGAAATATATCTCTTGGTTGTGGTACTCACCTATACAATTGAGAATTTTAAAAATATCATGATCATTAAAGACTTACCAATGGTAAATGTTGTCAAGAACAAATGGTCTTGTCAATATTTCTACCTTTGAAATTCCTACTAGTGTCAAGTCTTTTGATATGATTGCTACATTAGCTAGGAAATCAATAATAGCATTGATCTTTTACTAGACCCTATCAATAGAGAATACATCAAAGTTCAAACAATTCTATAATTTCTCAAACATTCTATATTTCTTAAGAATTTTATTCTTGGAAGCATATATTGTTGGAGATTTCTTGGTGTTGTCATTAATGTTCTCATTGATGTCAACCTCCAGTATAGTCGAGGAGATTATTGCACTATGTTGGGTTGCACTATGTTGGCATTAGTGTTGTGATTTGATGTCAATATCTAGAGTGATCATGTTGAGAATTGTTTGTGGTATTGAGCAGGTGTTGTGGATGTTGTAGATATGTTGAGCAGGTGTTTGTGGTGTTGCTTACACAGCTGGTTCACTTGGTGTCCAAGTTCTTTCGAGAAAATTTGAATAGAAGAGTGTACAATGTGACAGAGGTGTGTTCAGTGTTGTGCTCCACATTTCTTCATGGTTGAAGATATACTTGTGTTGTTTGGATGTGATGATCAAAGGTATTCAAAGGTGTTATATCCAAAGTTTCAGGTTTTGGATCGTGTGGCAGTGGAAGTTGTGTTTGACAGTGTGTTTCCTTGTCTATGAGAAATGAGATTGATCCATGTTTCTCCACGTTGTGGTTTCCTATGTTGTGGATTTGGGAATGTGCTTAGATTGTTTGTATCTACATTTTGATGGACTATTTGGTATTTAGTTATTTCGCAAGCTTGGATTCATAAGTTGTGTTTTGTGGCAATATGGTTGGTTGCACAGAATGAAAGTGTTCTTCAGTTTCAAGTGGTTGCGGCAATATTTTTGAATATTCTGATGGTGTTGGAATATTCTTGGATGTTGTTAAGTGTTGTTGTGGTCCACATGGTATTTTTGGACCTCGAAAGGTGTATGTGGTGGCTTGTTAATGTTAGTGTAGGTTTGGCCGACCTAGCATGCTAGCACTAATTGTGGAGGTTGTTTGTTGTTTATGGAAGCATGGTGAAGCATGTCAATATAGATTTGGGTCCTACTTAACCCTTAGTGTGGTCTTCCTTCACTTCTTTCCACTGCAAAAATGTTTGGTGTCGACCTATTTAGTGGTTGCACATTTGAGGTGCATATGTTTCATTGAGGCCAACATTCAGAAAAATTTTGAGGTTGTGGAGGATATATAAGCAAGGTTAGTTGTTGAAGAAGTGTGTGATATGTGGTGTGGTGTGAAATGATGTGAATGTGATCAAGTGTGGCAATCTGAGAGCGAGCTTAAATGTCTACCAGATATAGTGAGGTGTCTACACTTTCAATGTGTCTAAAGTTGTTGGAGGCAACGAGCCGAAGGTTGCAGATGGTGCAGAGCTACAGTGGTGGATTTTTCATGTTGCTCTAAGATAGAGAATCTCTTTATAACAATCTTCTTCTATTCTTTCTTTCGAACAATGAGTCCTTTGGGAAATGAGCCCTTGGAAGTGATCCATTCTTCTCTTTTGGGAAGTGAGCCTATTGTGTGTTGCTCTTCATATATATGTGAACTAATCATCACCGTGGTTTTTCCCTTATTAGAGTTTTCCACGTAAATTTGGTGTTCTCTTGTGTATGGTGTTGAAGGTGTTTATGTTTCATTTGTTTACATTCCGATGATGATAATAAAGGTTTCGTGGTAAATGAAGGTTTAAGGTTTTAATGTACAACTAATTCAACACACACCGCCCCCTCCCCTTAGTTTTCCTATGTGTCTAACATATCCTTCTCTTTTGATACAACCAACTCAAAATCCCCTAATACTCTACTTTATTGTGTTATTTTATGCTCAATGGCTAGATTCAACCATAGCAGTAATGCTTCATACTCAACTACATTATTGGTACATTCAAAGCCCAAACTAAAAGAATATTTGAATGGCACGCTAGATGGAGAAATAGGGATAACTTCTACCCCAAATCCTTCTTTGGAGCAAGCTCTATCAAAATATATCTACCAAACTCCATTGTCATAAGGATATGCTTGAATTTCCACTTTTTCAGGACATTTCTCACCTTGTGTTGACCAACTCATCTCTACTTTGAAGTTGTCCAAGTTAGTATCAATGAAACGTATTTCCTCTTCATAATGCTCATTATATTCAATAATGGAGTGATCCATTCTCTCCCTATCCAATCTTACATATTTTCCATTTATGGGAATGAGTGCATAGGAAGAATCCATATGTATACTTCCTCCTACAACTATTGACTACCTCCTTGATAGTGGAATGCCATACTAGGTAGGGATATCAACAACAATCATATGGTGCTTGCCACATTAAACATGAGGTTTGAGTTCACCATGGTTCCATTGTCACAAAACCTCAACTTCAATAAAGTGGTCATTCAATGCCCCAATTGTAATTAGAGGAAGCACATGACATTGAAGTTGGACCAACAATTTGTCTCGCTTTCCCTCTACCTTACAATTTTTGGCACAAGTTTCTTTTCTCTCAAAACTAACCGATGGAATTCTTCTGCAAAGTCACACTTAAATATAGGTCTTAATGGAAAATTGAAGAATACCTGCATTACCTAGCAACTCTCTCATCTTCTTTATAACCAAATAATATGGTACACTTACAGGATGATTCATTTTTCCCTTTCTTTTTCCCTTCAAATTCTATAGCTTCTTAAGTAAATTCAAATGATAAGCTCGGGAAAATTTGCTTCGTTATTTTTTATAGCTTTTATTAAAGGTAAACAAAACAAAGGAAAAAACAGACGCCTCCAGAAGAGAGGTCCAGCAAAGAGGTAGACGGTAGTTATAACATTGCTGCAATAAATCAGGGATCCAGCAGCAACCAAAGACATCATTATTTCTTTAATTTTTAAACCATCATATTCCATGCATTAATTTCCTCTTCTATTTCATCCTAACTGGAATCTTTCTACCAAACAATTGCATGGCTTCCATCTTGGTTCGTGCAAATTTAACTCCAGAACCTTGACATGCTGTTGTCATTGTGAGTTGTCCAAATGGTATTTTGAACATGATTTCAAACATGGCCATTTGAACATGAGTTCAGACATGGAATTTTTTCCAAAATGAAACAAAATGATGCCCAAACTAGTGTCATCGTGAAGCCTTAAAATTGAGTTTGAACGTAGAGGATAACTTATTTTTCACAAAGATGCTCCTGCATCACATTTCGAAGAATTAAATTTGGGGCTGTGGAAAACATTTGGCAGTTACCATAGATGTATACATGGTATAGAATAATACTTTCAGTTAATTAAGTGCAAAGTTTGGTGTGTCCAAACAACTCATTTGTTGACAGGTCAAAGGAGTTAGAGCAGCTGAGACAAACTGTTAAGGAATTTCCACTAGATTGTTCTTGTTGATAAACAAGATGAGTATGTGAATGTTGTTCTCAGTTGATAAAGAAATGTTACTATAGGTGAAAGAAGACACAGATGTTGAGAGAACAGAGGCTCAAAGCAATTAACACAGATTGATTTAAGGATTAAAAAGACATAAGTAAAATAAAAATCTGATTAAACTGCCAAATCTCGCAAAAGAATCATATAAACTGGTATTTTAATTTGTCCAAGTTGAAAAGCAACAGTTGGCTGTTCTAGAAGGCCAAATTTTCAGTTACTATTCTCTCAATATTGCACAAAGTTTGACTTGCAACTATTCTTCATACATCTCTTGAAGCAAATTTTCTAATGGCACAAGAATTACTGCAATCTGACACCTATGCTGTGAAAACCACTCTTTGATGATTCCGACTGATGTTTCTGAAAGTTTATGCAAAATAACCCTAGCTATGGAAAGTTGGAAACAGACTTCTCTGATTTCTCCCATGTTGCCCAAATTACTGATCTGATACCAAATGTTAATAAACCAAAAATTAAAAATACAAGTAACAAAATTATTGTATAACATTTCATAACTCCATGCTCAAGAGTTGTATGAGGGACCAAATTTCCCTAATTTTCAATATTACTCTGAACAGAAAATAGAAATATCTTACAGTAGGATTGCACTATATAATATTCCTTGATGAAACACTCCAAGATAACCTAATATAAGATTCAAACTCTGCTATCTTAGTCTAGCTACTAAAGAGAAATGATACAGGATCTGTGAGCCATGATTCATGTTGAATCGCAATGATTGCTTCCCCCTATATATAACCACTTATCTAATAGAAGTTGGGAAGGGTAAACCCTTCATGCATTATGCCAATTGAAAACCAAATATAGAATATTTCACATGTTAATCATTTGAACCACTACAAAATTGTCCCATTGGGACCACCCTATCTAAACATGAGTTATACAAATGCCACAAGGCAGCAATTTAATAACCTCACACATCATAGTATAAGTATAGCAGTGTATATATTGAGTCTCTCATAACAAAGTAATGCTGGAATTAACACAGACAATATTGCCATATGGGGCACATAAAGATCATAAAGATTCACTTGAGTAGGTAGCAATGGCATTGTCAAATTAGAAATCTGACAAAGCAAAGCTCAGTGCTATGAACTGATAGATCTACAAAAATGCTGTTCCAGAAAATACTTTTTCGGCTGATCCAGTCATGTATATATGATTATCTTTTTCATTCCATTCAATCTCCAGCTGACCTCCAGGCAAATCAACCAAGCATTTCTGTTCTTCCATAAACATTTAATTGGTGAATTACAGTAATATAATATATATCCATGACAGAAATTAACATGAAAATTTGCTTCAAGTCCATTCCAAACTTCCAGATGTTGAATTTATAAGTGATTACCATCAAATAAACATCTTACCCTTTCTGAACGACCTTCCAAAACTGCTGCAACAACAAGAGCACAGGCTCCAGTTCCACAGGCCAGTGTTGCTCCTGCAAAAGTCAAATCCGTTGATATATCATCTGCATAAATTAATGTTCTTTGAAAATAACAATGAGATATTAACTAAACGAAAACTTAAGCAAAGGGAACCATAAGGAAACTTTTGTTATCTGATAAAAAAGGGAACCAATATATGAGGAATTTTTGTTATCTCATAAACAAAGAGAATCAACAAGCAAGGAATTTTAATTTCGTTTTCTTTTCAAGCTTAATCTAACTATGAGCAGAGGGCTCTATTTTGTTTAAATTATGCATGTTTCCTTGAATAGGTGAAGCAAACATGTTGTGGCAATGCTGTAGGGCCTACATTAATAATCTGCTTACTAGTTGATGATAAGGAAAACCAATTTGTATTTGACACAATACCAAGGCAATTTCATGGTCTATTATCTTGATATGAAAGCCTTAATCCATGGTTATGGTTTGGTTTGCAAGGGTACTCAAAGCTAACACCTCTTTGCAATTCTATTCCATCACAACAGCAAGTAACAAAGATGAAATGAAGTGAACCGAAAACAGCGAGGAAGCATTCTGAGAATGTTAGGAAGGAGCTGCCTGTCTGAAATATTCCTTTCAAGATAATTTCCCAAAATTCTGATTCTTACCATACAATTTGCAATTCTGCTCTTGTTCCATTGACTTGCAATATTTAATTAAATAAATACTGAATATAAAGAGAAATATCCAACTATTTATTTAAACTCCTTGCAAATATTGCAATAAACTTTCAATTACGATACTGTTATAACAGTTGTTTGAATAATATGGAATACTGTGCATTAATAACATAACAATAAATATTCCCAATGATATTTTCTCAATTTTTCCAATTGAACCGATAAATCAACAAATATATTTTGTTATTTGTAAATGTACCTTGGTTCTATCATCCCAATTTGATGGTGGTCCCCACAGAATATTTCAAGGATCCCATTTATCCTAGCAGCTCTTTGCAAGATAGTGCTCTCGAAGCAAAAAAAAAATCTCAACCAAAATAATAATTACTCAATGTTTAACCAGATCTATTTATAAATTGGCCCCCACCACAATATCCATCAGAAGGCATCTTTCAAATTTTCTGAATATGTAAACCATTGCTGTCCAAAAGTCAGCAATTCATCTTTTTAAAGAGGATTTCTTAGGGATTCATAAGGAGGTGGCAGGAATGGGATAGTGAGGTGTCAACAAAAAACAAAATTAATAATTTCCTAACATTCAAATCCCCTGCAGCTGCTTAGAACTTGCGCTTCCCTTTTTCCTTGGACTGTTTGACCTTGTTTGTGCTGCTGTCCAAAGAAAACGCAATCCATAATTTTTATAAACCTGCAGCTGCTAAAACAAAACCTGCAATTCTTTGGAGATTCCCTTTGCTGATTGGGTGGCTATGTTTGGGTCTAGTCAACACATAAGACAAATGATGACAGCTCATTTTTATCCCTCACAAATATTTAACCCTTTCAAACTTCAACGCAACCTTTTTATGTAACGATTCCTTTGGAAAGATGCTCAATTTACTTTTTTAGGAAGTGTGGCTGGGTGTGGAATGCTACGACCCTTTTATTGAGACCAATTAATATTTATACCTCCCCACTATTGCAGATGTACGGCCCACTTGCCAAAGCATTTGGTACGGCTGGTTACCAGCCAATAAAATAAAAAGAAACAAAATTCTGATTCCTTTTGATATGGCAACAACTGCACAAAGAGATGAAAATATAAATAATTTTGTTTTCTTTTTTGTTGGATCCTGTAAAACCTGTAATACCTATGAATTCCTCTGTAAGCATTCACTTGACCTCAATATAAAGCCAACTGTGAAAACCAGAAGGGTTTCTTGAAATTTGATAAAACGAAAAATTATTTGTTTTTCCCAATAATTCCCTTTTTTAATTACTTTTTATTCGAATATTCATATTTTCCTTCAAATTTCATAATTACCATTTTAAATAATAAAATATAAGTTGTCCTTTAATTTTTTCACTTTTCGATAACTTAAATATTTAACCATTTAAAATTTAATTATTTTTTGCACCCTACAAAAAAAATTAAAATAGCCCAAAATATGAATTCTGACCACACCACCACAACCTTAAGTGCATAAGATATCTGTATATATAGTTTAAGAACGCAGCACCATTGTCCAAGGGGAAGGATCCTTAGTGATCTCCACCATCCTTGAGATACACCATATGAATTGTACTCCTTATGTCCCTTTTTCATCCTCTATTACTAGACCCACAAATGGCTTCTCAACATCTAACAAAACCCTTCCACACTTAGTCTATTACTAGGAAGCCTATTCAAAGAATACCTATCTTTGAATTTCAGGCCTAGAGGCCAGAGATAATATGATATTTTCAAGGATACCCGGGGACGCGTCCCCCACAAATCCCCCGTCCCGGTTCCGGGGACGTCCCGGGTACCAAGGGACGACAAGGGGACCATCCCCCTTTTTTGCAAATTCGGGGGAAACGTCCCAGGGACGGGGGGACGCCGTTTCCCCAAAGGGGGATGACTGACCAGTCCCGGGGACGGAAGGGGGACAACTGAGCCGTCCCTCAACCATCCCCCGCGTTTTGCAGCCTCAAAACTTTTAAAAAAAGACATAAAATTTAAAAAGAATGCCCCTGCCTACGTGGCATGTGTGGGCCCTCATGTTTTTTACTCCTTTATGAAAGAAAAAGGGCCTCTAAAACCTCATTTTATTCATTTTGTTTGTTTGAGCAGCGAAGGGTTTGAGAGGAAAACAAATTGCAGCCATTGAGGGAGAAGGAGCAGCAGTTTGAAAGAGGAGAGAAGGTTGAAATAGTGCTGTTGGGAGTGCAAATCCATCAAAGAGGTATGCATTTCCTTTCCCTATTTTCATTTTTTCATTTTTTTGCAAAATATGAAGCATACATAGTCTGATTTTATTTTATTTTTGCATTTTCAGTCAAAACTTGCATTCTAAAAACAAAAAACATGAGCAGCAGTGAGGGTGGGAGTAATAGTGAAGTTGAAATGCAAGCTAGAAGGGAAACTAGAGAGCAAATAACCCCTACCCAATGCCATCCTTCATCAACCAATACCAAAACTATGAAGGACTATGCAAAACACCCATTCGACAAAAAAAAACCATTCCTTCAATTTGTGACAGCCAGGGGTGAAAGACAAAAAAATTCAGGGGGGAGTAGGGTTTGGTTTTGCCATGTTTGTGAAAAGAAGTTTAGGGGCAGCTACACTAGAGTTAGGTCTCATTTTTTGGGTGAGATGAGCCATGGAGTTAGAGTGTGTCCTGCATTGACAGATGCACTATTTATAGAGTGCCAAAAAATTCAAATGGAGTGTGATGGTGGGGTTCAAGGTGGGTCTCCTTCTTTCCCAAGTTCACAATCATCTATGCCTACTCCTACTCCTATCCTTCCACAGTTGATAGTAGTGTTATCTTAAGAGGAAAGAGGAAGGTGATTGGTAGTGATAAGGCAACCTCAGTTGAGTCCATGTTTCAAAACTAAGCACGAGAAACCACTGAATCCTCCATTGCCAAATTCTTTTTTGCCCATGCCATTCCATTTCATGTGGCCCGTTCCTCTTATTTCAAACAAATGGTGAAAGACATAGCCACTGTTGGTCCTTCATTCGTACCCCCTGGAGATCATAAGCTATGCACCACCTTCCTAGACAAAGAGTACTCCAAAGTTAATGTGTTAATGGAGGAGATGAGGCAAACATGGATGAGGACGGGGTGCTCTATAGTGATGGATGGGTGGACTGATTGTAGACGTCGGCCACTCATCAATGTCATAGTCACATGCCCTGCTGGTTCTTATTTTCTTAGAGCCGTAGATTGTTCAGGGAGACGTAAGGATGCTGACTTCCAATTTTCCATTTTGAGAGATGCCATAGAGGAGGTTGGGGCTGCAAATGTGGTGCAGGTGATCACCGATTCAGCACGTGTGTGCAAATCGGCTGGGTTGATGGTGGAGGGTACTTACAGGCACATATTTTGGACCCCATGTTGTGTTCATGCATTGAACAATGCATTGAAAGACATAGGGAAGATGGATTGGGTGAAGAAAACGGTGGCAGAAGCTAGAGAAATTCAGATGTTCATTTGCAACCACCACACCTCACTTGCTCTTTTCAGGACATTTTCAAAGGAGTTTCTCAAACCTGTTGATACAAGGTATGCCATTTACTTCATTTTGTTTCACTTTCAATTTGTATTCATAATCTGATTTTGTTTTAAATTTTTATTTTTTAATGAATCATTGAATTAATGAATGTAGATATGCCACATACTTCATCCTATTGGAGAGGATGCTTGAGGTGCATGAGCCTCTACAACTGATGATGGTCAATGTTGAGTGGACTAGATGGCCTAATGCAAGTTCTACTCAAGGAAAGAGCATCAAACAAAAGATCCTCGATGACGATTGGTGGGCCAATGTGAGGTAAGACATATTAGATGGCTGATTTTCATATTAAATTTCCGATTTTAATATTTTAATTTTATTGTCCAATGTTCCAACTTTTGAAGTTTCTAACATGTCAATTAACTTGTCAACTAATTATTTTGAACTTTTTGTTTGCATTTTGCAGATATATTTGCTCCTTCATCTCGCCCATTGTAGATGTCATTAGATATGCTGATACAGACTCTCCTAGTCTTGGAGAGATATATGAGACATTTGACACTATGCTTGGGAAGATCAGGCAAGTTATTTTGGCAAAGGACCCCACTTTGGATTTATATGAGCAACACATTAGGCCCATTGTGACACGGAGGTGGAATACAATGAACACCCCGCTTCATATGGTTGCCTTTGCTCTAAATCCAAAATGGTATGCACCAAGGGATGGTAGGGTGCCTCCATGTGATGATGCTGAGGTTTTAGATGGGTTCACACAGGCCATTGAAAAGATTTATCTACCAGAGCAAGCTTCACTACTTCGGTCACAATTTCTAGACTTTGCTAATCTTAATGGCCCAAACTTGAGTAAACCACAGGCAAGGTTGGCTGGAGCTATATTAGCTCAATCGAACCCCATTGGATGGTGACCTATCATGGGAGAGATACACCGCAGTTGAAGATACTTGCCACTCGCCTTCTTGCACAGATTGCTAGTTCCTCTGTTGCAAAGAGGAATTGGTCCACGTATAGCTTTATCCACTCCCTCAAGAGGAATAGACTTACCTCTAGACGAGCGGAGAAGCTAGTGGTCGTTCATAGTGCTCTTCGGCTTCAGGATCGGCAGACTCCAGAGTATCGACAGACTCCAGCTCTATGGTGGGATATTGATCCCGAGGACACAGCTCAGGTAGATGAGGAGGAGACAGTTGAGGGCTTGGTTGGGGTCCCATTGGTTGAGGAGGAGCATTACAGTGGCAGTGACTCAAAGGATGACTCTAATTTTGATGCGGTTATGAGAGATGATTAGGGGCAGCAGTGCTCTTTGTTTATTTTGTATTCATTATTGACATACGATATTGTATTTTGATTTTCATAGCAAACTTTAAAACTATATGGCAGCAATGTAGCCTTTAGGCATTTTGATATAAGTTTATAAATTATAACTTGGAGGTTGTTTCATGATTCGTGCAACTGTATGTTAATTTTGAATGCATATTGAGTATTGGCATAATGTTGAACACAAATGTTATATGTTAATGTTCTATAATGTGTATTATGCATGCCTTATTCATGTTATCTATTGAATATTTAAAATTTCCCTATATTTTTTAAATTTTCCCTATACTTTTATATAGCCGTCCCCTACTGTCCCTAATTTTGGCCTCAAAAATCGGAAACTTGGGGACTCGTCCCGCTATCCCCTGCCGTCCCCGTCCCGAAAACTTGGGGTAACCTTGGATATTTTGTCATGGGCTAAATTGGGAAATTGTTGCTTTTGCTTAATAGGAAAAGATGATAACATTTAATCTACAAAGATTATACTTCAGTAATTTGATATTTTCTAGAATAATTAGGCCTATCTTTAGTTCCTTTCTACTCAACTAGAGGACTTTCCACTCTTCATAGGTGATTGCTTGACTTCATTCTCCACCATGATGGCACCCTTTATGAAAAGTATGTTTTCTAGGATTTCCCTCCATCCTCAAATCACTTAAGATCACTTTGAGGAAGGCAATACAATGGTCATTCATTAAATTGTTGATGTTAACAAAGGAATTGAGTTAAGAGTCTAGGGTGGTTAAGATTCATATTAGTCTCTCTTAATAAGAAGCTACATGTTGTTCATATCTTGTGTGCCTACACAAATGTTTTTGTGTTAAAGTAAGAAAAGTTGGGGATTCAAGATCCTTCCACTGTGGTTCATAACACTATTTTGGCCAAAATCCAAACCTATGCTTAACGGATAAGGCCCAACTCCCTAAGGGGTATGTGCTCATTAAGGAGATCCTAACTCAAGATGGGTTTCATATATACATTGACTATCCCAAGTGAATTTCAAGCATTATGCATATGCTTCAAAATAATTTGTTCATTCACATGCAGATACTTTCTAAAAGCCCAATAGGTCTATCCTATGGACACTAACTAACATCCCTAATATCCACATCAAAGTCCAACCATGCTTTTAACTAATGGATGCTTTTAGAGATATTTACCAAATTTGCACCTCCTAAAAGACCAACATAATGCATGGTTTACTTTTTATGTCACCATGGTATCTAGCTAAAGAATACACGAATCATATACTAGTGTGTGATTCTCATAAATTTCATGAATACTTTCATGAGAGTAGAAACCTATGTCAATAGTGTTTTCTATAATCCCTACAAGCCCTCAATTCATACAGCTGATAATTAAAAGACCTTTAAGATGAGTTATAAGGTATGCCCTCTGGGACCTGATCCCGTACTAAACTAGTCTAGGTATTAGTCCTACGACAGGAGCAGCCACAACACCGATTGTTTTTAAATGTCAAAATGTAATTTTTAAAGCATTTTTTTAACATTAAAACATTAAAAAAAAAACCTAAAAAGTGTCTAAAACCCTAAAACACGCCCATACTAAGAGTTGTTTCACAAAAGAAAACCTATTTCACAAAAATGCATTCATTGTTTTGCCATTTTTGCATTTTGTAAGATTGCTGGTATTTTTTCAAAGGAGAACGATTGCAAAGTGCCAAGGGGAGGAATCTAGCTTGCACAAAGGACATCTTGACTCTAGAGTCCTAGACATATATGATATATGACATTATTGAAATTTTGAACTATCAGTTGACAATTAATATTGGTTTTATCACAATCACTGATCAATGATGAAGTATCATATTATCAAAGATTCAAATGTCATTATTATTATTATATGATACATAGAATGTATTTTTCAATTTTGTATATTTTTTAAATTTTTAGCACACACATATATATATACTAAGTCACAAGGTTCAAATTTGAGTCCGAATTCGGCAACAATAAAATTCGAATGAAATTTCGGCAAGGATAAAAAATTCAAAAATAAAGTCGGCATTAAATACGCCTTATATAAATTTTATTTTTTTAAGAAAACAAGTAATTTATCCACAAAATTATCAAAATAGTTTAACATTGATAAATAGATTTGAAATCATCATAAAAAGATTGACACATTTATAAAATATCATGACATTTGAGTATCACTAATATTTTAATATTTGACTATGAAAGTGGTGTTGTATTTTTGCTATGTTATTTGACTATTAATATGGTGGTGTATTTTGAACTTAATTACTATTGCAAATATGCATATATTTCTGATTTTTATATGTTTTTTTATTAACGTACCCAAAACGAACCCAACCCCAAAAAAAATTTTGACCGAATCCACGTACCGGAATCTTGTACCTGAACCCGAACCCAAAAACAAACCGGTAACTTAGGTTTTTGTCAAAAAGGTACAATCAACAATCAAGACTTTGGAACTTCAAAAAAGCTCAAAGTCATCAAAAGCACTTGGCTGACTCGATGTAGCATCATCATTAGTATCACTTCCCAAATCATCATCAAAAAAGTTGAGCTCATCTACAACTGGCACTACTATGTCTTATGAAATTTGTTGATGTGAAGAAGATGTGGAGTCATTTGCTGATTTGTTCATGAACAATTTTAAATTGCCGCGAATGTAGACAAGATCTCCCAACTTTCCCAACAACAACTTGTTCCTCTTTTTGGAATGGATGTGGTCAAAGCAACTCCAATTCCTCTCACAAGCTGATGAACTTGCTTCTTGACTCAATATTTGAATGGCAAAGCACTGTAGTTCAAGAGTTTGTGCTGTTAGTTTTAGGATCAGAAATGAAATAAGCAGAATTAAAACAATTTCACACAGCATATACCCTGGGAAAACCCTCCAACTTGAGGGAGAAAAATCCAGCAACATTATATCACTTATATATTGAATAATAATCAGCAATTCTCTTTACAATGAGGCCGATCACAAGGCCAAATATCAGCACCAAACTTGATGCAACCTCCTGATAATAATATCGCTCTTGATGATAAATTCGGCCTTCTAGAAGAATTACTTCGATCTCTATAATGATGCACTCCAATCTCTAACTTGGCTGTAGGTAAATTCACACTTTCTTGAATGATTGTAAGATGATAATGAATGAGAAACTCGAGCTTCCTTATATACAAATCGAAAGGGAGATCTTCAAACCATCGTGCCTCTTCTAGATGCAATGTCGGCCTTCAAAATGAAGAGATGTAACTCATGAAGGGTGGCGAACAATATGAAGTCAGCCTCATACAATTTTGATTAACAATAAATAAATATTATTTATTCCCAAGTGAAGTGCCTCTTCACTAGTGACGTCTCCAATAAATTAAATAGCTGCCAGGCTATGTTTTATTTATTGCTTTGACACAAGGTTGTGGCTGGAAGTAAGAGGTCCGACGCTGTAAACATCAACACTCCCTCTCAGCTAGGGAGGAATACTTCCAGCTATCCAATGTCATGGAGTCTCTCAACATGACACCCACAATAGCTACACCCATATGTGGAAAGAGCTCATCACGGAGTCACTCAACGTGATATCGTCCATCATGGCTACTCCCATGTATGGAAAGAACATGTGCACAAGTGCCCATCATGGAGTCACTCAACATAATGTCGTCATCTCATCATCACGTCCACCATGGCTACTCCCAAAGGGTGGATAAACACAAGTACAAGGAAATCATCACGGAGTCTCACAACGTGATGTTGTCATGGAGTCACTCAACATGACATCCACCATGGCTACTCCCAGAGGGTGGAGACAAGGGCTTTCACCTCAAATTTCTCTCGCAGAGAAAGATGCATTAACAAGGGCTTTCACCTCAGATTTCTCTCACAGAGAAAGATGCATTAAAGCAAATCACAGAAGATCACTGATGTTGAGTTTCCCTCTCAGCAAGGGCTTCATTCTCCACAACTCCAAGCTTGTCTCGAAAGTGCACAAACTTCACTCAGGAGAGAGGCTTGGCAAGAATATTAGTCGTCTACTCATCAGTACAAATGTATCTCAACTGGATAGCTTTCCTCAATACCATATCTCTGATGTAGTGGTATTTGATCTCAACATGTTTTCTTTTGTCATGAAACACTCGATTGACAGAAAGCTTCACCCAGCTTTGATTTATCACAATGAATGACAGTCGGCTCCAATGATTGTCCAAACAATCCTGCAAGGAGCTTCCGAAGCCACACTGCTTCTCGAACTGCCACACAAGCGGCAATATACTCGGCCTCTTGTAATGAATCGAACCATTTTTTATTTTTTTTCAATAACAATTACAATGCAACACACACCCGTTAAGGTTAGCTGGAAAACCCAAACGATGCGGAAATAACTCTAACCAAGAATGTGTCCAAGATGGACGAACATATGGTCAGAGGATCTGATACAATGCATAACTGGAAATGAACTCTAACCAAGAATGCGTCTAGGATAGACGAGCATATGGTCAGAGGATCTTGTGCATGCTAACCTAAAGTAACTCTAACCAAGAATGCGCCGAGAGATGGTGACCATATGGTCAGAGGGTCCCTAAGGCTACTAATTGAAATTAAATAGGCGGCATAGCCATCCTCTTCCACTAAAGTGGGGATACAAAATGTAAAGTGCAAAAAGTAAAAGAGTTGATCAGTACTACTGATTCAGCGTTACAATATGATGAACAATCTGCAAATACAATGAGATATAGATAACCAATGATCTCCAAAATGTTAGGAAATGAACTCCAAACAAGCACAAGCTATCCAACATATGAAATATAGCAAAAGGGACTAAAATATCAGGTCTGATATAAAATTGCAGCAATCAGAAAATTCATACCAGCAAGCCCTAGAATCACCAAAATGCTCATAACTTCGTCAAAACACCTCCGAATGATGTGGAACTGAATGCAAATGAGAGCTAGGAGTTGAGCAACCAAGACCAAGCCAAGAAACTCCTCCAAATAGTAGTGATTTATTTATGCACGCTTTCCAATGCAACCTCAAAGAAGGTACAACCTCCAAAAAGTTCTACTAGCAAGATAAAATCCGAGACACCTCCAAAAAATCTGAAAACTTGCAAGGAGGGGCGCCCAAGGTAGACTAAAGCATAGGGCCAATACCCAGAACCACCAAAAAATCGTGCATGGACTTATGAGCAGATTTGTATTTCAGCAAAACCCTAACCAGCAATTGCAAAACTGACAAATCTCTAAAATCTTCAACCTTGATGCTCTGTCTGCTAGTCTGGATGAGAAGCAGTCTCTGAAAACTTAGCTAGGTGCTATCTTTCAAGCACGAAACCAAGAGAAAGAACTAGGAGGTATGCATTCCTCGAAGCAAGCTCTGAAAGTATTTCAGCAGCATAACAGTATGATAAGCAACAATAGATAATCCAATTGAAGGCCAAGTCTCTTATTTATAACTTTTCTATCTCCAAATTCAAATCTTCTTTTCCCTCCAATTAGGGTGCCTAAATGAAATTCACTTTTTACCTTTTCTCCAAATTTCATTTGCATTTCATTTCCAACCCATATGTGGAAATATAATTTAATAAAATGCAAATATATCACCAAAAGGCGTCCAAGTTAGACTTAAGTGAAATATTCTATAACTTGCAAATATTTCACTAAAAGATTTAAGTGAAATATTTAATTAAACTCAAATGTCTCCAAGCTAGGCGTCCCCTTTTTCCTTAACACATATTTCTCTTAAATATTAATTCATCAAATAAGGCCTCCAAAATGTTTAATTAATAAACATTATAAAATCACTTCTCTCCAAGTGGCGTCCCAAATAGCCTTAATATTATCTCACTTTATAAAATATTATCATCTCAAAGCTAGGCATCCCAAATAAAAGCATTAAAATATGACTTCATCAATAAATCATCCTCCAAACCTTAGCCAAGAATATTTAAATATTTTAGCTCCACCAAAGGACACCCACACAACTTCAACTTGCCAAAAATAGCTCCGAGAATGTTGGAAAGACCAACTACCCAAACTGACCTGCCAAAAATAACCACTGCTCCGAACTGTTGAACTGCTGCTAAAAATAGCACTGCCAAATATAGAACTTACTAAAAATAGCATACTGTTAAAAATAGTAAGTTGTTCCAAACTCATTTTCTCCACATTTTGAGCAGCCGTCGCAACTTACTAAAATAGTAAGTCCGGAAAAGTTCTCAGATTCAGTTGCATGTCACACCATCGCGAAGCTCTCTAAAAACCTAGAAGGAATCCAAAAGCCAAACTGGAAAACTCCAACATGCAAGCCTCCAAAAAGCAGCCGAGAACGCAAGTCAATATCTTGTCATGCATGTTACCTCATCACGAAGCTCTCCAAAAACCCAGAAAGCTTCACCAGACATGCGTTAGAAACTCTCGCATGCAAGACCTCAAAACCTCCTCTGAAAGTGGAAACCCTAACTTTCATTTCAGCTTAGCCTACGAGTTCCTAGAAATAGGCTAAATCCAAACGAAGAGTGTAGGGCTAAATTGGGGACGTTACAGTCCGCCCTTCCCAAAATTGCTTGTCCTCAAGCAATGCCAGCACAACTCTAGAACTCAAACTGATCCATACCAAAACGAGTACAATCCCAGGGTCCCATGTCCGTCTGAAGGAGGACCCACCATGTCGATGCTGCACTACTCTGATCACAACAATGAAACCATCGTACCAATGCTGCACTAACCTCCCTTGTAACTCCAAAATGTTACCATCCACGATACTCAAACTGAAAAATCTTAAAGAACTGAGATCAATATCATGCAACGTCTCATGTCCAAGATGCCCAGAGTCAACAATATCAACCATACCACTGTCTATCACCATCCTAGGCAAGAAGAAAGATAGGCTACTCAACTCAAAATCAAACTCCTCAACATACCTCCATACGGTAACAAACGGAGCCATGACTGCAAATGTGACATCTTCGAGTCTTCTTGCAAAGAGGAAAGCAATCCTTTGCAAGAGCTCAACAAACTCATATTCATGTCTCCTCATGGAGCTACTATGCCTCATCTAAATTATATTGATACTACCATGAGGACTACAGAAAACTCTCATAATTCCAACCCTATGAGTCTCAGAATGATGATTCAAGGCATGGGGTAGCTCGCTGTCCTGAACCAATAAGGAAAGTAAACTATCAAAGTTTACATCACAAACCTCCAAAGTGGCTGGAAAACACACTAGAGCCATTTCCATCTAAAAACTACCACTTCTTTGACCAGTAGTGATGGACAAACTCTCCCAAACGAGAGTAACTACACAAGTAAGGTGGCTGGTCTGCCTCCAATCAGCAAACTCGTGTCTCAAAATTTGCCCTTGTCTTAGCCGAGGATCACTCCCAAGAGCAACCAATCGTTCATCTCTCCAACCCATACTCAAAATCTCTCTCCAATCCATTTGTTGATGAACAAATGGAACCATCAAGTGGCTGGTAAAGAAGGGGACAACACCAAAAAGTCTGAAAATTTGATCCTTATTCCTCCTTAAATTCTTCTTTCCACAAGCAATAAGCTCCATCAACCCATGTTGAGAATCCCAATCCTAGATACCCAACTGAAAATACTCTCCAACACTCCGGAAAGAAAACATAGCACATCTCTGAGTGCTAGTCAAAATCAAGTGCATACTTGTAAAATTGGCATTCCCTCTGATGAACCTCTGAAACCAATCCATGAAAGCTTCAGTAACACTGGAGCATGAAACATAAGATGACTTCCAATTCAACTCCCAGAATAGACTAGCATCACTCAACCCAAGGAATGGATTGACAAGAGTGCAAACACCATGTTCTGGTCCATTTTCCCAAGTGAAGACTACATCCTTAATCCCTCTTAAGCATTCTTGATCAAACATTCTTGGAAGATTACCAATTGCAAGGAGCGAATCTCCCTCATGTTCGACTTGCAAATCTTCAATAAGCTGAAAATCGCATTCCATATTGTGTTGGGAAACTTCATCAGGATCCCATTTCGTGCTATTATCAATTGATGTTTCATCTTCCATCACAAAAAAAGGATTATCATAAGTTTCCTCAACACCCACTTCAAAGAGAGGATTGTTAAAAACTTGAAATTCATTCCTTTCATCTTGCTGCTCCAAATCAGCACATACAACTTCTGATTTTCGTGAGACACTATCAAGATCAAACTCTTCTTGAAGACTATCAAGCCCTTCAATCACTTGCTTGATTTCTTCAGCTCTATGTGCATTCTCTTGCTCTTTGGAAAGTTTGAAATCAGCAAACTGATCTTCTACCTCCATTAATGCTACTTGAGTTTCTTCTAACATAGCCTTTGTTGATTCAAGCTCATGAGTAAGCTCATCAACCTTTCTCTCTTTTCCTTGGAAAGCACTGAAGGTCTTCTTTGCAAGTTCAATGGCATGATCCCGACCTTCAATCAAGTGTATGCAATCTGATTTTAATGTCTCCAAAGAGTCTTTGATAAGTTGCAAGTTGGAAAGAGCAACTTCATCTTTCACTCCTCTTTGTCTCTCTTCAAGCTGAGCCTTCCAGTAGAGCTCTTCAATCAAACTGTGAGTGTGATCAAATTGGGATAGAACTCGCACTTCCTCTTCAAAGGACTCTCTGATTTGATCTTCCCTCTCAAGAATATGCAAAGATGATGGATTGCTGGTTGACTGCTTTTCAAAATCAGAACTTTGTTTTGTGTCTTCGCTGCCATCATAGCTGCTCCAACCTTCTTCTCTTTCACCATCAACTAGAGGAGAATGCTCAATATCATGGAGAGGAACATACTCCACACTTTCTTCGACCCTAAGTTTGCAATCAGCTTCTTGAATTGGAAAATCAGACTTGTGTTCAAAAACCTCTTTAAATCTTTCCCTTTCAAAAAGCATAAGGTCTTCATTAGGATCAAAGGGAAACTTATCCCACACAGGTTCTTTATCATAACTTGATGCTAACACACCCGGATCCCAAATACCAAGGGGTTGACTAAGATGATCAACAGGAAAAAACTTATTATGCTCCTCTTGAAGTGTTGACTGTTTGAAGAAGTCACTCCTCTTTTCACTTAAACTAATATCTTCATTAGTAGCATCCTCCAAGAGCTTAGTTTGATGATCAAACCAAATACAACCCATGCCACTATCATTGTACTGGAAATAAGAGTCATCAAAGTTGGCTACTTTGATCACTTTATCATTTTTATCTTCAACGAACCCATCATGAATAGGTATGTTATTGATTTCTTCATTAGCAGCCCAATGAATACCAAGGAGGTCTTCTTGGCTACTTGTCATAAAATTGTCTAGTGAAAATTCTTGAGAGGTTTGAACAGCAGCAAGGGGGGAATAATCCTTCACCAAATCCTCAACAAGAAGAGGTATAAACACATCGGGATCACCACCAACAACATCACCATGGTAATGATCATAAGCTGGTTCAAAGACACCACTAGTATTTTCTTCATCGTGCTCTACTTCTATGAATTCATCCCACACAACGGTACATCCAACATCTTCTGTGAAGCCCTTAATCTCAAGACCTTCATTGGATGTATTTTCATTAGAACTCCAAACTACTGTTATGTTCTTTTCACTGAACTGATCTTCATCACTTCCTATCACATGCAAGTCTAAGGGAGTATTGTGAGGCTCTACCACACACTCTTCATCTATCAAGGTTCATCAAACTCACAATCATTTTGAGGTGACATGTGCACCTTGCTTGTGCCTTCTTCAATACTAGTTGACTGATTTTTCTCTTCAACTTGTTCATTTTTGGGCTGCAACCCACAAACAGGCACTTCTTCTTCCTCCCATGCACCTACAACCATGACATGTTTTGCTTCCTCTTTAATCATTGTCTTGATGTAGTTGACCATGGCCAACTTTCCAGGGTTATGAATCACCGCACAATTCAAAAAAGTGTCAAATGAAACATCGTTCTTAAACTCATCTGTCATGTTCTGATATTCTTTACGAAGTATGGTAGCCTCATGTTCACATTGCCTCTTGAATTGGCATTCTTCAGAAGCCACAATCAAATCTGACTTCTCACGATTCCTGGACCTCAGAAAATGCAACATCTTCAGAACTTCTGAAAGCTAAACTGAACTCAGGTGAAGAATATGATTTCTCCGTCTTTTTCACAGGATGGCAGGATCTTGGCTCTGATACCACTGTAAAGAATCGGACCAATTTTTTTTTAATTTTTCAATAACAATTACAATGCAACACGCACCTGTTAAGGTTAGTTGGAAAACCCAAACGATGCAGAAATAACTCTAACCAAGAATGTGTCCAAGATGGACGAACATATGGTCAGAGGATCTGATACAATGCATAACTGGAAATGAACTCTAACCAAGAATGCGTCTAGGATAGACGAGCATATGGTCAGAGGATCTTGTGCATGCTGAGCTAAAGTAACTCTAACCAAGAATGCACCGAGAGATGGCGAGCATATGGTTAGAGGGTCCTTAAGGCTACTAACTGAAATTAAATAGGCGGCATAGCCGTCCTCTTCCACTAAAGTGGGGATACAAAATGTAAAGTGCAGAAAGTAAAAGAGCTTATCAGTACTACTGATTCAGCGTTACAATATGATGAACAATCTGCAAATACAATGAGATATAGATAACCAATGATCTCCAAAATGTTAGGAAATGAACTCCAAACAAGTACAAGCTATCCAACATATGAAATATAGCAAAAGGGACTAAAATATCAGGTCTGATATAAAATTGCAGCAATCAGAAAATTCATACCAGCAAGCCCTAGAATCACCAAAATGCTCATAACTTCGTCAAAACACCTCCGAATGATGTGGAACTGAATGCCAATGAGAGCTAGGAGTTGAGCAACCAAGACCAAGCCAAGAAACTCCTCCAAATAGTAGTGATTTATTTATGCACGCTTTCCAATGCAACCTCAAAGAAGGTACAACCTCCAGAAAAGTTCTACTAGCAAGATAAAATCCGAGACACCTCCAAAAAATCTGAAAACTTGCAAGGAGGGGCGCCCAAGGTAGACTAAAGCATAGGGCCAATACCCAGAACCACCAAAAAATCGTGCATGGACTTATGAGCAGATTTGTATTTCAGCAAAACCCTAACCAGCAATTGCAAAACTGACAAATCTCTAAAATCTTCAACCTTGATGCTCTGTCTGCTAGTCTGGATGAGAAGCAGTCTCTGAAAACTTAGCTAGGTGCTATCTTTCAAGCACGAAACCAAGAGAAAGAACTAGGAGGTATGCATTCCTCGAAGCAAGCTCTGAAAGTATTTCAGCAGCATAACAGTATGATAAGCAACAATAGATAATCCAATTGAAGGCCAAGTCTCTTATTTATAACTTTTCTATCTCCAAATTCAAATCTTCTTTTCCCTCCAATTAGGGTGCCTAAATGAAATTCACTTTTTACCTTTTCTCCAAATTTCATTTGCATTTCATTTCCAACCCATATGTGGAAATATAATTTAATAAAATGCAAATATATCACCAAAAGGCGTCCAAGTTAGACTTAAGTGAAATATTCTATAACTTGCAAATATTTCACTAAAAGATTTAAGTGAAATATTTAATTAAACTCAAATGTCTCCAAGCTAGGCGTCCCCTTTTTCCTTAACACATATTTCTCTTAAATATTAATTCATCAAATAAGGCCTCCAAAATGTTTAATTAATAAACATTATAAAATCACTTCTCTCCAAGTGGCGTCCCAAATAGCCTTAATATTATCTCATTTTATAAAATATTATCATCTCAAGGCTAGGCGTCCCAAATAAAAGCATTAAAATATGACTTCATCAATAAATCATACTCCAAACCTTAGCCAAGAATATTTAAATATTTTAGCTCCACCAAAGGACGCCCACACAACTTCAACTTGCCAAAAATAGCTCCGAGAATGTTGGAAAGACCAACTACCCAAACTAACCTGCCAAAAATAACCACTACTCCGAACTGTTGAACTGCTGCTAAAAATAGCAATGCCAAAAATAGAACTTACTAAAAATAGCATACTGCTAAAAATAGTAAGTTGTTCCAAACTCATTTTCTCCACATTTTGAGCAGCCGTCGCAACTTACTAAAAATAGTAAGTCCGGAAAATTTCTCAAATTCAGTTGCATGTCACACCATCGCGAAGCTCTCTAAAAACCCAGAAGGAATCCAAAAGCCAAACTGGAAAACTCCAACATGCAAGCCTCCAAAAAGCAGCCGAGAACGCAAGTCAATATCCTGTCATGCATGTTACCTCATCACGAAGCTCTCCAAAAACCCAGAAAGCTTCACCAGACATGCGTTAGAAACTCTCGCATGCAAGACCTCAAAACCTCCTCTGAAAGTGGAAACCCTAACTTTCATTTCAGCTTAGCCTACGAGTTTCCCGAAATAGGCTAAATCCAAACGAAGAGTGTAGGGCTAAATTGGGGACATTACACCTCTGCAGTGCTTAGTGCCACTGAAGACTGCTTCCTGCTACACCAAGAGATCATCGCAAACCCCAAACTAAAGCAACATCCAGAGGTGCTCTTCCGATCAGCTACACACCCTACCCAATCAGAATCAGAATATCCTTGCAGCTTTAGGTCCACACTGGAAGAATATCTCAAGCCATATCCAACTGTGCCACGCAAGTATCTCAGGATATGCTTCGCTGCAACTAGATGTATTTTCCTTGGTTCACACATGAACTGACTAAGAGCACTCACTGCATAGCAAATATCTGGTCTAGTATTAACTAAATACATCAACGATCCAATCAACTACCTGTACATAGTAGGATCCACCAGATCTATACTAGCTGCAGACTCTTTTAGCTTCTGCAAATTGGTTTCCATCGCTGTAGACATGGATTTGCAACCCATCATGCCAAATCTCTTCAAGATGTCTATTGTATACTTCCCTTGACTCAGAATGATCTCATTAGGCCTCTGCCATACTTCTAAACCAAGGAAGTAATGCATGTATCCAAGATCCTTCATCTCAAATTCAAAAGCTAACTCCTTGCATTTGATAATGAGATGTTCTTCTCCTGTAAGAAATAGATCATCAACATAAAGAACCAAGATTAATGCCTCACCATCAACTACATTGAAGAACAGGTTTGAATCAGCATCATTCTTGGAGAAGCCCAAGCTCATCAGGTATCGATCAATCCTCTCATACCAAGCACGAGGAGCCTGCTTAAGGCCATACAAAGCCTTCTTCAATCTACAAACATGAGACTCCTTCCCATGAATCTCAAAACCATCAGGTTGCTCAATGTATACCTCTTCTTCAATTACACCATTAAGGAATGTTGTCTTCATGTCCATTTGATGTAACTTCCATCCTTTAGCTACTACAATAGCAATGATGGTCCTGATGGATGTATAACAAGCAACCGGAGCAAATGTTTCCTCATAGTTTATTCCCTCTTTCTAAGAGAATCCTCTAGCCACAAATCTAGCCTTGTACTTCTCAATGCTTCTATCAGCCGCATGCTTGATCTTGAAAAGCCACTTAGAAGATACAACAGATTTCCCTTCTGGTCTAGGTACTATATCCCAAACATCGTTCTTGATAATAGATTGATATTCTTCAGCCATAGCATCTCTCCATACTTGCTGACTTGAAGCTTCCTCAACACTGGAAGGCTCAGATTCAATGATTTGACTCATTAATGCAACATAGCTTGGAAACTTTTGTGGTCTTTTGCTTTCTCTGAATGTTCCTCTAGGGGCTGCAGACTTTTCTGCCTCCTACATTGTTTGCCTAGCCCATAGAGGTCTCTTTCGACCTATAACAATATCTCTTGGCCCATCAGTTGGTTCCAAAGGCTCAACTGGATCACCATCTTCTTTTGGTTCAGTAGACTCCCTCTAAATCTCAGGAGTATGGTCAACTTCCATGTCCTGAGGAATCTCTTGGTCTTCATTATCTATCTCCATGTATGAACCTTTAGATCTTTTGAATGCAACATCTTCCTCAAAAGTGGCATCCCTGCTGATCTCTATTAGTTTCTGACCTGGAATGTAAATCCTATAGGCTTTTGAAGATTCACTGTAGCCCACAAATATTCCCTTCTTGCCAGATGGTTCCAATTTAGTCCTTTTATCTTTAGGCACATGAACATACACAGAACAACCAAAGATTCTCAAGTGACTAACTTCAGGCTTCACACCTGTAAAGGCTTTTGCCCAAAGGAAGGTTTGCAAGTCTTGATCATGGATCATAGCTTTAGCTGCCTCAACAATGGATCTGTTCTTCCTTTCTGCAACACCGTTTTGATGTGGATTGTAAGGGACACAAAACTCCCTCTTAATCCCTGCCTCGATACAAAAGTTACGGAAGCCTCCAGAGATGTATTTTCCTCCATTGTCAGTTCTCAGAACTTTGATCCTCTTCCCAGACAAGTTCTCTACTTGAGCCTTAAATTTTTTGAATTTCTCAAGTACCTCTTCAGATTCTTTAGTCTTTAAGAAATAAATCCAAGTCTTTCTAGAGTAGTCATCAATGAAAATTACATAATACAAGAAACCACTCAAGGAAGCAACAGACATTGGACCACACAAATCAAAATGAACAAGATCTAGAATACATTTGGATCTACTCTCACTACTATGAAAAGGACCTTTAGTATTTTTACCCAATGCGCATCCTCGGCAAGTACCTTCATGCTCCTAGCTGAGTTTTGGAAGGCCAGTGACCATCTTCTCCATGGATGGGAGTGCTCTGAAATGAAGGTGAGCAAGTCTCCTGTGCCAAAGCTCACATGAACTAGTGGACTCATGCAACAATCCCTGCATTGGATGAGTGGAAAGTCTATAGAGACTCTCTTGCCGAACATCAATCACTCAGGCTGTCTTGATGCTAGAGTTCTTCGGCCATGCAAGAAATTTTCCTTCAGAAAATGCAACTTGATATCCCTTGTCCTCCAAAGCTGAAATTGAGACAAGGTTCCTCTTGATGCCTGGTACAAATAACACATCGCTCAACTGAAGAGAGATGTCGGAATCTAAGTGAAGAGAGGAGACTCCAACACCTTTCACAGAATAGCATGCATCATCTCCAATTATGACTTGAATGCTTGTATCTCTCTCCACCAAATCTGAAAGATGTTCTCTAAATCCAATAATATGACAAGAGGCGCCACTATCAATCAACCATGTGTTGCTATCTATTGGAACATTGCTTGATAGGGCAGAAATAAATAGAAATCCACTTGAATTGTCTCTTGAATCCTTCTGAGGAGAGACCTCACCCACATCTGCTATGGAAACATGTTGTTTTGGTCTAGTTGGACAATCTTTTGCATAGTGACCAAACTTGTCACATCTGAAGCACTGTATATGGGAGAGATCCTTCTTCTTCTTAGATTCAAGAGCACCATCCGATCTTCTATATTTATTCCTCTTGAAACTTCCTTTCTTCCCTTCTCTTCCTTTCCTCTTTGATGATTGAGTAGCAAGTACATGAATATCTTCATTGTTAGAACTTTGCCCATTGCCTCTCACTGCCAATCTTGATTCCTCTTGAATGCAATCTGCCCTAAGACGATCAAACTTTGGTAGCTTTGACCTTCCACTAATGCCTTGGATAAATGGCTCCCAAGATTGAGGAAGACCATTGAGTGCCAACATGACTAAGTCCTTACCATCAACCATGTGACCAATGGCACAAAGTTGATCTCTTAACTCAGTGATCTTCATGAAGAAGGAGATGACAGAATCTCCTTTCGCCATCTTGATATGATGAAGTTGTTGCCTCAATGCAAGAGCTCTGCTTGTATTATTGATCTCATACAATCCCTCCAAGGTCTTGAACATCTCTCTTGTTGTCTTCAACTTGGAGATAATAGGCACAAGATGATCCTTCACAGAATCAATCAAAATCTTCTTGGCCTTTGTGCCATTCTTCTTCCATTATGACTTCTCATTCTCATTGGAAGGCTCGAGAACTTCGCTCTCCACGAACTCAACAATCTCAGTTTCTTCCAATGTAATCAGAATTCTAAACTTCCAAGAGGTGAAGTTGGAAGCGCCTTTAAGTCAATCTTCAACCTTGAGCCCGTTCACCATTTTCAAAGATAAGATAGGCACACGAAGATGAGAACCAGAGAGGAAGAATACGCTACTTATAGAAATTTGATCATGATCTTGCTTAAACCTGCTCTGATACCATGTTAGTTTTAGGATCAGAAATTAAATAAGCAGAATTAAAACAATTTCACACAATTTCACACAGCATATACCCTGGGAAAACCCTCCAACTTGAGGGAGAAAAACCCAGCAACAATATATCACTTATATATTGAATAATAATCAGCAATTCTCTTTACAATGAGGCCGATCACAAGGCCAAATATCAGCACCAAACTTGATGCAACCTCCTGATAATAATATCGCTCTTCCTTGATGATAAATTCGGCCTTCTAGAAGAATTTCTTTGATCTCTATAATGATGCACTCCAATCTCTAACTTGGTTGTAGGTAAATTCACACTTTCTTGAATGATTGTAAGTGATAATGAATGAGAAACTTGAGCCTCCTTATATACAAATCAAAAGGGAGATCTTCAAACCATCGCGCCTCTTCTAGATGCAATGTCGGCCTTCAAAATGAAGAGATGTAACTCATGAAGGGTGGCGAACAATATGAAGTCGACCTCATACAATTTTGATTAACAATAAATAGATATTATTTATTCCCAAGTGAAGCGCCTCTTCACTAGTGACGTCTCCAATAAATTAAATAGCCGTTAGGCTATATTTTATTTATTGCTTTGTAAAATATTCCCCCTTAATTTTTTCCCAAAATTCAGTACACAAACTAGCAACAAGTCACTGATTAGCGTTAGCTCCAAAAGCAATCAACATGGAAGTAACTCTAACCAAGAATGTTCACCAAGATCCCAATGTGGGCGAGGTGATAGCATATGGTCAAAGGATCATTAAGAGTAAACTAAACTGAAATTACAATTCATCTGCTGATGCAAGCATCCACAAGCAGTGGGGATACTCCACTTATTCAGTGGGTGAAATTATTACATTATTAAAGGCGGCAAGCCAGCCATTTAAATCCTCACTTCCACTTATTAAAGTGGGGGGAATACAATCCACACAACCACTTATTTAGTGGGGGGGGAACTTACAATTAAAGAAAGATGATTATATAAACTCAACCACTCAATCGTGGGAGTATGAAATTTAAACTAATTGCAACAAATAAAATAAATAGCTATTAGTACTACTAATTAGCTTTACAATGAATTAAACAACTGCAAATAAGAAAGATATGCTTCCAAATCAATCAATAGTTAGAGTAACATTTCCTCTAACTCTTACAATACAATAATGATATAAAAATGAAGCTCAAACCAGCATTATATCAAAAACTAACAAGTCTGATCAGAAACAGAGAATACAGAAAATCAAACCAACAAGTAAGAAAATCGCCATAATGGATGTAACTCCTTCAATACAGCTCCGGAAAGCTTCAAACAGCAATCAAATGAAGCCTCCAAACATGGCGTCCATCTTCTAATAAGAAATTTGAACCATAAACAGCAAACCACAGTTGGCATAAATTCCAAAGCCAGCTAGAAATGGTACGGCCTCTCAAGGAAGTCGACTTGCATCTAAAAAATCCAAACTTCAATATTAAAATCTGTAAACTTGCAGACTTGGGTGCCCTTCACAGTTAAACAGCATGGGCCAGTACCCAGAATGATATAAAATTCAAAAGCGAAGCTATCAGCAAAAGTTCGCTTCAGCCATTGACATCAGCAGTACAAACAGATTATAAATCAGCAACCTGCCTGTAATTGAAATCAGCATTTGAGCTCTATCCACACTCCTGAATGAAGCATAGTCTTCAGAAATCCTTTCTAGGAAGCCATAGTTTCAGGCCCGAAGAAAGATGAATTTGTTAAGCTTCCCCTTAGTCAGGTCTGGAATTAGTCCAGCAACATAACTTTTCTTTCCAAAACATAACATAATCAGCACTTCACAAAACAACAATATATAAGTTTCAATTGGCAAATGAAACACTTCAAATTCCAAGAAGTCGAATCACTTCAACTTCCAAAAGGGACGCCACCTTTAAGCATTTACCTTTTGAAATAATAAAATATTATTCAACTTCCCCTTTAGGCATCCATTTCCATATTGCAACAATAAAACATTTATTAAATAATTAAATGCTCACTTGACCCCTTAATGTCCCCTCTTTAAAACAACATGAAGTTATCAAGCCTAGGCGTGGGGTACAACTTCAAGACATGAAAATTGACTAAGTCTGAAACTCAGTCCAAGGAGATAACCAAAGCAAATGCCAATACTGAAACTAATGGTTTAGCAAGGTGACTTGAGCTGAACTACTGATGATGCCACTGCCAAAATTAGACTTACTAAAAATAGCCAACTTGCTATAAATAGTAAATTCACATCAAAACCAACAAAAAGCCAAACAGAACACTAAACTGCAAAGGATTGAACTGCTGCTAGACAGATACTGCTAAAAGATAGACTTGCTAAAAATAGCAAACTACTATAAATAGTAAGTCTGCACAACATCCTCTGAACGCCAACTGAGCAGTATCATGACTTACTATAAATAGTAAGTGTTTACAAATATCATTTGAGCACAAACATTTTACATGCAAACCCTCAAAAAAGCATTTGAAAGAGGAAACCCTAATTTTCTGCTTCAACTTAGCCTACGGATTTCCGGAAATAGGCTAAATCCAAATGAAGAGCGTAGGGCTAAAATGGGGACATTACACTCTGATACAAGGTCGTGGCTGGAAGTAAGAGGCCCGACACTGTAAACATCAACATGTGCTCCATAGGTCATCCACCATGTTACACCCCATGTGTTATTACCTATTTACTATTACCTTGTTTGGTAAAATTGCTTTGAAAAATGTGAATGTGTTTTACATATATGAATTTTGATGGAAATATGATGAATGAATGTTTGATTCTATTTAATGCCTTATGATGATTATATATATGAAATATATGTGAGGCATATGAATGTATTGATTCGGCTAACTATTGTTATGATGAACTAAGTTGAATGCAAGAATAGGTTCAAACCTGTAGAAGAGAGGGGAAGTATCACTCAGAAGAAAAACTTGGTTTGGTAACCTTTAATTCAGCCTTACTGAGCATTCACACATTCACGCTCTAGTTGGTTTTAGTTGAGCCAAGTCAGTCGGGTGGATGGTAAGTGATCTTCAATTTAGTTGTGTATGTTTAGATTGATTTACGATCTTGTTTTATGAATGTTTGAAATGAGGTATGTGATGAAGTCTTGATGCTAAATGGAAGTCCTTCCTTGTGTGTTAATTGTTATGTCGATGAGATATATGCATAAAATGTATATATATGTATATATGCACGTCTATGGTAAACTCATACATATGAGTGAATACGTTCACGAGTATACGTAGGTAGACGTACCTACGCATGCTCATAGACGGATTACCCATATGCATGGGAATACTGATTGGACTAAGGTGACATATATATATATATATACACATTCTGTGTATATATGTTGATCGATGGATTTGTGAGTACGAGTGTTTTTATAAAGATATTGAAATGGTATTACGTATATGTATATATGTATAAATTAATATGGTTACATATATATTAATAAATATTTATAAATATGTGTTTATTAATAAAATGTATTTGATAACTTTATGAAATGTATATATATATATATATATATATATATAATATTATAATATATATAAATGAAAGTTATTAGAGATAATCTCCAAGCGCAATATCTACCGCTATTCTTAAGTGAAGCACTGGAATGAATAAAGCGCATACATAATACACGGCACAGCCTTTAAAGGAATGTTAACCAACGCATAAAGTAATATAAGACCAAGTCAAACCAATGTATGAGGCACGTATGAGTTTATATGCTGCTGTGTATACATTTGAATAAGAAGTTAATACAGTTTAAAAGCCTTATGAAGTGCTCAACCCGCGTTATTATCTTGGGGCGCCAACACATGAATGTGGCACCATTTTGTAAGTGTTTGAGATGCATAAGAAGTCTGCAAAATGCGCATAAGTCTGTAAATAGCATTGAGACTCAATCAAGAGTAAACTTGGCAGCATTATGTGAAGGAATTCGAATTAGGAAACTTGTTTTGAGCTTGTCTCTTATAACAAGTTGACTCAGCCATTTAAATGGTGAGGACTGTTATGTGTTGCAAACCTGTGAGTTAGCTTGGTGAGTTGTTGCATGAGGATGGAAAGGTGGCAGAAATATTAACTTGTTTGTAGCCTTTGGTTGCTCACAAATTACTATAAATAGAGGTGCTCATTCTACCAATTGCATCACTTTTTCAATCTAATTTTCTTGTGTTATTCTGCTGCAATTTCAGTGCAAAGAGAGTTGAGAGTTGTTTTGTTGTTTTACATTGGTTTTGTGGAGAGAATTAGTGAGAAGCTAATAGAGGATTTTGGAAGTTGTTCTTGGAGGAAGTTGCAAGCAAGCTAGAGCCATTAAGCTAGGAGAGAGGAATAATCAGTTGGAGCTTTAAACAGGCATGCTGATTTCTACTCCTTTGTTATTATGTTGGAAAGATTGTTTATTATGTTGCCATGTTGGAAAGATTGTCTTTTTGTAACATGCCCATTGTTCTACTCAAAAGTTTTACTATGTTTTTAACTTCAAGTAAATAAACTAATGCCAACACTTGCAATAAAAAATTTCTTTCAAATATAAAGATAATATGCACATTTGAAATAAACATCATTCCAAACTTTCCCATTGCATTATAACAAAGTATTACATCTTTCCAATGTATTGATTTCATATTACAAAATTCTAAGATAACATTTCACATTTACAATTTTTCCATTGAAATAGATACATACATGGCTCCTATGAGCTTACTAGCAAAAGATATACGAATAGTCCAGGTGCTCTCCATCAAATCTTGGTCGCCAACTGATGAGGAGAAGCATCACTCAAGCGCTTTCTTTCCAACCATGGACTTATTGTGGTCCCCCGCACATCTACCTAATTGGTAAGATGGCCCTCCCTTCAATGAAGAGATTGGTTTGGTAACCTCATAATAATAATAACCTTCCTTGAGCTTGGTGTTGTGTCATACATATCTAGATCTAACATACAATGGCTACAAACTACGTATATGACATTCCCTGCCTAGTATGTAAACCTAGATCACAATGAACTAACAGTGTAAACAGTGGCAACATACACTACTTTGGCCAAAATATTCATCACCCCCAATTTAGGATGGACGTCACATGCTCACCCACCTTCCTAGCTCAATTTGTATTGACCTTTCATATTCTATGCTTAGGGTATCCCCTTTCACCATGGATTATTATAACCCCATAAATAACCTATTAACCTCTATGCTTACTATGACACTTCTACTTAAGTAACTCAAAGTAACTCTATAACTCAACTTCACAAATAAAGCATTATCTATATGAGCTTAACTTAATATAGTACATATTATTAATACAAACACCCATTCCGTATTATGGAGTATATACATACATTCAAACAATAGCATTCCCTAGCCTAGACTCATCAAGAATCTTTCATACCTATCTAAAGAAGATAACCAATTCATAATAAAACAACTGAACATACTTTTCCAAACAAGACTAACAATTCATACACTCTTTTCAAAACATAAAATGCAAAATGGAGTAGAAATCAGCATGCCTGTATTTGCAAAGCTCCAAACGATCAAACTGGATTCCTAGCTTAGACTTCACCAAATCAGCTTGCAACTTCTCAACTCTCTCTTACTCTCTCCAAAACTCTCTCTCAAAAACTCTCTCAGACACTAAAAACTCAAAAATGCAGCAAAATATCAACTCAGAAAATGAGCAGCAAGAATGCATAATACGTCCCATATGATGGAGAATGCTCCTCTATTTATACAAAAACTTGAGCAACTTCTAGCTGAAAACAACCTCACTATCATGCCACTTCTCAAGCAAAAGAATCAACTCAACCAAATAAAAGAAAGGTGGCGGATTTAAAAACAATGACTCATAGCTAATGCTCAGCCAGCTGCCTTCTCCATTGGACAGCAGGTTATTCACTCAGAAAAGCAAGGTTAAAAAGCTCCATAAATCAACTTATCTCAGCCAGCACTACTCTTGACTTATTCCTTCATTCCATCCCTGCCTTATACGCTGGAGAAAAAACTCAGAACAGACTTCTAAATGCAAGCAAGGTTCATATTTTGGCGCCACATATTATCACACGCCCCTATTTTGGTGTTTGCAGTTTGAAGACCAAGTTAAAATATGATTTACACGTTTATATTCCTCTTTGCATTCATAGCATTGACTAAGTCTTAAGTTTGCAACTCACAAACTTGGCTCTCTCTCTTTTCCTATGTGCTTTACCTTGTGCGCTTTACCCCCTGAGACGCGTCTCGAAGAAGGAGACGCGTCTTCGGCACTGTACCAATCTCCAAAGATGCCTCATTCTGCCAAGAAAATTTTCAAACGTCTCCCAATTCTCCCAAGTCTCCTAAATTTTAATCTGACGTCTCTCACTGACTCTCGCGAAGACTCCCGCCGGTCAAAAGGTCAAACGTTAAAAACAATGCAAAGGTAGCTGTAAAAACGCGATTTTTGAAGTCAAACGCCTCATTGTTTAAGCACACGACTGGAGAAGAGAGCGACTAGGTTGAGCTTGAAGTCTAAACTAGTAAGTACTAAGTATTTATTTGCTTGTTTCTAATTTTTTTTGTCTGGTTAGTGGTTAATCCTTCATACTCCCGTGCTTGGTGAATGTCCCTTGATTATTACTGGATATCTCACATGGTGCACATTATTATAGTGCAAGCGCTATTTTTCAGATTGGTTTATTTAGCATCACCAGTAATCTCCACAAGAGCATTGCCCCTGTTTAAAATCGTGGAATCTGTTAACAGATTCCACGATTTTAAACAGGGGCAATGCAGATTACACGATTTTAAACAGGGGCAATGCACATTATTATAGTGCAAGCACATTATGGTGCACATTATTATAGTGCAAGCGCTATTTTTCAGATTGGTAATTTAGCATCACCAGTAATCTCCACAAGCGCATTGCCCCTGTTTATAATCGTGTAATCTCCACAAGAGCATTGCCCCTGTTTATAATCGTGTAATCTCCACAAGAGCATTGCCCCTATTTAAAATCGTGGAATCTGTTAACAGATTCCACGATTTTAAAAGGGGCAATGCTCTTGTGGAGATTACTGGTGATGCTAAATAAAACAATCTAAAAAATAGGCTTGCACAATTGCACTATAATAATGTGCAATACTCTGCTATCTTCATCTACCAAGCAAATTTCTCCAACTTTGCATTGATTTCCTGTGTCTGTGGATGTGATCTATCTACTACACAAAAAGCATGTACCATTTTATGGCCTTCAATCATTTGACATTTCCTTATAGATGTGATTCATTTTTCTGTTGAGTATGCCATGTGCAATCGTGATTCATTTTCCTAATTTCCTCAACGACATGTTTTTCTCTATTTCCTTTTTCATAACTTTAACTACAGCCATTTCATGTTTTTCTCTATTTCCTTTTTCATAACTTTAGCTACAGCTATTAAATGATGGAGCCATTAATTTTTAAATTTTTCTTTCTATAGCTGTTGTGTCTAAACTCTAATCATAATGTCTTTTTGTTTTTTGTTTTTTTTTTTTGTAGAATTTGAATCATTGAATCAAGAATGTTGGATGGGGGAAAACAAGGCTTGTATCCGTTGTGGAAGTATGTTGATCGTGTTTCAGGGCCGAAGGGTTCAAGTGGAACAGCCACAATCTCATGTAAATTATGTCCAATGTCATGGAAAGGTACTTACACGAGGGTGAGGGCTCATTTCCTTCGCATACCTGGAAAAGGTGTTGATCCTTGTACAAATGAGGTGAAACAATATGAGGCTGTGAGGGATCAAGAAAGGGTTGATGGAAAAGTTTCTAATATAAGCTCTCACGCTTCAACAACAGGGGCAATTGCTGCAAATCAAAACCAGAATAGAGAGGCAGAGGTGGATGTGTCTTCAAGAGATGTAGCAGTAGAAAGTTATCACAAGAGACCACACATTGGTAGTTCAAACCCCATTGGCAGATTATTTGATGTGCAAGGTCGAGAAGCGGTTGATGCAGCGATTGCATGCTTCTTTTATGCCAACGAAATACCATTTAATGTTGCTCGCTCACCTTTCTATATAGAGATGGTCCAAGCAATCAGCAATGCACCAGCTAGGTATAAACCACCTATGTATGAAAAGCTTCGCACTACTCTAATTGATAAAAAAAAATTCAATTAGAGCAACAAACTGCACCAATGAAAAGAGTGTCGGCTACAAAAGGATGCAGCATTGTGATAGATGGGTGGACAGATACTAGAAACCATCCACTACTTAATATCATGGTAACATCCAGCAAAGGGCCTTATTTTTTTAAGGCATTAGATTGTTTAGGGCAAGAAAAAAATGCAAAGTTTCTTTTAACCAGCTATGTGACGGCATTGAGGAGGTAGGGGCATCACATGTAATCCAAATTGTTACAGATGCTGCCCCTGTTTGTAAAGCAGCAGGCATGTTGGTGCAAAAGAAATACAAGCATATATTTTGGACACCATGTTATGTGCATTCATTGAATAATGCACTCAAAGATATTGGCAAGTTTGAGTGGGTTTCAACTCTCATAGAAAAGAGCAGAAAAATTCAAATGTTCATATGTAACCAACACCAAACACAAGCTATTTATCAAAAATTTGCCAAGGTGGAGCTTCTCAAACCAGCTGATACAACATTTGCTTCTTATTTTATTCTTCTTCACCGTCTTTGTTAAGTGAAAGGTGCTTTGTGTTCCACGGTAGTTAGTGATGCATGGGTAGCTTGGAGGCAATCTACATCAAATGATGCAATTGAGGTGAGAGGTATGGTCCTTGATGACCGTTTTTGGGCTGATGTTAAACTTGTTGTGGACTTTATTCAGCCCATATGTGAGGTGATCAAATTTGCAGAGTCAGACAAGCCATGTTTGGGGGAAATTTATGAAGAAATAGATTCCATGTGTGCAAGAATTAAGAAAATAACAAATGCAAAAGATCCTTCACTATATCCTTTGATAGAAGAAAAGTTACACGGAAGATGGAACAAACTTAACACACCTCTTCATTGTGTCGCATATGCCTTAAATCCTAAATGCCATAATATACAAGAGACCAATAAGAGGGCTCCATATGAGGATAGAGAGGTAATGGAGGAATTTTGGGCCGCAATAAAAAAGATATATGGTCGAGGTGAGGAAGCATCAGTTATGAGGAGTCAATGGAATAAGTTTTCACGTGGGCATGGTGATTTTTCTTCCATGGAAGCTTTATATGATATGCAAGACAAGAAAGACCCTATAGAGTGGTGCTGGAACCATGGAGGTGAAACACCTGAATTGCAATCATTTGCAATAAGATTACTCTCACAAGTAGCTAGCTCTTCATCTTGTGAGAGAAATTGGAGTACTTATGGTTTTATTCATTCACTGAAGAGGAACCGATTGGGGTCAAACAAAGTAGAGAACTTGGTGTACATTCATAGCTCACTTCGTCTTCTCTCTCATGTAGATTTTGCATACAAGGAGGGTCCTTCAACAAAATGGGACCAAATTTCACCTGATGGAGATGTTGCAGCCATAGTGGATGAAGTGGTTGAAAATGATGGCCTTACTAATTTACCCCCAGTTCTACTACCAGTAGAGGAACATAAGTTAGAGAGTGATGAGTATTTGGAGAGCATCATAGCTGATAACCTTGACATGGATGATGTGGTGTAGATGATATCAGATAGATTTCTTATTTTTGTCTTTTGTTTGCATATCAGCCAATCAAACTATCAATATTTTTGAATTTCAATACGTAATCGAATATGTAACGTCAAATGTGAACTATGATTATGAAATTTGAAGTATGAACTCTTTGACACAATGTGACAATGACATTTCGATTTGAATTTTGTGTATTTAAAGTTAATGTACATTGTTAAACTTTACTACTCCTATTGTTTTGAAAGTTCAATGTCATCATATTTTAAGATTTTCTATAAATTATTAAATTTTTTTTTAATTTTTTATTTATATTAAAAAAAAAAAAAGGTGTCTCCAAGAAACCCCGTCTCCTATTTTCAAAAAAAAAGTCATACCAATACTAGTACAAGTTTCCCATACCAGTACCAATCTCCTAACAACTATGATATATATATATATATCAACTTATATGATTATAAAATGCATTGTTCAATATTCGAACACATATCCACATATGTACATATTTCACATAACAATAAAGCATATATATATGTTTCCATTAACGTAAATACATACGCACATATTAATATATATATATATATATTATTAGCAAATGGATTGGTCTTTTTCAAATACAATTCAAATATCAACTCTATTACCCCCGATGCACTGGGGCCAAATCGCTAACATCTCTAGAAATGTCACAATTGCATTTGTGACTTTCCTTTGAATTTTAGAGGTACAGCTCCCTTGTTTGATAGAATGAATTGTGGGTATGCTTTTAACTAGAAAGCAGGAAAGGAGACAAACACTAGCTCATAAAAATGAAGTTAATGTGAGTAAAATTAAAGATCACAAATCATTTAGCACAAAGACTAGAATAATCGATGATCATTAAGAACTGGGATGGAAATGTATCATAGTTGCAATAAATGAACACAATGCAGCAGAGGACGCCTTACACAAAAAACATGCTCAAAGTACGCAGAGAACACACAAATTGGTATGATCAACACCAAATTCAAAACCCACGATTCACAAACTGTGAGTCATTGCAAATATGAATGAATGAATTAAGGGAAGACAAAAATAAAGCTTGTTCCTTTTCCTCTGTTACAACACAGTGCAATTCAGAAAATCCAGACCCTCAAAGAGTCGCTCTAAACAAAGACATAGGGATACAATCTTTCCCTATCTTGGCGGTTACTAAACGGTTGCTAAATATAACGATTCCTTCTTGTCGTCCAACTGCCTAACCTCGGAACTAATAGACGGGGAAGCATTAACGAACGGGAACAATAATAATTACATTTGCAAATGATATGACCTAGAACAATCACCAAACGCCTCTAGCTTCAAATCCTGCCCCGTCGTCGGCCATTCTTTTGCAGTTAACGCGGTTCACAGGCACCGCATTAAATGGCCAATTCATGTTAACAATAAAATCACACGTACAAACTATCCAGACAAAATATCAATTGGGAAAATTAAATAGATCTTGTTCACATCAGCAATTAATTTAGGCCACATCACCATTCTGTCATTTGCCAAATTTCAATGAAATCCAGCTTAGATAGATCCTCAAATTTCTATAAATTCGATGAGCATAGCCACATTTTACCAACCAAAGGCATTCTAAAAATGGCAAGTGCGCAAAGTGATGGCGTATCGATGAATGACTACATCGTGATCAAAGAAGTCGAGTGCAATCCTCTCTTTAGACTACTATCAGACCAATTGAGGGAGGTCTTCATTGTCCAGAGTGAAATGGAGGAAGAAGTATTGTGTGACATCCTAGGAGAAAAAATTTTGAGTCAGGTTCATGTGCATAACGCCACACTTCTTGAGCATTCCATTTACACTGTAATTCGCAATTTTGGACGGCGAGACTAGGGAATGAGGGCAGCAGAACGCCTGGTTAGGCTTAAGTTCCTACACAGGGTGAATGTGGCTCTTGCAGGGCTCAACAATTATCCACGAACCGGTCTTATTGGAGACACCATCTGCATCGCAACTGCGGCCCAGTATGAGGCTACGAAAGAAGTTGTGACACTCCTTTGAGCGAGACTGGTGTGGAACGATATGGGGTTGTTCGCCCAATTTCTGCAATCCCACAAAAACTTGTTGTCACCAGCCCAAATTAAGCGTCTCCAAGAGGTGGTGGAGGGAATCCATGTGTTGATGTTTGCCCTGTGTGCCTGAAAAATAATGTTTTGATACCCTCAATTTTGTAATTGAATACCAATTTTGTAACACTGATAATATATAATATAATGTAAACATTTTTGATATTCCGGTGTTCTTGTTCTTTCTAAATATTTCCAAGTTTCAATTACTTTGCTATATCCTACAACGGTATTCATTTATATTCATTTCCCTGCATATGGCACTTTGCAATCACACACCTTTAACCATTCATTGACTCTGCATTGATGTGATTGAAAGAGTTTACTGAAATACATTGTAATGAGATCAGCCTGCACTGCGTTTTCTTTAGGATAATGCCCTTTGAGGCAGCAGAATGAAGGGTTCGTGAAACCCTAGCGAGAACCGTCAATGGTTTTCAAACTTACCAAAATTCCCGCCCATACTCGTAACTTCTTTAACTTCCCACCACCAGCAATCTTTTGGACAGGTTACCCAACCTCAAGTACGGACCACCAACATTAAAATTTCAAGTATAGAGACTCCATAAAGTACTTCAACTACTCAGGGAGTTTGTAATGACCCCTTTTTTAGTGGAAGCATTTTGACCTGAATCTTGCACTCATAGTGTTTCTCAAAGAGGCATTAGAAGCGTTAAAGATCAATAAGTTTCAGTGATAATATCTAATAATATCAAAGATGATATAAACATTTCATTCTTGCCAAAGGGTTACTCATTTCTTCCTTATCACTCTTCTGAATGATTCTTCTATATAATTTCATAAGTTCATTAGGTAGATATTAAACATCTATCAAGATCCCAAAGATGATATCTTATTATACCATTTATAATAATAAAGTCATTATTACTTATAAGACCCAATAATTGTTGCAAGCATTATTATTGGATAACCATAAATAATATATATATATGTATATATATGTATGTATGTATGTATGTATGTATGTATGTATGTATAATTTGTATATGTCCATCCTCTATGAGGTATTTATGAGTCTCTATCAATATATCTGTATATATCTAAATATATATTCTTAACAATTACCAAAATATATTTAGCAATGTATGAATTATATATACAGTGAACACGTTATATTTAATATATTTATATTTATCTTATATATATACCAAACATATATCCCAACTATCCACCTTACTAAATTCTTAATCCCATTAAATGAATATATTAATCTTGACTATCTACATTGCTATTGTATTTACCTATATCTCTGTTTAAATATATTAATCCTTAATTGTATATTTATCAACTATATTATATATATATTAATTACCACTGTTATTAACTACCATATTTATCTAACAATCCTGATTTCAACATATATTCATTTTCATTTATTTTTAAGCATTCATCCATTCTTATATTTTATTTCTAAATTACTTACCTGCTGATCGATATGCAAGAATAACTTATCTCCTTTTTCTACCATATACAATGCTTTGATTCTCCTTATTTTTAGCCAGCCATCATGCCTTCTTTGCTTTGGAGAACCTCTTCCGAAGTATCGTGCTTTGGCTGGGAAGAGTCACGTCACTTTGTGAAAGGTCATTCCTTTTTTAAAGTCAACCGCTGCCTCCCTTGGTCTTAATCACTCATTTCATATTGTTTGTGCTTGGCAATGAATCGGTATTTGAAGGTTTATACAATGGTTACTTTTATAAGATAATATAAGTAATGATTTTATATTTATCTTTATAAGTATAATATCTGCAGCATTGTGTTATAATAATTATTATAATTTGGATCTTGTTTAGTTTTATTATATTTTGTTTATTATTCTATTATAATGTGCCAATATATTATATCATTATTATTTTATATTATATTCTAGGACCAATATTTTGTAATTATCCTACTGTCTTGATAACTGTAATTATAATAGAATTGTTAATATATATATATATATATGTTTATTTATTTCATTTGTTAATATTTTATTATTATAATAATTGTTTAATAATATCAATTGTTCGCAATGTTTAATACTTATATTTTATATTCGGTAGTTATAACATTATCTTTGGATAATTATAATTATGATTTATATTGTCAACATCCTTATATTATTTTTTTTATTCAAGGGGTAAACGCTTTTGACCAGAGCTATGAACCGGAATACAACCATTCAACAATACCACCCCAACGGGGTTTGAACCTTAGTGGCAAGAACAACAATGCCACCTATAAACCATCACACCATGCCAATATCGGCAATCAACATCCTTATATGTATTCTATTTATTTATTTGTTTCTTTTGATGCTATAAATCTTAGTGTTACAATTTCAGGGACATGACAGAGTTATAACAATTCAATAACATGCTGCCCACACAAGTTAATGAACAAGTTTGAAGGGAAGGTAGTGGAAGCGGGAGTTAGAATAACTTGGGCGGTGCTCGCCAAGGTTAGAAGAACTCAATGAAACACCGCCAAGCACCCAAACTTAGAGAAAATTTGAGTAGGGGCGACAATTTTAAGGGAAATGGCCAAAATCGTGGTAATAGTGGCTCTAATTAGGGACAAGGACTGAAAAGGATGTAGCACGGATCCCAGAGATGTTTAGAACTAGTGATGTATCCATTGGGCACAGAGTCATAAATAAGGAACCAAAACAAAACAAAACACCAACCAAAACTAGGCACAACAAAAATGACACACCACAAAGGAACATATATACAAGGTAGGATGAGACCTACCAAAGGAAAGGCAAAAGGCCGCTCAAATGAAACCATTGACTGGTTGAGAAAAGAATGATCCAGACCTAAAAAAGCCCGTCACCCCATTCAGCTTTTGAAGAATGGCAAGAATTTGGACTGCCCAAATACTGGCATAGCTAAAGAGAATTTCACTAGTCATATTCCCAAATGACCACCGCTCATCATAAACTTCTTTCTGAGGTACATGATTCCGTGTCAAGTCATCCGCGTTACTGTTCACTTCTTCCCAGGGTTTGGACATCGAAATAACTTCCCTTTCATGCAATGGATTTGAATTTTCCTGTATCACTGTAACACCATGGCTTTTTACCATATGGATTACCGCTTCATTGTCATTGCATTCTTGTGATTCCATTGTATTTTCATCCTCTACCGATTCAAAGTCTTCTACCTCATAAGTATCCATATAACAAGCAGCCTCTCCTGCCACCATATCTTGAAAACAAAAACCTGACCCCTCAAACAAAGGATTACCCTGCACCTTGAATGACTCATCAAAAATAAATAGAGGATTAGAACTTATATGCCATTTTGCTTCAACTTCTTTATTTTCAACCGAAAGATCCTCGTCATCCTTTTTCGTTGTATCCAGAGTTTCACAGTCAGGGTTTTCAAAAGTAAAAACTTCATATTTTGGGACGAATAGAGAATCTGGTAATTCATTTTCTTTGACAGGGTCACAACGAATCATACCAGCCTCAGGGGAAAGAGGGGAAATAGATTCGAACACGGAAGTGTATCATACCCGAGGTGAAAAGTCCTCATCTTCACTCAATGAACTGAGGTCATCCTCTGTTACACCACACCCGTAGTATTAAAACTATATGCCTGAGCATTCCAAACCTGATTTACCTTCTCATTTTCTTTTCTATCATGTTGAAGGTGTGTCGGACTCAAAATTGTCAAGTTCATGTTTTCAACAGTAGGACCAGGTTGATTTGCAAGGTATAGAGATTTGGGAAGCCTGCAAACAAGTGTAACAGACTTTATAGCACAATTTGGTTTCCATATTCCCATAGTGATTAAATCATTTTCAATATTCGTCGCTTCAAGCTAAGCTTGTTCAATACCACAAACTTTGTATCTTTTTAAAATAAGTTGGACATCAAGATTTAAAGTAGAAGTAAATATATAGAACTGAATTACCTTGCTTGGTTGCTCAGGCACTGGAATCTGTTGAAGTACTTGATTGAAACGATATACAAAATCTCTCATAGGTTCTTTTTCCTCCTTCACAATCTAGAACAATTGTCGTAACAAAGCAGCAATATTGACAGCGCTTTTGAAACATCCAAGGAACTTTTCTTCAAGAATAATCCAACCAATTATACAGCCTTTTTCAAGTCCTCTTAGCCATTTTGCTGCCTTTTCAATTAGGCTACGAACAAAGAGCCTTATGAAGACATCTTCTTCCTGAATTCCTACAATTCCACTTACAACGGTGATGGCTAGAATGTGTTCCTTTGGATCTTGTGAATCCTTACCAAATAATTTTAGGAAATTTTTCCTTGAGCCATTTGGTAGTTCATTACATTGTGGTAGGGCTAGTGATCCAATACAATTACCCCAGGGGTTCGAAGCCATTGATCATTTAGATTCACCAACTCCACGACGAAGTGAAAGGTGATGAATACCCTAGGTCAATTCCTAGGCGGTGATTGAGTTGGAAGAGGGTCCTAACACTAATGAGCACGCTGATTGGGACGTCGAGGAGGATTATCGTAATATTTGAACACCAACCTAGGAGGATGCTCAACCACAGGTCTAGGTGGTCGTTGGGCCCGTTCTTCTTCTTCCAAGTCAAAATTAGCCCGCATATAATCAAATGCACTCCTTTTGTACCTCCAAGCAAGTGTATTTAATTGTGAAATGATGTCCTCTTGCTCCGCTGCACCCAATCTAGACCAAGTTGAAGTACAGGAAAGACATTTTCATGTGGAAGTATCATTGTGCTGCATGACCTAGAAGCAACTTGTTAAAAATTATATTTCGAGTCCCCAACAGACTCGCCAAAAATCTATTAGCGAATGAATTGGCCTTTCTCAAATACAATGCAAATATCTACTCTATTACCCCCACTGCACTGGGGCCAAATCGCTAACAGCTCCGAAAATGTCACAATTGCATTTGTGACTTTCCTCTGAATTTTAGAGGTACAGCTCCCTCATTTGATAGAATGAATTGTGGGTATGCTTTTAACTAGAAAGCAAGAAAGGAGACAAACACTAACTAATAAAAATGAAGTTAATGCAAGTTAAATTAAAAAAGATCACAGATCATTTAGCGCAAAGACTAGAATAATCAGTGATCATTAAGATTGGGGATGGAAATGTATCATAGTTGCAATAAATGAACACAATGTAGCAAAGGACGCCTTACACAGAAAACGTGCTCAAAGTATGCACACAACACACAAATTGGTACAATCAACACCACATTCAAAACCCAGGATTCACAGACTGTGAGTCATTGCAAACATGAATGAATGAATTAAGGGAAGATAAAAATAAAGCTTGTTCCTTTTCCTCTGTTACAACACAGTGCAATTCAGAAAATCCGGACCCTCAAAGAGTTACTCTAAAAAAAGATATAGGGATACAATCTTTCCCTATCTTGGCGGTTACTAAACGGTTGCTAAATATAATGATTCCTTCTTGTCGTCCAACTGCCTAACCTCGGAACTAGTAGACAGGGAAGCATTAATGGGCAGGAATAATAATAATCACATTTGCAAATGATATGACCTTGAACAATCACCAAACGTCTCTTGCTTCAAATCCTACCTCGTGGCTAGCCATTCTTTTGCAATTAACGCGGTTCACAAGCACCACATTAAATGGCCAATTCATGTTAACCATAAAATCACACGTGCAAACTGTCTAGACGAAAGATCAATTGGAAAAATTAAATAGATCTCGGTCACATTAGCAATTAACTTAGGCCACATCACCATTCTATCATTTTCCAAATCTTAATGAAATCCAACTCAGATAGATCCTCAAATTTCTATAAATTCGATGAGCAAAGCCACATTTTACCAACCAAAGGCATTCTAAAAGTGGCAAGTGTGCAGAGTGATGGCGTATCGATGAATGACTTCATCGTAATCAAAGAAGTCGAGTACAGCCCTCTCTTTAGACTGCTATCAGACCAGTTGAGGGAGGTCTTTGTTGTCTAGAGTGAAGTGGAGGAAGAAGTATTGTGTGACATCCCGAGAGAAAGTTTTCTTAGTCAGGTTCATGTGCATAATGCCACACTTCTTGAGCGTTTCATTTACAATGTAATTCGCACTTCTGGACAGCAAGACTGGGGAATGAGGGTAGCGGAACGCCCGATTAGGCCCGAGTTCCTGCACAGGGTGAATGTGGCTATTGCAAGTCTCAACAATTATCCACAAACCGGTTTTATTGGAGAGGCTATCTGCATTGCAACTGTGGCCCAGCATGAGGCTACAAAAGAAGTTGTGACACTCCTTCACGCAGGACTGGTGCGGAATGATATGGGGTTGTTCGCCCAATTTCTGCAATCCCACGAAAACCTATTGTCACCAGACCAGATTGAGCGTCTCCAAGAGGTGGTGGAGGGAGTCCGTGTGTTAATGTTTGCCCTGTGTGCCTGAAAAATAATGTTTTGATACCCTCAATTTTGTAACTAAATACCAATTTTGTAACACCAATAATATATAATATAATGTAAACGTTTTTGATATTCTGGTGTTCTTGTTCTTTCTAAATATTTCCAAGTTTCAATTGCTTTGTTGTATCCTGCAATGGTATTCATTTATATTCATTTCCCTGCATATGGCACTTTGTAATCACAAGCCTTTAACCATTCATTGCTCTGCATTGATGTGATTGAAAGAGTTTACTACAATACATTGTAATGAGATCAGCCTTCACTTCGCTTTCTTTAGGACAACACGCTTTGAGGCGGCAGAACAAAGGGTTTGTGAAACCCTAGCGGGAACCGCTGATGGTTTTCAAACTTACCAAAATTCCCGCCCATACTCAAAAACTTCTTTAACTTCCCACCACCGCCAACATTAAAATTTCAAGTATAGAGACTCCATAAAGCACTTCAACTACTTGGGGAGTTATAACAATTCAATAACATGTCGCCCACACAAGTTAATGAACAAGTTTGAAGGGAAGGCAGCGGAAGTGAGAGTTAGAATAACTTGGGCGGTGCCCGCCAAGGTTAGAAGAACTCAATGAAACACCGCCAAGCACCTAAACTTGGTGAAAATTTGAGTAGGGGCAACAATTTTAAGGAAAATGGCCAAAATCGTGGTAACAATTATATTTATATTATTGCCTCCACATTAAAACACATCCGAAATCCCATTGATTGACATATATACACAAAGTGTATATATACATACATATATATATATATATATATGTCACTTCCGTCCAATCGATATTCCCATGCATATGGGTAATCCATCTATGAGCATGCGTAGATATGTCTATCTACGTATACTCATGCACATATTTACTCATGTGTATGAGTTTATCATAGACACGTACATATATACATATATATACATGTTATGTATATATCTCATCGATTAAATATAAACACATAAGGAAGAATTCACACATGACAAAGAGACTCAAACATTTTATCCTAGCTGAAGAACTTTCACAAATAAAACCGTTAAGTATTTTAATCAAGCAAAAACAAAACTAAAGGTAACTTGCCATTTCCCAAACTATTATCCCGACTTGACCAAACTAGAGAGAGTGTGTGAAAACTCAGTTAGGCTTACTAAGGGTTACCAGACCAAGTTCTCCTAAGTGATACTTCTCCTCTCTTTCGGAGACTTGAATCTGTTCCTGCATCCAACTTAGTACATTGTAACAGTAGTTGGCCGATAACAATACATTCATTTGCATCATATATTTCACAATCAGAATCATTATAAAACATCAAATTATTTTCACCCAACTAGGTAAAAGTAAATAAGTAGTAACACAACAGGGTGTAACACTTTTACTTGTATGTGACGCTTGGATATACTTGCATGTCACTTGGTTGTTTCTTGTTTTGTGAAACCTTACTTTTTGATATTTACTTATATAGATATGTATACAATGTTGTATTTTATACGAATATAAATACTATTTGTGCTATACATAGATTGTCAATACTATACGTATTATGACAACACTTTAGGTGTGTAGCATAAGATAGAGTTGTTTTGAGATACTTGATTGCAATGTCAGTTTAATATGAGATAATGGGAAGGTTATTCCTAGGGTTAGGATAATCCACGGGAAAGGGAATAATCTAGAATAGAATACTAATAGTCAAATACAAATCGAGCAATTGTAGTGGTGAATATAGATGACCCTCACTTGAAGTACTAGGTGTTGAATCTTTGGCCAAAGTAGTGTAGCTAGCCACTGTCTACACTGTCAATTCATTGTGATCCAAGTACTTACTAGGCTGAGAATATCATAGAAATAGATGTTGCCTTTATGGTAAGCTCTAGATATGTAGGACACATCACTATGCTCAGGAAAGGCTATTTTAAGGATGAGGTTACCAAACCAATCTCTTCGTCGAAGGGAGGGCCATCTTACCAAGTTTGGTAGATGTGCAAGGGACCTCAATAAGTCCATGGTTGGCAGAAAAGCGCTTGAGTGATGCTTCTCCTCATGCAGTTGGCGGCCAAGATTTGAGAGGACATTTTGGACCATTTGTATTTCTAGTTCATGTGAGCTTGTTAAAGCTATGTATGTATTCATGTGTCCATCTATATGGAAATTGTAAATGTGAAATGCTATCTTGAATATATTTATGTAAAGTGAAATCATACTTATATTATTGAAAAGATTCTTTGTATATGCAATAGAAGAGTTTAGAAAGGATATTTTTCAAATGGTGCATTTATTATTGAAAAGAAAAGAAAATTTTTATTGCTCTTATTGATAGATGTGTAAACTTTTCACTTGTGGGTAAAACTTAGAAAAATTACTGAGTAGAACAATGGGCATGTTACACACCATCTATAGCCAAGTACATCATTTTGTGCCACATCATATTTGGATACTGATATTCCAAACATCCCTTCTGCTCTCTTTTATTTCCAACATTGGTCTCTGGGTTTTTCCAGACCTTCGCGATGGTATAGCATGCAAGCCGAGATGATAACGTTCAACAGTTCTGACTTCGGAGGCTATTTTTAGGGTTTGCATGCAGGATTTCTCAGTGCATGTCAGGATATTCTTTATGGGTTTTTCGAGAGCTTCGCAACGAGGTGACATGCAAGCAGAGTGGATCATTTTTCAAGAACTTACTATGTTTAGCTAGTGCTCGCATGCAGACCAATTTACTGGGTTTTTCTGGGTTTTTTGAGATCTCTCGAGCAGTGTGACATGCAAACTCATCCGGCAGCTGATTGGTCACTTTTTTAGACACTTACTATTTTTAGCAGGATCACTCCAACAGCCACCCAGCGCTTCAGTATCACGAACAGAGCGACATGCAACAAAAACGGGGTCAAACGGAGGTCATCTGAAGCACATGCAAGACAGATTAGGGTTCCCAGCTTCGGGACTCAAAATGAGGGGTAAAAAGCCAGAATCTCCAAAAACTGATGTATCCCATTGCGATCAGCGTCATTCAAGCTGTCTACTGGTAAAATTCGAGCGCAATCCGAGTACTTACTATTTATAGTAAGTCACTTCTAAAACAGGCTATATATAGCAGGTCAGCACAAGGCACCAGTGTGAACAGGTCAGTTAACCCATGAGGATCCTGTGGCGCGAATTTCAAGACGAATGGAGTTGGAGAAGTGTGAAAATCAAGAAACTTACTAAAAATAGTAAGCGAGGCAAACAAGGTGTGAACGCCTGAAGATATTCCTAAGTATTCAGAGGTGGAAGCAGCTACCCCAGAATGCGCCCAAGTTGGGAGGCTGAAAGAAAAATGTTCTAAGTCTTGAAAATTCCTGTAGACCCCCTTGAATGTGCCCTAGCAACATGGAGGAGGTAGAAAATGTTCTAAGTCTTGAAAATTCCTGTAGACCCCCTTGAATGCGCCCTGTTTGAGGAAGGCTGGAGAAAATGTTGAAATTCCTTCACCACCCTCCAAATGCGCCCAGCCTTCACAAGGATGAAAATGCGCCAAGTCAAGAGGAAGGCCTAGAAATTTGTCTAAGGCGTTGAAGTTCCTCCTCAACCCCTCAAATGCGCCCACCAAGAAGGAATGAGAAGAAAATTTTCTAAGTGATATGAAGTTCCTTGACCACCCCTAAAATGTGCCATCTTGAAGATGAAGCTTGGAAAAGTTTTCAAGGCATGAGAAATTCCTCCTCACCCCTCTAAATGCGCCCAAGGTAAAGTGGGGTGAGTTGAAAAGTTGCTAAGTGTTAAAAACTTCCTCCACCACCTAGCAAATGCGCCCAAACAAGGTGGCATGAAAAGTTTCTTGAGTGTTGAAAAATGGAAGTAGGAGGGGCCAAATGCGCCCATGTTGAAGAGATGATGGTGAAAACTTTTTAAGTGTTGGAGAATTCCTCCTCAACTCCCTAAATGCGCCCATCAAGGTGATGACTTGAGAATTTTTGTCTAAGTGATGAAATTGGAAGCCAGGTACCTCAAATGCGCCCTCCATGAGTCAGGTGTAGGAATATTTTCTAAGGCATAAAGAACTAATAGGAGACCCACCTAAATGTGCCCTTGGCAAGGAAATGGGATTTAAAAATATTTTCAAGTGGTGGAAATAAAAGCTCAATCCCTCTAGTACGCCCATGAAGTCAAGGAATGTGGGATATGATGAACATTGAAAAGAAATATTTTCAAGGGTCAAATATTAAATGTCCCCCTTTAAAGTGTACCCATGAGTAATGTAATTGGAAATATTTTTTTTCCAAGGGGGAGATTTTTTTTTTAGAGCCTTCAATATTTCTTCTAAGGGGGAAATAAAATCTTCTGAAAATATTATGCCTTGATGGACGCCTGGCTTGTAATTGATAGAATTTTTCTAAGGGGAGATAAAAGTTTCTAAGGCACAGTTTCAAGGTACACAAGAAGCAAATACGCCCAAGAGGAAAACATTAGATGAAATTTGTCTAAGGCATGGAGAATTTGAAGATGAAGTGGAACTCAAATATCAAGATGATATGTGCCCTAGCTCTCAGATGTTGAAAAGTTATGAAGAAAGCAAAGTTGTGCTAGAGAAAAATGATAAACTCTATCAGATCCAGAGATCACTCGGACCTTGGAGAGCAGAACATGGACATTAGGTAAGCAAATTGAATTTATATTATAAATTGTTTTGATGCTCTTCTCTTATTTGTTTTGTAGGATGAACACCGGGGCCAAAGCATGATGACTTGAGATGATGGAGTAAGTACTCCAGGATGATATTACAACCTTGGAAAAGGAAAAGTTACTTGTTGAAATTCCTCCATGGTGTCTCAGTCGCGCCCAAGTTATGAAGGGGACGTTGGAAGAAATGTCTAAGTGTTGGGATTTCTCCTCAAAGACCTAATATGCACCCAACTCAGGAAGATGGGTGACAAGGAAGAAATGATCGAGTCCAAGACTGAAAAATCCTTCAGGGTCAGGAAGGAGGAATAATGAGGACCCAGAGGTTAGAAATCATCCTCAAGCACTTCAAAGTTAAAGAATGACATCAAAGAGGAAAATCAGGTTGCGGTCTTGGAATTTCAAAATGAGAACGTGCCTGCCATGCCAGAGGTTGAAGTTGTTTGATCGAGTCTGCAGTCAAGGAGAAGAACAGTGGGAACACGTTTCTGGACGAGAATCTGCTAGAAGGATGATGGGCATTAATTGCTCATAATGGTCAAAGGAAGAAAGTGGGGAATCTTGTGCTCATTTATTTCCCCCACTCTATTTTCTAGCAGTTTTTAGGGTTAGGGCTTATGTGGCTCAATCTGAGGCCTTCATTGTATTTCAATCTGAGTCGTCCACTAGATTTGGCCAACTATAAAAGGGGCATCCCCCCTCATTTGTACATCATTAGATGAGATAGAATAGTAGAGAGACAACTTAGAGATAGCATAGCATAGATTGGTAGCTTAGATTGACAAGGAAGGAAAGTCTTCCATTTGAATGCTTTGTAAGAAGTTTTTGTGAACACTCTCATAATAAAATGAGTTTTCATTGATGGTGATTTCGTCTTTTGTTGTGGGTAGCTAGCGAGGCTTCTTCGTCCTTCCAATTCACGTAGAATCGTAAAGTAGATTTCATTTCATGCAAGTAGTTAGTAATTGTGGAATGTGGTGTTTAATTTAAGCAAGCTTTGCTTATCCATACCACTAGCGGGCTCACTGATGGTGGGTTTGCCTTGCGTGGTTGACTGGAACATTGTGGACTTAACTTCAATTTCGGTTTGAATGTTGGTATGCGTCGTTGTGATGGTATTTGTATGTTGAATCGTGGTTTGAATATCTCTAGTTGCTCCTTTGAAGATTGCACTAGTTCTGTGGAAGCTGTCCGAAGTGAGGCAAAGCAGAGCCTGGTTGAAGTCTGTGAGAATTGATCGCCACGTCCCGCACTTAAAGTAGATCATAGCATCTCTTATCCCTACAACCATTTACATTCAATACATTTCTCGTTAGTATAGGAACCTATGCTACATTGACAAATCTTTCGAAACTTGTGAAAATCCCTTTCTCTTTGAGCTTCAGTTGAACAACTACGTAAGTCCCCTTGAAATACCAGCGAATCACATTGAGCCAACTGAGACTACTCCACTGCATAAAAGGAACCTTGGAGTTGAACGCATGAACTTTCTCGCAATCTTAGCATGCTGGATACTTTGATCAAGAGAGAATAGAGTAGCCGTTGGTAACTTTATTCTGTTATTTGGTGCGGTCACAAAAAACACAACAGGTACTTCTCTACAATCAGCTTCCCAAATCCCACACAATTTTTTGCACTATCATTTACCACTTGAACCACATTTTCCACCCCTACTTCAAGAAGGGCTTCCTCTAATATTTGAAAAATATATTCTGCAATTTTTCTTTTGGTTCATGGTGTCAATCACCTTCAAGAACACAACACCTTTAGGACAAGCCACCAAAACAGTAATCAATGCCTTTGACATATGTCTAACCACCCATCACTCAGTATAGTGCAACCTATTGCCTTCCAAGAGGCTTTGACCTTAGCTAATTTCTCTGTCACTCTATCTTTTGACCTCTGCAAAAGAGTTGTCCTAAAAGCCTCTGAAGATAGAGGTGCGTACCCTTTTCCAAACTCTGCAAATTTTTGAATTGCATTATGAAAATGTGGATTTCTTGCTACATTGAATGGAATAGCACTTGAATAAAACAAATCAGTTAATGCATCATCCACCTATTGTTTCTCTACTAGTTTCCAAAAGTTGTTCAATGTTACACTCTCTTTTGATATGCCTGTGGCCTTGGGTAAGCTAGAAGAGGAAGACATAATAGATGTTGAGAATCTAGACACATCCTCTTCAATTCTTTGTTTTTTTTTTGTGTTCTTCATCTTTCCCACAATCGAAGAGGATTGTTCTTCCTCCAAAGCAGCTCTAATTTCTGAAGTCACACCTGGACATGCAGTAACACTTCCTCCTAGACCCCTGCAACACCAAGTAAATGGCCCTTGTTAAACCTCCAATAAAAGGTTTCTAACACTTGGTACGTTTGAGACTAGTTCCATTGCAAGTCACATATTTTCATGCCTCGGCAGTTGATTTTTGGGGAGCCATTAAATTACAATCTGCATGATTCAAAATAAATTTAATATTTAATATTTAAAACATTAACTAAATTTTATTTTAAAAACATTAAAACAAAATATATGATATTTTTATTTTTAAATCTAAAAAGCAAAAACTTTAATTTAAATATTTAAATATATTTATTTTAAAATAAAACAATATTATATTAAATAATTAAAATGATATATTTGTTAAATTTAAATTAAATATGTTAAAATTTAGTATGTTTGTTAAATTTAATTTAAATATTTTATTTTAAGTTTGTTGAATTTTATACATAAATAATTTAAAATCTAAATCAAATATTTTAAAATGACATTTTAATTTATTAAATGTTAATACTAAAAAATAAAAACTATAAAAATAAATAAAACAATATTATATTTCATTATAGTAAATGTTTAGTTTTTTAATAATGTAAATAAAATAGTATTTTCATTTATGATCCAATAATTTTATAAACATATATAAGTTTATAACAATTTAATTTAATTTAATTTAACCAATGATAAAATAATAAACTGTTATATTAAATTACTGGTTAAACCAATAATTTAATTTAACTTAATTAAATATAACATTTTAAAATTTATATAATAAACATATACGATATAAGTATACTATATATTAATATAATACAAAAACAAAACAACAAAAAACAAATTAAAATTTAACTATAGATAAAAAAAAACAAAACAAATGCAGAAAAATGTTTGCGGCCTACCTACCTGGACACAGCGTGGATGCCTGATATGCCTAGTGCAAGGTGACCTGGTGATGAAGCGGTGGATCTTTGATAGTCGCAGCTCGCGCAAGAAGATGAAGCATGTGGCGGGCAAAAGGAATAAGTCGCAGCAAATGGTGAAACTCGGCAGCAAAAAACGGAAGACGCATAGGAAAAAGGCGCGCTTCCTTCTCAATGCTCAGTTGCAACAACCAACTCGGTTCCCAAACACAAAAGAATATTTTTAATAGTCACAAATTGAGTGCTTAAAACGACCCGAGAGCAGCAATTTATTACAAAAACAGGTCAAAAACCCTAAATAACACTTTTCCAAAATATATGTTAATGAAAAAACACACATTTTTCAGTACGAATACTCTGCCGAATTTTAGCGAATTTTATATAAATGTTTGAAATTCGGGAAAATTTGAGTTATACAGTTGTATCATACCCAAGAAAAAAAAAAAGTTTTGTCATACCAACGTACCCAAACCTCGTACTCATACCCAATCCATACCAAAACCAGCAACTTAGCCTTCAAGTGTATACAAGAGTTTTATATAAGCCTTACCATGCAAAGTGTCTTCGATATCTAGGACCAAAAACTTTTGGGGATCATCATCTCATTTTGGCATAGATGTTGACCTTCAGAAGGGCAAACCTATTGATGGTACACCATCTCTAAGAAATATTCCTCTCCTATAGTCACTAATTGGTTGCACAAACTTTATAAAGTGATTCGTTGAAGACTACCTTAGAGACAAAGCCCTTAACCAATCTAATTAGAATAACAAATATATTATTTGGACCCTTGAGGTTAAAGCACACACCTCTATCACCTCCTACCCTGATGCCTCTCATCAATCGCAAGGGCTTCATCTTTTACAAATTAGTGACTAACTTGAATATCAAGAGCATGTTTTGCGAGTTCATAATAACAAGGTACATGCAATCTATTACATTTCTCACAATTTTGACCAATTATAAGCTCAACCACTTTCCAATCAATTTTAGTGCCTTATTATCATCATTTTGATCAAAAGTCCAGCATCATACACTCAATTAGACATGGAATGTCATTGTCTAGAGTCCTAGACTAACTCCCCACATTCTCTTTACAAAAAGATGTCTTTGATCATTAAGGCAACATAGCAGGTCTTGCTCCAACAGTTTTTACTTTTGTATTCCAAATTAAAAAATTGAAGAGCATGGTTATTTCTAGGTAGCTTTCCAATTCAAGTTTGCTAAAATTAGTTGCTTATTGACGATTACTTCCTCCACAAAGCCATTCTTGGTGTGGAGTGTGAATGAGTAAATATATTGCCTGCTGCCATTGGTACACTAACATCAATTGCTATTTTATCTCTCAAACAACATCCAATTTCATTTAACTCATTTTTTTATTCTCTATGGTGCTCTTTCGAGGTGAGGTATTGATGGCATCCTCAATTGTCATGACCCAAATGTGACCTGCATTGTTCCTCAATCAGCAATGGGCATTTTAGTTTGAAAGCTGACATCGCTTTGAAATCTTATCCTAACTACCAAAACAGAAAAGCCTCAAGAATTTGCTTCATACCATTCCTCTTGATATGATATGTAGTTTTAGTTCAGCAAGTATGGCTCGGTGGTAAAGATAGAACTTTACTGCAACGTTAACCTAACTTAAAATCCCATCCTAGGACCAACCGGACATTCTCCTCATAAATGTGTACAAGAATATAAAAGCACATCTAGTACCAAGCCTAGGAATGCACCCTTTCTGTCATATAGCCATTCTTGAACAATCAAAATAAGTATGATTTGTAGTTTCAATTTCCTCCAAATATGAAGTAGAGCTATTTATTTTAAGGGCATATCACAATTCAGTCTTCAACAAGTTTTTTTCTTTTCTTTTTCTTATCTTTGATGGAAGTTTGAAAAATCCATTTCTTTTAGAAACCTACACAGAACAGCTTATCTTTGAACCCACAGACTTTTCTTCTATTGTGGAAAATTATCAACCCTCATTTTGTTTATTGGTCAGATAATAGGTCAAGGCGAGGCATTACACTGAATTATTTTTCATCCAATCATTCTCCTCAGTCCAGATCTTCTGAAGCTTCTTATATTACTCTGGCTTGGAGAATCATAACTTTTGCAAGCTAAAGGTGAGTTCCAAGAATCAACACTAGCTTTAAGCATTCCCTTTCTTTTCAAATCAGCTTCTGTTGGCTTGACATTCTTGCTTCTAGACCCCCAGTGTTTCATGGCCATTAAATGGTGCCTAAGTTCTTAGGATGCATGATTCCAATTTGTCTATTTCTTGGACAATCGGAATATGGAAATCAAGTTTGTCTACACATGAAGGTGGCTAACAATACACCTGATAATCTAGTCATAAAAAGGTCTTTGATGCTCACATGACTATTTAATGATTGTGTTTAGGATTTAGACCTCTTTGATAGGCACTAAAATAGGACATATACGAAGCCCTTCCCATGCATCATCGCCCCTTCATGTTTCCAAGATGTGAGAGCAGTCAAGAAACATCCTCTAGCCATCCTTAAAAGTACTGGAAAAAGGAGACGCGTGCTTGAAAGGCATCAGAGCTAAGTTTGACATCCTAGTGTTGGCTAGACATTCCTGCAGCCACCAAACTTTTAAAGCCATTTTTTTCAATTGTCTAAAACAAACAAACAAAAACAGTAATTTAAACCAAAAAAAGCAGCCACAAAATATTGCATTTGGAAAATTCAACCAATATCACTAGGAAAGCATATATAAAGAGGGAAACTTTAGTTTAAATATGTCAGTTGCATTTTAAACAAAGTTAAATTTCAATGCTTCACATAAAAATATCAACAACTCAATGACTTGAGCTTCAAAACAATTACAAACATGTAGGCTAACCTAAGCATGTCTTGAGACAAAATTCATAGCTCGATTGATTCTGATACAACCAAGCTACCTTGACAGAAAATAAATTACAATGGTTGATTCAATAATTATTCCATCCAAAACTACCTATTTTCTATCCTCCATGTAGATGTTACTGTAACTAGGCTGTTTTCTGCATTTAACTCTTGGATTTCCTTCAAGTTAAATGGACAACTGCAGTATCCTAGCTGGGTCTTATCAAACCCATATTCTCCACATTGGTGTTGATATTTTATCCTTCACCTTAGTTTCTTGAGTCATGCATTAAATTCCCATTGTAATTCCTTCCATAGAACCTTCTTCATCACAGATTCCAAGCAGTCTGTCATCCATATCTACCATGCAATGGACATTGTGAAGTGAATATAATTTTCTCAGTTACTAATTCAAACAGAATATTATTTTCAACTTGTTGACCAAAAATTACTGCTCCAATGTCTGGACAGGTGAATTTGTTTGCAACATATATATTTTAATGTCGTCCACCAAGTGTACATATATGTTTGAATGCCCTCCAAACTTTTAAAAACAATGTTAACTAAATAATGTCATCAGGCATTGACCCCTTGTAACAAAGCACATATGAAAGCATGCCACTGGCTATGATAATATGGAAATTAAAGTAAACAATCCATGAACAAGCATCAATCAAGGATAAAGACTAACACACAACTGTGCTCAATATTAGAGGCAACTTTAGACAAACAAATGACTACATTAATGTAGAAGATTATTCCTTCAAAAACTTAGAGAACTACAAATTTAATGAAAAAGAAGAGCTCACCTGCACCACGCTCCCAAACCCGCATTCGCAAATGTCTAGAGGAGAGAACCTGTACAAACTCTGCCAAGGCCAAAAATCCAAAGTCCACAACAGTAAATATTTTTACCTATATTTCAAGTAAGCCAAAAACAAAAATCATTTATAACCCAGACCATATAAGAATTAAAAAATAATGAAACAGATGATAGTCTTGACAGGGTTGAAGAAAATTCAGCAAATTTATTTTTAAGTAACAGAGAGGGAAGCAAGAGTATCACTTGTATCTTTAGTTTAAAAGAAAAGAAAAAGAACATTGCCAAACAGAATTCTCATGCTTAATCATTTATCAACCAAAAGTGTTGTACTTTCTAACTACAAGAAAGCCAAGAGAATTCCAATATCGAACTAGGAACAGTAAGTCAGTTCTTAAGATAGGTCGATACCTAGGCAAACAAATAAGTGTTTGCAAGTTTATGAATCCTCATTGGCAATCTGTTCCACATCAATGACAGGATTCAACTAGCGAAGGATGGACTATAGTTGAAATATATTTGAGGCTCTTAACACAGGGGGATATCTCCCTTTTTCTGTCATCACAGAATCTGTAGATATTTCTGAAATATCGCTGACCCTCAACACCAATGACAGGATTTCACCACCAAAGGATGGAACGCGCAGAGGCTGGAAGCAAAGACAGCAATGAGCCCCCAAATTCTGACATTTCATTACTGTTTCTGTTGCTCACTGTCTACTGCTGCGATGGTGGAATGCCCCTTCTGCTGTTACAATCTCACCATTGACCCAAAATATATTTACTAAATGAATGAATGAAAGATTTTCATTCCACATCCATGAGACCAAACGGTCTAAGGGACCAAGAGCAGCAACCAAGAAACAGAACCCAGATTCAACCTGGTTAAACAAGGGGCCCACAAAAGCCTTAAGCAGTTTTTAGGCCCTTGTCGATGTTGGATCTTTCTTTCAAGAAGGTTCCTGCTTTATATTTCTATAGGATTTATATTTTTAGATTTTAGAATATTTTTATTTATGCACATTATATATAACATATTTATTTTATATTCAATATTAAATAATTTATTGTTTACAAAATTATAGATTATTTATTTATTGTTAACATATATAATATTAAAAATATATAAAAATAATTATAATAACAATATAAATTGATCAAATAAATATATAGATAGATAGATGGATAGATACAGATATAGATATAGATATAAATAGACTATGGCAAAACCAATCATACCAAACTGGAGGAAAATTTGGAAAAGTGTTGAACCCAAACCAACAACATAAGTATTTTTGGATATGTAACTTTGCCCCTTGATTCTTGTGTGCTACTTCTTTCAAAGTCTTCAAGCCCCCTTTGAAAACTCCCTTGAGGATCCCTTCTTGATTTTTGTGTGCTACTTTTTTCAAAGTCTTCAAGCCCCCCTTCAGTTCTCAAGTCTGTCCCTTTGGCTTCTTTGCTCACCCTCAATCTCTTCAAGCCCTTCATTTGAACTTTTATTCATTTACCATGGTTTATATTTTTTATTCTTGTGAGATTTGATCCATTTTTTTTCCAGTCATCTAAAGATATTCCATGAATAGTCATTAAATTAATTAAATGTTTACTTGTGTTACTTTTACATGGGAGTATATCATTACAATCCTCCTCAACGTTTGTTACAATAATCTAGCAAAACCATTGGCCGTGAGGATTAATTTGCTCACAGCCCAAACAATCAAAAAGAAGCAAACTGAGTTTATTAAACTGCATTGGATTTCATAATCAAAATGTGGGATTGGCTGCGATTTGGCCCTTCTTTTCACAGAATAGTGGAAACCACTTTCATGAAGGCCTCTATGTAAGGATTAGCCAATATTTGAGGTAATATCTAAACCTCATGTTAGTCTATGTATGCTATTCCCACAAACTTTGAACTCAAACTGTAGGGGAATATGTGAGGTGTCACTTTAGTCTTATACCTCTTTCGTCCCTTTTGAAGAGAGTCTCAGAGTTACATTTCAGATGTAACTACTATGACACTTTGCACACACTCCCTTCTCACCTCATGCAGAATACGGACACCAACAAAGCTTAACCAGGGTAATGATTGAGTTATTAACTCCTTTAACTGCTTCACTCTATTTAAAGAGTTCATTCCTCCTCTTTTCATTGAAGGTTAATCATCTTCTTTATTCTTTCTTAATGCTTCTACTTTCCTATTAAAAATAATAACAGTGAGAGTAGTGCTTTGAGACAACATTCATTAATTTATTGAGTACTTTGTTTCCATTAAAATGGTTTACCCTATTAGGATATATTAGTACTATATTAGAATAATGACAAATAATAGTGCAACTGATATTACACTTGTCTTTTTGTTTCTGCTCTTATGTAACTGTCATCTTTATGGCCTTTGTAACTGTTGTCTATTATTAGACGTTCCTCAATAATATAAGACCACCATGCTGCCATCTCCTCCTAAGATAGACAAGCCTACTCTTTCATCTCATTCTTTGCTCACATTAGCATTCCCACTTGTCAATTTGTGTCTACACATTTTAATCCTTCGTCTTATTTTTGAGGTACTAGTGTACCTTATATATAAAATGTATTTATAAAAAGAAATATAAGTAAAAGGTCTTGCAGATTTATCTTTTAGTATGCACACATTAAGTGTGAAAGAAGTTTCGATTGATACTGTGTTGCAGTATGTACCCATACAAAAAATTACGTGTTAATAGTTACATTTTAAGCCACAATTCTTTCATTCCTCATTTGTATGTCAAATCTAAGTCCTTGTTTATTATGGTCATCAATGTAGTGGTCATCATTTTAGCTAAGATCTTTAAGGCCTACAAGAGGAGCATTACTAGTGCATCAGATACAAATTTGGATATAAGGAAAGGCAAAGGAATGTTCATTAGCGTTTCAAAGACATGACTTGAAAAAGGAAAAGGTGCTTGAAAGCATTTTCAAGTTAGGAAAAGGTACACAAGTGATTCGAAGCACAACAAGGAGAAAAAATGTCATACTCAGATGTCAGAAAAAAAATGGTTTCCCAAATGCCCAGGCATGTGCCCATGAGGAGAAATGTCACTTTTGAATGAATTTCAAGTGGAATAATGGCTTAATAGGCCAAAATAAGTGCTTTTGGGGGTGAAAAGGGTTATAATAGGTCAAAAGACACATCTAAGCACCTTTACTCACTTAAGTGTAAAGTGGAAAGGCTATAGCAAGTCCAACTCAAATTAGAACTTACAAAAGTGACTTGAGTGAAATTACAAACATCGCAAAATTGCAATGAGACCACAAAAGTCACATCTCTTCCACTTAAGTGAAATTTCAAAAATACAAAAGTGATTAAGTGAATGTAAAATTAAAATTAGAACAAAAGATGAGTTTAAGTGAAAAAGTGCAATGTCAATGACAAATTAGAACATGAAAAGTGACTTAAAAAAAAAAAAATTCACTCAAGCAGTAAATGCTAATGAAGAATTAGAACAAAAGTGACATTTTGACAGTTATGTGGCTAAGTGCATGTCATATGATTTATGCATCTAATTGTCAAAGTAAAAGCATAACAAAATTGCACTCTCAAGCCCAAGCATGTCCTCAAAGTAGTGACTATCAATTTGTCAACCCAAAATTAAATCTAAAAGTGTTCCAAACATGAGTATAATTCCAAGATCTCTTCATCGTTCGGTTCTATTGGACCATGATGCTACTTCTTCGTCCATTCTTCTTCAGAGTCCAAATTTGATGAATCCAAGGAAGTTGCTTTCTCACTAACTGCTTGGTTCTTCAAATCAATTATATACTTTTGACCCTTGTTCTCAATGGAGATTGTATTGTTTTTCCAATTGTGATCATCTTTGGCTGCTACCAACCAACCCCAACCCAACAAGGCATCATATGCTTTCTTCCCTAATGAAATGAGCATAAAATTCAACTAAAATGTTCAGGTTCCAATAATTACCTTTTGTCCCATTAAAACTCCAAGTACCTTAATACCTTGTTGATCTGCACCCACCAGTTGAAAAGTTGGGGGCCAAATGGTCGACTTGCCCAAACTTCTCTAAGAGTCTTTTGGAAGCATGTTCACAGGTAATGTCCCCTTCTCAGCACTAGTCCTTTCTAAGACCATTAGCCTATTTTGGAGGCCCATAGGCTAGTCGGAGGCTAAATTAGGGTTTCCTATTTTCTAGGAGGTATCTTTATGAGTTTTCGGGGGATGGTTGCAGAAGTTAACCAGTATGACTTTTGGGTCTTTTTAGGTTTTCAGAGAACTTCAATGGGCAATCACATGCATTTTCATCAGTGACTATTTCTCGACTTACTCTTTTTAGTAAGTTACGACGACTAACTGGAATGTGCTCAAATGGTGTTTGGAGTCGCTTACTATTTTTAGTAAGTACTATTTATGGTAGTGTGGTTTGGCAACAGTTCAACATTCAGTTTCTATTAATGGCAGTGTGGCAATTCAGTTTTGGCAATGGCTTCTCCAACGTTCTTGGAGTTCAGAAAAGGAAAGTTTAATAACTCATGTTATATTTTAATGTTGCTTTTTGGATCCCACGTCTACGCAACATAACTTAAGTTGTTTTTAAAAGGTGGACTCATGTTTTGGATGCCCCTTTTGGAGACCTTGCAATTTTTAAATGTTAATTTGATGCCAAAGTGAAGGGGGACGCCTAAGTCTTGACTTAAGTGAATTTTAATGAATATTTTATTCTCCTTGAGGTGGGCGTCCCTTTTTGGAGGGAATGGAGAAGTCAAACTTCTGGGGTTTTGGGCTTATAAATATGTCTCTCCTCCTCTCATTTGGACTATCCAATTTTATCATAACGAAGTGCTTCCAAAATCATTTCACACTCTTGCTTCGAGGTTGATACACCTCCTAGTTCTTCTTTAGCTTCGAGTTTGCAAGATAACTCCTAGCTGAACAGTGGATGCTTCTTCATTCAAAGGTTGCAGATTGAGCTTCATTGGTGATGGCTTCTTTCATGTTTCCTGTTCTTGTGGGTTTTGATGTTTTTTGATATTTTGGTGTGGGTGCGAATTAGATTTTTAGTTTGATATCTTTTGGAGTGATTTAAATCAATTTTCATGTTGCTGGTTTGAGTATGGCTGAAGCATGTTTTTTGTTCGTAGTGTTCTGAAGAGCTGGAATAATTTTGTGGGTATTGGCTTAATACTTTCCTTGCTCCTAGGTGCCCCTTTGCCTAGAGTTTCATAATTTTTGGTGGTGTGCTTGATTTTTACTAGCTGGTCACCCTACTTAGGAGGTCGTATAGTTTGCCAGTGGTGCCTTGGGATTTGTGTCAAAGATTTGTTACCAGTTTTAGGGTGTTTGTCAGTTGGAGTTTGGATGCCCAGGGCTTCTTTGCCATTTGCCACTGATTTGAGGTCATTCTGAGGAATTTGGAGAGAGTTATGATGATTTCATGAGGGCTGATTGAAGATACCAGTTCGCTGTCCTTTCATATCAGACTGCTGTCACGACATATCAGACCTGGTATATTCATTGTTTTCTCATATTTTCATGACGCTTAATCATTGTAAAGCTGTAGGGATGGACATCTGATACTTGGGCTTTCATATAGCTTTGATTATCTCATGATATATTGTATTAGACTCCATTTTCTAACGCTGATATAGTAGTACTAATCAGCTTTCCACTTTCAATTATTTTGTATTACAGTCCCACTAAAGAAGTGGTTGAGTTCTCTTTAATTTCTTGTTGCCCACTGAAAAGTGGAAATGGCTGGCTATGCCGCCAAGTTCTTTACTTTCCTGTAGCCCGCTAAAAAGTGGAACTAGCTGGCTTTGCCACCAAGTATTTACTTTTCTCTATTGGCTGGCTTGCCACCAATAGTTCATTTGTACTTCCAACATTTGATATTGTAATCAAATCCCCTTACATTGTATGATCTCACCTTGCCCACTCCAGGATCTGGGTGATCAGAAAGTGAAGGGTTGCTTTCAGTTTGCTTATCTTTACATTGGGCTAACGCTAACGAGTGAAGTTTGTGTGAAAAATTGGGAAAAAACTAAGGGGGTATATTTCATCACACCAAACCTTCCATCAACAATTGTATTGGTGATATTCCTTCGAAGGATCTCCATATTCACCATTGTTGGTTTCTTTGTCGTGTTAACTATGAGTAGCATTAGATCAATCACTAGGTCACCCAACATGGAGGTTCAGCTATTGGGTCTTCATTATTGCCAAATTTCAAATGGGTTGTAGCATGCACCATATCATTGTTCCCCAATACAATCACATTTTGAAGTTTAAGAATACTTTGTAATTAATCCACTACTTTAATTGATATGGTAGTTTGAAGTACTTACCTTGTAATATTTGAACCGAATTGTAATTTATTTGTTATTGTACTTGCATTTGCATTTGAGTGACATTATTTGTTAGCCACAACATTCTCCACTTCAGCCCTGCCCTTGCTTCATGAAGCCTTTCTTTTTTTGTATGTGGGTCTAGGTACATAGCCTTCTTTGCTTGGGCACAAGTAACGACCAATACTTTAGTATTCCTTACATCAATCATGTTGACACTGGCCCTTTACTTGGGACATCCAATGTCTTCACAATCTCTAGATCCACACCATTTGCACAATAGTTGCAATTTTTCTTGCTTGTGCTTGCAATCTCTTGCAAAGTATCCCCATTCATTACATTGTCGATATTGTATGATCAAATGTCCTTTAGGGTCATACTGTATTTGATTTTGACCTCTTCTTTGATTTTGATAACTACCTGGAGATGCGTTTTATGCAGGGAAACCCAGGGACGCGTCCCTTGTTCGAAATGACCCAGCCCTATTCCCAAGACATCCCAAGTACAAGGGGACGGCTAGAGGACGGTCCCCCCAAGTTTCCTTTTTTTGAAAATAAGCGAGAAATGGTTCGGAAACGAGGGGACGGGTGGGAGAAAAAAGGGGGACGGCTGATCATCCCAAGGATGGCCAGGGGACGCCTAGATGTCCCCAACCGTCTCGAGGACAACCGAGCATCCCCCACATGTCAACAACAATTTAAATTAAAAAAAATAATTTTAGTCTTCAAAGATGGAAATTCAGATTTCAGTTCTCTAATTTATTTTGTTTGCTTTTTTATTAAATAAGCAGATTTAGATTAGGATCATAACAGACTTCATATATCAATTGTCTTCAGTTAAATATTGGATTCACAAACTATGTGATAACAAGAGTTCCAGATCAAATAAATTTTGATGTATAACAACAGAATTCCAATCTTCAATTAACAGGAGATTTAGTTCATAACAAGAGTTCCAGATCAAATAAATTTTGATGTATAACAACAGAATTCCAATCTTCAATTAACAGGAGATTTAGTTCATGTCTGTGCTATTGTTGCCCTTGTGGTTTTGATTCCAAAATTATGGCTAAGAGGGTATTCAAAATGATGTTTGATAAATTTGATTGGAGAAAAGAAACCCTTCCTACACTAAGGATTGTGAAGAAACATCATGCACAGCCTTGCTCTTTACCATTTGTTTTGGTTTGGCTTTTAACGATATAGGATTTTATGAAAACAAAACTTTCCCAAACAATAACCTTCCTTAAATCTCCTTCAAAAACTTATGTGCAAGTGCACCTACACTTACTCGCTGTCTCAAGCTCTACTTCAAATGAAAACTCAAAAAAAATTCCTTTTTAACTATTTTCAAATGCTGGGAGGAGGCAATATTAAATTTCAACTCTTCAAACCATGTCTAATTCAATTTGATACAAAAATTCTTCCAAAGCTTTGTGCTTTTGGAATCAAACTGGTCTGCTTGAGCCTTGAGCAAATCTTGTGCTTGGAGACTCTTCTGCTTCAAAGAAAGTGTGAAATGAGGCCTTTTCCAAGTATGTTGCTTAGTTTTGAGAGACATGATGAATGTGTCAATTTCCCAAACTTGTTAAGTGTTTGCAAAAATTTTCCAAAGCTCAAAATCTTTAACCTAGTGTTTGTTGTGTGAGTTGACCCTGTTTTCTTCCTGGCAAGATAAATCAAACTTGTGAGTGGTAGGGTACCTGAGAAGAGTATTAGGATAATGATATAATAATATTGTTTATCATCTAATCACCTTCATAGCAAAACTTGATCCTATCTGGACAACATGATTAGTAATGCTTATTATTCTTTACACGTAACCACACCCACACACATTCCCACCGTTGTTTGTGTTTTCTCTTTTTTGCTTGTATCTCCATCATATTGCTAAATTTTACTATTCCTCCAAACAGGATGACCAGACTTTCTTACCATATTACGTGCTTATCAGAATCTCAAAGGTTGTGTAATGCTTGGTTGGTAATTGGTTTCATATGAATATTTAAAATTTCCCTATATATTTTAAATTTCCCTATATTTTATATAGCCGTCCCACTGTGATCCCCAAATTTGGCCTCAAAAATTGGAAACTTGGGGACTCGTCTCGCCATCCCCTTCCAGGAAACTAGGTGTAACACTGGTTTTATGGCTTCGGTGGAGTGGACTGGTCTCCCTGTTTAAAGAGTACTTGTGTACTACTGGTCTTGAAATTATATGGGCATATTTTAATTGAATGTCCCAGGACCTAATAATCTCACAAAATAGCTTCTTTGGGCAATTGGTTTTTGCATGTCCTTCACATTTACATTCTATGCACCAGAGTTCCTTACTCGTTGTTGTTTAACAAATTTGTTGTTGTAGTTTTTCCTTGAGAAATGAACCTAAATCGCCCAATGAACAACTACAAACAAACCAATAGTTGGAGAGATCAATATTGCATTAGCAATCTTCCTCTGAATTTTAGAGATCTAGCTCCCTCATCTAATAAAACTTGGTTTTTTAATTGGGTATGCTTTTAACCAAAAAGCAAGAAAGGCAAGTAAACTGAAACTGAAACAAGAAAGATAACTGCAACAAAAGAGAACGAACAAAAAGATTCATTTCTCGGATGCATAAAGAGAATGTGTAGATGAAAGGAAGCAACTGCAATTTATCATATGACAAAACATTAAAGAAACAATTGTAAATTTAACAACGGAAGAATTCACAACACAAAGAACATACATCCGGTTCACAGACCAGCCATGTCATTCTTCATTTATTTCATCAACTGAAGGGTTCACAAACTCTTCCCTTTGTACAAACTGAAAAACCCAGTCCTCTTCCTCCAGAATTTCCCAGCACTTAGCCAAACACTCCCTGTTTTTATTACATTCTCCTCCCAATATTTATAAATTTCAATTTTATAACTGATTCTTTAAAATACAATTATTAATAATAAACTTAATCTGGTTAGACTTCTCTTAACCTTTTCGAAAAAGAGTCACCTTTTTAACTTAAGTCACTTTTCAAGAATTCTAAATATTAGAGAGAAAAAGACCAAAACATTGGTCTTAAGTAACTAGTCATCTTCTACATCTTCTATGACAAACAGAACATAATATCACATGTGCAATATGTCCAACATTGCATGTAGGACAAGCTGCATCATCATGTGTTCCTCTTCCCCTACGATCTGATACATCAATTGTTATTGTAGAAACCTATGAGGATTTTGTTCTCTATCCCCAAATAACAAAATCCAAAAAGCATGGAACAAACTGCTCATTGATTGCATTCTTTGGATTTGTTTTTGACCCTATTTTGGTGGAGTACCAAAATGTTGGAAAATCTAACATGCGGGATCCCTCCTAAGGCTCAAGCCACATCCACTTAATAGCATGGGCTGTCTAAATCATCCAAGTAATCCACTCATCATGTATATTTCTAAGACCATAAAGAGCCACTGATGTAACATCCTTTCTTACGAGTATTGGATAAAGAGTGATTTGAACCAACAGCAGAGCCCCAAAGAACCATTTTTTCAAAGTAATTCACAAGATTCCATGCAAAAAGAATATCAATTGCAGAAAGATTATTCACTCCTACCGGATCATCATGATTTCCATGGACAATGAATACTGTTTTTGCTCGACTATCGAGCAAATCTCCTCAAATGCTTAAAATGAATCATGGTATCGAATTTCATCATTTTCCATATAACCAAAGTGGCAATAGCAACAAATATCTGCAAAGTACTAATATCATCTTCCCTTTCCCCGAACTTCATGATATCCCAAATGATATAAACCACCAATGGATCTGCAGCTATAGTCATCCTAGTCTGATCATTATTGAAGTCGGTATTTTAATTGTATGGTACAACCTTACCGGCCTCCGATGAGGTTATCAAAACCTTTCAAACAGCTGACATATATTTGCATGCTTTGTTTATGCTTCCACATTTTGCAATCATATCTATTTAGTGCGTGTAAACTATAATATCTAACAAAATCTCCTTTCGTTTTGTTATGTTTGGATGGATGGTTGCACCCTATTCCAAAGCTCCCATTTTTGACACAACGCAGGGGATGATGGCAAATTAAAAGAATTCGGCTTTACACCTGCTCATGGTATTTTATTGAAAGTTTCTAAAGCCGATTCAACAAATCTAGCTTATGTATATTCTACAACCATGGCATTCCATGAGAGAAATTTAGATAAATAGCTTGCATGCCCTGTTTAACATTTAAGGTTGTAAATTTTGACATAAATTCTCTTTAAATAGTGCCATGATAGAGGTCCATCTTTCTATATTCTGCAATACATCTGTCTTTGATGAGTCGTGAGCAAGGAAGGTCCTAATGAAGTTTGTATAAATTAATTTTGTGCATTCTAAGTGCTCATGTGTCATTAATTCCTACATTCCATCAAACATTTCAGGTGCCTACTCCATGCTCCCACATTTTGCGTGCATTTCTATTAGCACATTCGTAACTATGACATTTGAATAAAAACTCTGTTACCAGGTTCTTCTATTCTGCCCCCCGTACCCATGTGGGTACGGTTCTGGTCTTGGTTCTTTGTTGGTTCTTCTCTAGGTTCTCCCAGGGTCCTTCTTGGGCACACCAGGAAGGACCCTGGACTGAACCCAGCCGAACCCAGGGGTACCCAAGGGTTCCCCACACAAAAAAAGTAATTTTTTAAAACATTTTTTATGTAAGTTAACAAGAAACAAGTAGGTAATTGGTGCGGTAACAGGAAATGCCAGCTTTTTGGAGACATTGGGTATGATTTGTTGTTAAATGTATATGAATATGTAAGTATTTATGTACGTATATGTGTATGTATATATCTATATGTATGTATTTATGTATGTATATACGTCATATGTGTATGTATATATACATAAATGATACATACATACATAAACAGGTAGGTAATTGGTGTAGTAACAGGAAATGCCAACTTTTTGGAGACATTGGGTATGGTTTGTTGTTAAATGTATATGCATATGTATGTATTTATGTATGCATTTGTGTATGTATGTGTATATATATATATATATATATATGTACGTATTTATGTATGTATATATGTTATATGTGTATGTATATCTACATACATGATATATAAACACACACACATACATACATACATACATACATACATACATACATATATATATATATATATATATTCCCGTACTTCTATCCAAGGAAAAAAAAATTGTCGTATCACCGTAGCCGTACCCATACCCTCATCTATACCCATACCCGAACCAGTAACTTCGAATAAAAATCTGCAAAAATCCACAACCTACAAGCATCGTGGTCATTGAACATTTCTTGCCAACTTGCATTTGCTTGAAAGATTTTTCAACGAATCATTCATATATCCTTCAACCATGGTGACCAACAACATCCCCAAAACCTTTATTTTATGTTGCTTCAATGGATACCTAAAATCATTCTAGAGCTCTTGTTGATCAAAACTCCTTTCAGCTCCTACAATCAGTTTCGAGATTGCTTAAAAGTGTCGGACGACTTTTAAAACTCTTTGCCTTGGAAGACCGCTTTTCAAGTATGGTTGTGGAAAGTGCGTCAAGCCTCGATGGGGTTGTGACAATCTTGTCGAGGGCTAACGGAGGTTTTCTAACCTCATAAAACTTCCCACGCCCATTTGACTTTTGAAACCAAATGTATTTTCAAGAGTTTTGTAACCTTTAAAGCTCCAACTACTACAATAAAACCTTGAAACTCTTTTACTTCAACTTTGCATTGACTTAAGTCGA